>VWZK01012176.1:152111-331244 GCA_013396935.1 Baryphthengus martii
CCCCCCCCCCCCCCCCCCCCCTCCCCGAACATGTGACCGCGCATGTGAGCAGCGGTGCGGATAGACTGGGACTGCGGGGCCGAGCAGGGGCAGACGCTGGCTCTTCCTGCTGCGGGGGCGCGCGGCATCCGTTCTCCGACTCGTCGTACCCCCGGCGGCTGCATCGTGCCGTTATGTAACGCCCGCAGTGTCTGGCAGCGCGCGCGCGCATCACGTGTGCCGCTTGCTCCCGGCCCTGAAATTAAATTAGATTTCTTTGAACGATCGTGAGCCTGCATGAGATAAGCTGCCGCTGTTAGACACTAGGAAGTAAATGGGTTGATTAGCTGCACATGAATTGATAAATTGCTCTTGTAATTCCGGCAGGGATATTTGCATTGCATATGTGTCGCCTCGCCACCGAAAAGAGACTGAGATTAAGCATTATGTAACCTGGCTCCGAAAGCAACAACAGCGGCAACAAAAGGAAACAATCTCTCCTCCTTCTCTTCTGCCCTGCAGTTGCCGAAAGATTACAGAACAATGTTTTGTTGCTGCTTGGTGGAGGGCCGTGGTCCTCCACTGGTTTGCCGTTGCCTCTAAAAGCAGTTTTGCAGGCAGCAAAGCTGACACTTGCGGGTTTTGGGATGATTGACAGGTTAGTCCTCAGGAGGCTCACAATTTTGGCAGAGTGTGCTGGTTTGCAGACACTAAAGTTTGGACATGCAGGTGGCCTGTTAGGTCTTCTCATAAATTATTTTATATCTGAGACTCCCTAGTGGCATTACACAGGGGTGTCTGTATGAAGCTGCAAATGGTCTTGCTATAAACCTCTTGCCTTTTATCCACTTCTCTGCAAAAAAGGTCCTGTGACTGCAGAGGAAAAACAAAACAAACGTGGAGGAACTGCGGTAACTTAAAAATATAAGTAACGATTTTGATTAATAAGCAGCTGAGGAACAAATTGATATAACAGGGCTGAATGATTTCTCCATCCCCACGCTCCAACATTTGCCACATCTTTCCTCCAAAGTATGTTTTGAAATTTCGTTGTTCCTCCTCTGATGGAAGCTAATGTTCATTGTCTTGCCCTTGGAAAATAATAATTATTGCTGCCCAGAAGCTGCGAAGAAACCAAATCCTATGAATTTTTAAGCTGTATGTATTCTCTGCTTTTTAAGGGCCCAAAAATACTGTTTACAGGCAGCCTGATTGCATGGCAGTCAAAACGTTTTCTTCTTTAAGATGTCCCCTGACAGCGCTATAGTAAGAAAACACCCGTTTATAAAGCTGTGCTTGCAACAAAATACAACATAGTTTGGTAAGGTCGGGTATATTCGTTGTACATTTGGGGACTATTCAGCAAATAATACCACTTTATATGATACACATTCTATTATCCTGTATTTATTATATTTCCAATAGGAAGTTATTGTTGGACTCACTTTTATTAATAAGCATAAAAAAGTGGCATTTCTTTCTGTTTAGAGGTTTTTCTCTTCCTTACTATTTCTCTTCCTCTGTTCTTTCATCTCATGGCTATATATGCAGTTAACATAAAGATGTTTAAATATACATTGCGATGTATAGTTACATAACCCTATCTTACAAATCTGAAAAATGATCCCTGGTGTTATCTTCTGACTATTTTTTTTTTAAAGTCACAGTGTATAATGTAACACTATCAGAAGACAGGGAGACATACTGCAGCTACATAAAACTCATTTTACACAAATCAGAACAAAAATTATTATACCCTAACAAGTATTATACGCTACATTTCTGCTAGCCAGCAAATCTTAAATCCAGAGTGTATAAATGTGTTTGCTAACGAGTGGATACTGAGTTGATTTAATGAGTTGGTGGTGCAGTCAGTGACTGCTCACTATCATCAGAGAATTTAACTTGCTGCAGCAACTCAGAAAATAAATGAGTATAGCTCAGACTGGACTGTGCTGTGAGCGAAACGAGGACTTTTCCTCTGTGCATCTTTAGCACTCTTCCATTTCTCCAGCTTTGTATTAGCCATTCTGAGCTGTATTTAGGATCCTTTTACCACCCATTGCTAATCCCTCAGTAAGGAAGTAGTCCCAGACCCTGCCTCATGAGCAGAGGCAGTGCACAAAGAGGTGAGCAGAATCAGTTGTCTTGACAGCTGGAGATTAACACGCTCCCACTCAGAATAAATGATTATTCTTCTCCCCAGATGTTTTGAGAGAATATTAGGACTCCAGTTATCGTCTAACAGGCATTACAGGAGATACAGGTGCAGAAAGCTCTAAATACAACTTGAGCAGATCAGATTGCTTATGAATGAGAGCAAGCAAGGAGTTCTGGTTAGCTCTACCAGTGACTTTGTATGATGTTAGACTGGTCAAATGAAAGCACATTGTTTAGATAACATTTATGGAAAGAACTTAATCAAAATCTTCACATTTTGATACTTATTATAGGGCTTTATTCCTTAGGTATCAATGTGCCTTTGGAGCTGTGCGTTAGATACTGCAGAAGCATGGCACACAAATAATAATGAAGTTTGCTTTATTTTGGAGTTGGTAGAAAACCGTTGTCCCTCTAGTTTAGGGTATAAATACAGTAGAAGAGGTTTGTGTATTTGCACTTCAAAACAAAAGTTCTTTATCCTTATAATATACAATTAAAGATAAAACTGATTAATTTTCTCCCTCCCTAGTGCAGAGTTTTACAGTTTGTTTCTGATTGCTCATGCTTTGCTGCTATTGCATGATTTTTACACAGTGCTGGAACTTGGAGATATATGTAATGAAACTTTAAAACCGTTTCAAGTTTTGGAAATATTTACCTGTTTTTTTTTTTGGTTTTGTTTTTTTTTATATTTTTTTTAAAAGCCAACCTACAGAGAATTTTAAAAATAGACCATGTCTTCCTGGAATTCAATTACAGTTGCCTGCCAGCTGCTTCCCCTGCCTGGGACCCACATTTCTAGCTTCTCTGTTCCTCTGGATGTTCCTTGCAGCGAAACAGCCTGTGTGGCTTGACTGATGAACAGACAGATTGGAGAAAGAGGTGGTTGGGTATGGACTCCCCTGCCATCCCTCCATCCCACCTGCTGCTTGGACTGTCCTTTTATAGTCACGATTAGAGCTGTGCAATTGTTGTACAATGTGGATACCGGCTGTGCAGCTACTGCTGGGGCAAGCACTTTATTCTCAGGCTACGTGCAATGACTTTTTGAAAAGCTTTTTATTTAGGCCCTATAGCACTGCATCTTACAAAACACACTCTAAGAATCCCATCTTCTTGGATCTGTGTTCTGGCTGAGTTCACAGGCACGCATTATATCCCCCATTTGCTAAAACACTGAAATGCAGACCCTAAGCAAAACTGCAGGCTTCATTTCCCCAGAAAATATATGCAGATTATAATATGTTTGCCAATAAATGCATACGCTAGATTCTTCCATAATATGGATCTTGCCCTTACGGAATTTTTTACAAACTTGTAGTGCTGGGTCAGAAAAAATAAAATCTATGCTTACTTATTAGATTACATGTACTGTCTTTTTGTTGCGTGTCATCCTTTTTGGTCTGGTCACAGCTGTCCGGTTCCAGGAGAGCCTTTTCTGGCAATGTCGTTTGGATGTAATTCTCTCTCTGATATTGTCCTGTTTTACCCCCATAGGCTTTCTGAGCATGTATGCCCATCTGTGTGTGGCTCTGGCAGTAGCCTTCCATCCAGTCTAGCTGTCTGCAGGATCTCACTGATTCTGTGTTGCCTTACTCTCTTGGGTGTCATTTTACTCTTTGATTGGGAAGAATATAATTTGAGGGTCTGTGACAGAAATTGATTTACTAATTCATAGGGGAGGGAGGTGGGGAAGGGGAGGGAAGGGAGATAATTCTTTGGTACAGAACAACAACCCTCCAAGGACGTAGTTACAGCATGTTGTGTTAAAGTACAACATGTTTGTTTTCAGATCATGTAGAAAATGCCATGATTCTGTGGCTTAGGCTATTGCATTCTTAACACACAGCTATGATGCCAGCATAGATACAGCTGTTTCTGGGCTGAACAATTTCATGTCTAGTCCCACTGATTTCAGGGGAAACTACTTATTCACAGGTCTTCACGTAACATGGCGTTGCCGCCTGACAGCTGGAGGCATGAAGTTGAATACTATGTTTGATTTGATATTTCTCAGTGATTTTTAATTTTGATGCCATGATCTCAGCAGAACTGTATTTAATTAAGAACCTGATCAGTAACTCTTAGATTTAACTATGGGATATGCCTGCTTTATAGCATGCAGTGCTGCCCTGCATTAGGGATCCCTAGACTAGCTCCACATCAATTTATTGACCAATTTAAGTAGCAGCATTTTGCAGCTTCCCTTTCTGGTGCTGTCTTGTTTTGTGTTTTCTGAGGTTCTTGTCCATAGTGTTGCATGGATGCACCCACAGGCTTTCATGAACTGAGTTCAGCTCTGGTGTTAAAATGGAGCAGTTGTTTGCTGTTTGATATGTAAATATTTTTTGTCTTCATATGATTTCATTAGGTTAAAAGTCATTGCTCCCAAATTTTACTTTTAAAGGAGCCTGTTACCTGTGTGATAAATGTGATGACGCTGATGTCTGAAAAGCAGAAATGCACACAGCAAGTCACTGGAACTGACAGATTTCAAAGGGCTGTAGCTGGTTGTGTAAGCTACTAACTTGCATGGTTTCATGTAATCCTGTTTCCAGACAGTGTGGGAATTGAATATGCCAGTGCTGTGTGTTGCCAGACAGAAACCACAGCAATTCACCCTCAACAAAATTACCACCTACACTAAGGCTAGAAACGTTTAAATGAGAACGAGTGGGATTCTTTCTCTGGGAGAACACCAAGGAGTTTTGCTGTAAATCTACTTAATCTCTTCATTAGAAGTGCAAGGAATAGCTGCAAACTTTAGCTAATGTTGCACATAATGGAATATTTTTAAAATACTCTCTTTGATGTTAAACTGTAGCACAGGCAGAATCCAGAAAAATCAGGTGGCACTTTTTGCAACTCATACAGTGTTAATGATGGTTTTGGATGTGTGGCATGGCTTCTGTTACATATGAGATTTTAATGTGCGTTTTCAGTACCTTATTTCACTCTTTCTGGATGTTTAAATGAATATTATTATAATTACAGCTCTAGGCAGTTATAGGCTTCTTTTGCGTGGTTGTTTACTTAAAAATACCCAGAAGCATTGTTAGAGGGGAAAATACTAAATAAAAATTTATGTTTAATTCTTTACTTCCTTTTCTCACCTACTTTTCTAATTCCTCTCACTAATGTATGAAAAATCAAATTGTTTTATGATTATTGAGGTTGCTTGTGTGTAGACTGGGTGGGGTGGGGGGGGCTGGAGTGGGCTGTCCTTCATGGAGTGCAGATATGCAAAAATAGATACTTGGGATTTGGTTGTTTTGCTGTGCTAATAGGAGCAACAGAGCAGGAAATGTAAGGCGGTTTCCTTTGCACCTGATCCAAATCCCATTAAAGCCAGTGAAAAGATTTCTAATGATATTGGAGCTGGATCACTCCAGCCACACCTTCCTTGTACCCTTGCTGCTAGCATTGCTTGCTCAGTGTTGACTGTGAGCTAGTGTCTGGATTCTCTTCCTTTGTCTTAATTGAGCAGCATAAAAGGATCATAGAAGGATCACAAAAGGAACATAACTTCATAACAAGAAGGAAGTTTCTCTTCCCTGCCCACCACGAAATTGGTCTTCATTGGTTTAGAGATTTTTTTAGTCATTGTGTCTGCTCTGTGCTATTAGAAAACTAAGGTAATTGTAGTACAAATGTTGATGAGAGAGCTTAGATCAAAACTAAGGATTTATTTTTTTTTTTGCCAGCAACGCTAACAGCACGGGTATCTAAGCACCCACATTACTTTCAGATAAGCTAAGTGGACCCTTGGCATCACATTACTTTCAAATCTGCCTAACTTGGTTTGAAGGTAGGATCAGTTACTTTGGCATTTATGTGATCTATATTATTCCTTCTTGTAATTATGAGCACAAAGGGAGCCTGATTAAAAAAAAAAAAGTGATGTCTTGTGTCACAGATTTAGGATATTAGTCATTTGGATGAAGTGTAGTTTTCATTTGTGCCCCTTTTGCATTTGTACAGTGTGTGCCATGAAGGCTGATAGATGGTTCTGTTTTAGCAAAAACTGGGTGCCTTCAATGCAAAATTTATTACAGTATATGGAAACTCACCCACTGCCAAAAACATTTGACAAAGCATGGAAGGAGTCTACTTTACTCTGTTGGATAGGTCTGCAAAAAGATGAAGGAATAAATGTTATTTAGTTATGAAACATTGTAGGTATGCACATCTGTATTCAGCTGTTTCTTATGAACGGAATATACCTGACAGATGCACCTATCTGCATCTGAGGTCAGCTACAACTTCTCTGCTTACTTCTTAGCTTGTAACTAGCAGCTCTTCCAGCACGTTGTTTAGAGGCCATGTCTTATGAAAGAATTTGGCCACTATAGCTTTGCAATAAATACATCTGTAATCTTGTTGAAGAAGCATCTTAATTAGTGATGTAAGAGCCAGCTATGCACACCACATTCGGTCCGTGTGAGCATCTCATGTGGAATAGTTTATGTTATTATGAACCTTCTTGAGGTTTTTCATCCTCTGAAACATAGGACTAACCTCGTTTGCACCTGAACTTCTTTTGTGTATAATTTAATACCAAAAGCAGAAGAAAGTGTCTCAAGTGATTTCCTGTGAACATTTGCTCTAGGTGAAGGAGGAGACAGATGCATTCACTGTGAAAAATGGTTGACTGTTGGATCAATAGATCAGATAGTTTGGTGGACAGAGGCGAATATCCTTTGCCACTATTAGACACAGTGGTATGAAACAGATTTTCTTTTTCTGTTGAGAGTGTCTGTCTGCCAGGTGGACTGATATTTAGGCCAAAAGATGGTCTTGCAGTTGTGAAGCCACTCTTGTCCATCTAAGAAATCTATGACATCTCTCAACCACTGAAGGCATTCAGTAGGCATACAGCTTACTGCCCCAAAGGCACATTTAGCATCTCCCCACAAAAACCAAATGATCTTTGAAGGATGTAGGAATATAGTATAACTTGTCTTGTGAAATAGCTGTCCTTTAATGTGGTCAGCATGTGTGATCCATAAACCCTGTGGTAGATATTTACAGAGTAACATGTGCTGTTAAAGGGAAACTTTAAAAGGGAAAGCTTTTTGTAGTCAGTAATTATTTTAATTCTAGCTGCATCTCCTGCTGGTGTTGTGTTGGCTTAGGTTTGGAGTCCTGTTCTAGGCAAAATGTTAGGCAGGGAGTATTCTGAGACAAGCTGCCTATCTGCAGGTCCCATTATTATCAGTGCAAACTGGGGACCATAACATCTTTTGAGAGTGAACTGTAAGTTAAGGCCTGCAAGATCTGGCTGTTTCCTCTCAATCCTGCTTTTGTCTTTTGCTTTATGACACAAGATTTATATTTGCATGTCAAGGAACAGTTCATAACAGTTATCTCAAAATTCATTGTTGTTTTGCATTGTTTTTATGAGGCCAGTAACCTAATGCTGCAAAGTTGTTTGTAATGTTAAGCTTCTACACCTAAAGCAGTGAGGTATCCATGGTAACTGTCTTGACTGTACACGGTACCCCAGGCTGCCTTTTCACACAGGTCAGAGCACACACATTCCCAGATACTGACTCAATTTAGCCTACATTAAACATCAGACCTTTTTAAAAAGACACTAACTCTGACTTTTTTTTAAAATAGAATTTCCTATTTAATTACCCACTTGATCTTCTGCATTCTACTAGTGAAAGCAGTATCAAAAGCCTTTGCCACTGTAAATACAACTGTTGCCCAGGCCTATTCAAATTAAACCTGTCTTGTGCTTAAAGTTAAGGGCTTTGCAGCAAGGAAATTTCAAATTAAAGTTTCTACTTTACCACCGAAGAATCACCCTAATGTGAAGTTTACAATAGCACGATTTCATCTAGGTCCTCTGTCAGGTACTCGGTATACTTTGCTTCCTTTGACTTTCCTTATAGTTGAGAGAGCTCCGGGATTATACTCCAAAGATTATCCTCTTTCCTTCCCCATCTTCTTGTTGACTTGTAAACTAAATGTTCATTGAAGATTTTTTTTCTGTTCTAATCTATAATGATTTTTTTTTTGCTGGTGTCTGAGGTACTTATCTGCATGTACCAAAGCCTGAGGAAAATTTTCTGCAAAACTAAACACTGTGCTTGGGACTTTTTTCACCTGCCAGACTACTTCTATCTTAAGATTGTCCTGTCCTTTTTTTTTTTTATATAATTTTGCTTTGTTTTGGTTCATTTTGTCAGTTCCAATGCTTTTGCTGAAGTGAATCATCAGATGTGCATCTTCTGAGCATTCAGGTTAGTGATTTGAGTGTGGAGGAGGAGGAAAAGGCTCAACTTTTAACCAAATTCTTCTTTCCCAAATGCTTGCCCTTTTCCAATCTCCTCCAGAGCTGTTTTACCAAACAAGGAGGCATGATTACCAGAGTTACCGAGGGGGAGAAGCTACAAATCAAGTGTCAGATGTATTAATAATGTGTCATTGGTACAGCCAAGGGACAAGGAGGAAAAAAACAAATTCAGACGGGACAAGAATGGAGAGAAAATGCAGAAGACAGCACAGCAGAAGAGACAAAATCCGGATTCAATCCCAGTCTTCTGCATTATCCCTTCTGCACTGTATAAATCTGTCAAGCTTTAGGCCAACTCCTGGCAGCTCTGGATGCCACAGCTAGAATACTAATACTTGTTTCTACATATAGTGAATTTTAGGCCAGAGAAGGATATTAAGCATGTAGGCAGAAGCATCTGCATGACACTCAATCCTTAGCAGTCAAAAAGCGATTTCATCATCAAGCGAACTCACAGGGAGACAGAAAGGCATTTAATATATATAGGAAACCAATTTATGCAACAAAGTCGTTGCAATGTTGTAATTAATCAAAGGAACTAAATAATGGTGACATTCTGGCTAGTGTTATTTAGGGCTAAATGAGGGATCTGGTGTTCGTAGGCTGTCATCAGAACTGAGAAGTCTGATGCTGTGGCTGTCTCTGCCATGCAAAGACACTCTTAGAGGATGAGATATTTTGGACTTTATTAGTACAAGAACAGAAAAGTCATCTGTGGGAGGCAGAAAGACAAGATTGCAGTTATCTGACCGAACTTGAGCGTGGGTACTCAGGTCAACACCACCCGAACATCTTGCTGAAGAAGGGAGTCTAGAGCTTCCCTCTAAGATGCTGCCTTTTGTTCAAATGCTGAAATGTTTCTACCTGCCATCATTTTTATGTAAACCAGTAGTATTTTGCTAAGCAAGGATGAAGACAGATGAAATGAAGACTTTTCCATGTTAGGATATTGGTAATGTACTCTCTTGTTAACAGCAGTTGTGCTCTTTGCTTGTTGAATGTAGGGTTCCAGCTCATAATTTTGGGTCACTATAGTGCTCTGCTCTGGGTGTCTCCTCATCAAAGATTTCATAAAAACAGTTTTTCTTTTGAATCTTCATTGCACTGCTCTGTTTTTTGGATCCAGTACAAATAGACTTGGTACACTTCATGTTCTCTTTTAAAACACATGTGGATTGTCAAAGATCAGACAAAAGGATTAAGAGTCCTGTCTGTGTGGCCATCACCAGACGCTTCAGAATGTCTGAGAGTCCCCACTGTAGGCAGAGTTGAAGTTTTCTATTCTTCCTGAAGTCTTGGGATAATCCTTAACAGTAAGATCATAAATCTGTGGCCCCTAAAGCATGAGATTTTGACTTCTTTCCCATAGTTGGTTTTTGTTTTTAACATTTGCTATTATAACTAGTTTCGCTTGTTGTCTATAGAAATGCCAAAATCCTCTTTGAATCTTGCTGAATTCTTGGCCGTGATGGCTTCCCATGATGGGTTATGCCATCTAATTATGTGTGTGTGTTAACAAGTTTCTTTATCACTTTTTCATTGACCATCTTTACATTCCATTGAAGGCTCCTTCTTGGACAGGAGAGGAAACAGGAATTCCTGACCTCCCCATCTCCTCACCATTCATAATTTCCTTTACTGCTCTCAAACCTTTTCATCTCTTTTCCAAGGTGAGCAATCTCAGTCTTTTAATACCACATTTTTTCTACATCTTTATGTGCTCCTACCACTTCTCTGAGCTTTCTAGGAGATGGCAACCATCATTAAACACAGAACTTCAGATGAAACTGTGCCATTAATTCAACTTAGAACACTATTTTTTCTATATTATTTCTCACCCTACTCAACCTTTAAAGAAGATTTTCACAGAGATATGCTAACTGTGCTAACTATATGCTGCATTCAGAACAGAGGAAAAAATACTGTTTTACTGATAATCACAATAAGCTGTACTGTGAATTATGTAGCCTCTAAGACTGTTGGTAGGTTTTGTTTTGTAGTCATTCAAATCACTGACTGACTGGCATGTGTATACAGTCTTATTTCCAGTTATTTGAACTGTAAAGTTCAACTTGGTTTCCATAATGCCATCGAACCCTAATGTTGGGTTATTGCATGGCATTTATGAGAGAGATGTCATTAGTGGGGATATCAGTACTCTCCAAACACAGTAGAAAAAACTGCAAGAAGAGCTCCAGAGCAGGTTTTCTTCAGGCTCACCATCAATCTATTCTGTACTTAACAGCCATAAAGGAACATGTGACATTGTATTTCCGTAGCTACACCCTGTGCATGTAAGAACATTCCAGTGATAATACATTTCTCCTTGGAAGCAACAGAAATTTAGACATTATAGTGGAAACCGCTTCATAAAAAACGCATTCAGAAATACATTATGATAAAACAGCTACTGCACATGAGCAACAGTCTTCTCTGTGAAATAAAAAACTCAGCAATTTTAGCAAATATTAAATATAAAGGGACAATTTAATATTATGAGTGAATAGTTTGCATATTACATTTTAAGTAAACATGAATCTGTCTTTTAGTAGTGGGAATTTGAAAAGCTGAGGCAGCCTCATGAAAATATATCTTCATCACTCCCTTGTCTCTACCTTTGAACGCCTGATTTAATTTCAGGCAAATTTTGGTTATTTTTTTCAACCGAATTTAGAGTGGTTTCAATTTGTTGGTTTTTTGTTTGGGTTTTTTTTTTCTGTTTAACCTAGAAGATGTTTTTTTCCTAATATTATGTTTAGAAATTGCTGTTGCTCCTAAAATAAGATAGCTAAGAAGCTATTGAGCTCTGCCATGACAGCTAATATACCTCCAAAAGTTATTAAAAACGAAATGTTACTCTCTTAACAATGTTTCAGTTTCATTCAGCAACTTTGACTATGTGAAACTTCTGCTGCAGTGTTACGCAAAGTCAGAATAATTTCTATGGCATTCTTCAAAGGACATTATTAGTTTTATTTGTTAGAACTGATGAAATCTTAGACTCCAAGAGTAGAAAGCTGCTATTGGCATCTTATTTAATAGGGAAGATTGAGAACTGCTTTGAAAACAGAGAGGTTTTTCCTAGTGAAAGATGCCTTTGAAAATCAGAAAGTCTGACTGGAAGAGATGCTGTGTTATAAAAACTTCAGATATGATAGGAAGTACCAGCCCCAACACCAAATCACTGCATTTTTGTGAATCAATAGGTAAAAGCCAGGATATGAATGACCCTGGATAGGTGCTTAGCCTGCTCAATTATTAATGATGTTAGTGGTAATTGAGGTAACTTGACCTAACCTGGGGTCTGAACCTCATTCCTGGAGAATAAACCTGCCAAAGGCTTTTTTCCCAGCCTCCCAAGGATTTCAGCAGTCAGATTATCATAGAGCTCAACTCTTCCACATGGCAGCACAGCCTTTGCCAGAGCAAAAGGGCAGCTCAGATCTTCAATAACTTTGTTTTAGTTGTAAGATTTCTCATACTTTATCAAGGGGTTCTTTCCTTCTAGTGTGGCCTTACCTCTTAATCCTGGATGACCATTAATTCTTAGTTACTTGGGCTCCACTGCTGTCAGTGGATGTGCTGATTTGCTGTTTGAGGAAGAGAAGATGTGGCACTTCATGACAATAGCCAAGTGTCAGCAGCTATGTCCTTGTTGAGAGTCAGTAGCAAACATCTGAACTCCTCTTAGCATTCAGTATCAACAGATCTCCTGATTATTTAATATTTATTTGATGTTTACCACCTCTGGCAATCAAAGTCAGTTATGAAACTACTTTGGTTTCTTAACAATCAAAAGTCCAAAAATGTATTTTAACTTTTTTTTTTCCCTCTCCTTCTGGCTCTGGCCACACAGATTTCACATTTCCAAATACTATTCCTAGGACCAGGAGCACTAGAAATTATGTGGAGGGTGTGTGTAGTTTTTGGTTTGGATTTTTTTTTTTTTTTAATCTGAACTGGAATTTTCATATAAGCACATAACTCTAGGTGCTGAACTTAAAGTACCAGCTATAATGCAAAGGATAATACATTTGGAAGAGTTGGCATTAATGGAAAATTCCCAATTGAGTTTACTGGAAAATTATTCAAACTGCTACTTTTTTTTTTTTTTTTTTTTTTTTTTGCACTGAGCAAAGAGAGAATCTGCCTGTCACTGCAATTAGTGATTAGGACATTACATGCTGTATCTTGACCCCATCTAAACTATTCTTCTGAGCTGGTGTGTGCTCATTTTCCAGCAAGCTAGACTATCTCCATATGCCATTGATAACAGTGGCAGTTTAAATATTGCTGCAGCTCTGAACTGCCACGAGGTTGGCTTCCTTTTGTCACTCCCATTTTGCTGCATGGGTAGGAGCTACTTAAATATGTTTTGACCAGCTGTTTTCCTTTGCAGTAGCCATAGTCTGTGCCAGACTATAGGAGTGCAAATTCACTTGGCCCAGGTTTGTATGTTGGCCTATCAAGAATTTAAGATAAATTCAAATCTTTCCTTCTAAGCTTTTGAAGGCCTCATTTTGTACAGTCTTTAGGGGCTGAAAAATGCAAGTATAGTTGGATGTAGGTGCGTGCGCGTGCACACACACACACACACACACACACACACACACACAGATTTGTCCTTGATGCCTGAAGTCCAAGAAATCAGCAATAATTCAGTATCTGATGTCATCTAAGAATGCAAGGGATGTTTCTCATAAGCATGAGGTTTGTTGGTCAGGCTAGTTCTCAAGGGCATTATAGATAGGGTTGCTGATTATTGACAAAGCACTTGTGTAAATCATAGGAGGACAGAATCTGGCAGTTGTATGTAATGAATGTAGCGGCTTTCAGGCAGGAGTGAGTGGTGGTATAGGAAAAATGGTTGGTTTTGATGAGGTCTTAGGATTGTTTTGAGACCCGAACATATTCCATTGTCCTGGTTTGAGTGATAACAGAACTAATTCTGTTCAGTTTTACTTTTCAGCTAAGTTCTTCTAACTAACTGCACTTTCTGAAGTTAGCAGCATGTTTTTGCAGACAGTGTCTGCTTCTAGCAGTGATAATGTCCAATGTTTAGAGGTACTGCCAAGGATTGGTGTGCAGACCAAGGCCACTGCTAGATCTTGCGTACCATGTTGGGGGGGGGTGGTGGATTGGATGCAGAAAGTAAAAGGCTGGCTCTTCCTCTCTTCCTCAATGGCCAACATCCAAGGAGAACTCTGCCCATTCTGCCTTTGGTCTCAAGCTGTGTGTTCCTGAATCCAGCTCTTGAACAGGGCTCCCATCTGCCGCTGGGCCCAGTCTGGGACTTCCCCTGTGCCTGCTCCACAGCATCAGTGGAGACGGTGATGTGGTTGCCATTGAGGGCTGGGTTCAATACTGGTTTTGTATGTATTTGTATATATTCCATTGTAGTATTACTATTTTTAGTTTCATTAAAACTGTTCTAGTTTTCTTTTCAAAAACTAGGGTGTTTCTCTCCCTTTTTCCCCTTTCTTTTCCCTTTTGGGCAGGCAGGAGGGTTAATACAGAGCATCTGTTATAGGTCTAGGGGACTGCCTTGACCCTAAATCTTGAAACACATGATTATTTTGCAAGGTAGTAAATGCTGAGAATGTTTCTTTAAATATCACTGTCTTTCTCTCTCTTCTTTTTTTTTTTAAATAAAAACAACGTGGTGAAACAGAATAATGTAATGAAAATACTGTTTGGCCACTTTCGATTATTCTTTCTTGGCTACCTGTTTCAAATTGCTCTTAAAACGTAAAAGCACAGTAGTGACCATAAGTATACATCTGGAAATTGCAACAGGGCAAGTGACAGATGTATTTACCCGTGACAAAGACCTGTTCTTTATATACAAATGTATATATATATATATAGAGAGAGATCTTATATTTGGACCCAAAAAAATGATCATTTAACAACTAGTAATATTCTATGGGCCCGTAGTAAAATTCTGTATTATACAACATCAAACTGTATTTTTAAGATGTTTTCTTCTCAGGTCTGACTGCCCCAATGCTGAGTTTTTAACTAATCCAGTTTTTCCCTCCTGCTGTGTTTATAGTGGAGACACTTGTTACAGATACTGCCAAAAAAAATACTTTCTTTTAATATGACACTTTCCTGAGTTTCTTCAGGGTGCAAAATTGGACAGTGTACCAGGTGAAAACTGGTTTTCTTGCAATGTGCCCAGTATTCTTTTCACTATCCATATTGAGAATAGACTGGCAATAGCATTTGTTTTGCAATATTTTGGCACTTAAGCTTTCAGCTTTTTATAGAACCTGGAACTACAAAGGAAAGAACAATTATAAGACTGCTAAAAAGAAGGAACTGCTTTTTTGAACTGTTCTAGTTTGGTTTTAGAGAAGTGGTGTGCTTGTGGTTTGTTATTTTATCTGAACCTGTTAATGAATCTGCACTAATTACAACATCAAGTTTATCAGTTAGCATTTGTGATGTAGGCAATTTGTATTAAGATGAGTGGGATTAATACCAGATTTGTGTAGGATTGAACAACAGCACATTTAAAATGTGGGGTGTCTCTGCCTAATGAGACACAGCTGAGAGGTGTGGGTGGCCAGTTCTGCTCTCCTAGGAGAGCTGTGTCATGAGGTCTCCTGCATATTTTGTTTTTCTATTTTTCTTCTTTTTAGAATTGTATAAAAACTTTTGCCAGGCAACGTATGTGTCTGCTCCTTCTCCTCCTTGAAGTTGCTGGAAAATCCTTCATTGATTTTAGTGGAAGCAGAGCTGAACACCAGCTGGACCCAACCTCATATTTAAAAGTGCTTTTTCCCTGGGATTAATAAACACCCCAGTGTGCAAATAACTCTGCTGTTGGGTGTCATATTTTATTGGTGAAAATACATCAGTTTCAACTATCAGTTGGCTATGAAAACATCTTGTTGCAGAAAGATCAAAAGCGGGAAAGAGCTCATGCTGTGTAAAAACAAATAACCAACCCTCCAAAACAAACCACCTCCCCCAGCTTGTGAGCCCCATGGAAGTTGCTAGCATCATGAAGACAGAAATTCTCCACTTTGTTGGGCATAGTAGGAGTCAAGACTCTGGCTCTGGAGTCAAGGCTCTCTTCCAAGTTTGTGCTTGTGCATCACTGTGTGTAAGGTTAATGTGTGTCTCACGTGTTCCATTTTGGAGATGAGATGATGTCTGTGCCATCTTGCATTTCAAGAACAGGCTGAATCACAATTTAAAGCATTATAAAGCTTCCATGCATGGTATCTTCACAAAAGCCACTTGCACAAAAGTACTTCTACCGTATTTTTGTCTCCAAGGGAAATAAGGAAGCGAAATGATTTGAAAATGGCTGAAAAACAACAACAAAAAAATCATCCTGAAGCAGGCACTCAGACTAAGAAGAGTAGAAATTTCATTTATAAGTGATGAGAAGAAATTTGTAGAAGTAGGTGTTTTTTAAATACACTACATAAAAAGAGCCAAGATTGTAACCTCATCTATATTTACTACAGGAAAAGGTGGCATGATATCTTCACAGATTATGTGGGATGACATATTTTTGTTACCCAGCTTGTTCTTCTAATGTAGACCACAAGATCTTCAAATAATTTCTGTCTGAGAATCTGCCTAGTCGTGCTTTACCAACTGCCAGCAACAGAGACTATCATACCTCTTCTTGAGCTGTTCCAATAGCTAAATGCTGTTACTGTTAAACAAAAATAAAATTCATAATCCACAAACTGAATAACCCAGCTTCCTCTACCTGTTTTCTAGATGAATTTCTCTGTCTTCAGCTCACCAATGTCTTATGCTTTTATCTCGCAGACTGAAGTCATCTATTACCAAATTTCTCGTGTAGATAGTCAGAAACAGTGTTCATGTAGTTCATGCTTAGACTGATAAGTTCAATAGCTTGAAAGCCTTGAATTTCTGGTGAGAAGTTTTTTTCTCTAATCACTCTTGTGGACCTTCTTCAAACCTAATCCAATTTGTCATCATGGCTCGACAAGGCTCTGAGCAACCTTATCTAGTTGAGGATGTCCCTGCTCGCTGCAGGGAAGTTGGACTAGATGACCTTTAGAAGTTCCTTCCAACCCAAACCATTTTATGATCATTCTTCTTGAATTGTGGACACAAACTTGGGATGCAGTATTTCTACAGTAACGTGCCACCACAGGCGGAGAAGTAAGATAGTCTCACAAACCCTACATAATAGCTCTTGTTATCCTTCCCAGAACTGTGTGATCTAGGGAATTGTTATTTGACTGATTTTTTTTTTTTTTCTCCATGACTTTCCATTCTTCCTCAGAGTCATGGCCTCCTAGAACAAAGTCCTCCATTTTTGGTGTTCTGCATTTTGGTTTTATTAGGTGTACAAATAGACATACAGATATTTTGACATAGTGAGGCTCATATTGTTTGCTTCTAGTCAATTTAATAAATGATGTCTAAATTATTATTGGTGATTTGACCTCATCCCTTTTTCTTCTTGTATCCTTTCCAAACCCTACTAATAATAATTTTCTCTGTTCTTCCATATCATTGAAAAAATATCAGGCAGATAATAAATACTCCATGAGGTTGCCCATTAGAAGCCCATACACTCATTTATGATTTCTTGCTTTAAATTGTGCAGTGAATTCTGACAGTCACTTAGCCATTGGATAACAATCCTTGTGGGATTACTTAATCAAGAATTTTGCTTTACAGGATTTTGTCACATTACCAGTTTATCTAACCTTGCAAGAGTGATATTTTTGTTACTAGCAAAACCAAAAGATAATCTTCAGAAGTTTGAGGTCTTTATTTCTTAAATCCATATTGAGACAATTATTACAACACAATGCCAGTTTTATAACAGCGATTGGTTTATAGTAGCTTCCTTTAATTTTGTGTTAATGGAGCTCAAAATCAACCATTCCTTTGTTTTTCCCAGAATTTATATCAAACTCACTGCTGTGGATTTGATATCAGTAAAAAGTATTGAAAGTACTCCTGTGTACTTTAAGAGTATCATTGCATGTTAGATTCCTCCCAGTTCTCTGGGATTTTGTATCTGTTCCAAACTTTCTGAAAACCTGTATTAGTAGTCCAGAGATCTCACCCACTCCTCTTTTATACTTGGCTTGCAAGTCATTCTTGCAAGATTTAACATGCCTAATTTTCATCCATTCTTCTGGATTAATACTGAAATATACTCACAACATCATCCACTGTATCACAGAAATATTTCCTGGATGTGGCTGCCTTTTCTGTGTTATCACTGATAACCTGAGCATTTCTGCATCATTTTAATGTAAACTGAAAACCAGAAGAGATCACCAGACCATCGAATTCAGCCTTCTGAACATCATGTCATTCCAGTTCTTTAAGAAGTGTGCAAAGTTATATAAGCAAGGACAAATAATTTTTGACAATGTTACACAGTGAACTGTATAACAAACAGTTCAGTATAAGACTGTATAACAAACAGTTCAGTATAAGACTGTATAACAGTGCTGATGCAGATATCCTGGACACGCCTTATGTACCTCCCTTAGCCATTGTTTATCCATGCAGAGCATCCCATGCTTACGTGGAACCAGCCTTTTGCAGGCTCAGAGAAGGAAAGTGAATAAGCTATTGTATTAAGGCATTTAAGTCAAGTTTAAAGACCAACGGGTATAATGAAATACAGACTGAGAAAATGTAGTTTGTTTGTGTCTACATGTTCCTATTAGAATAATTTTTCCCTATTGGAAACTTTTGTCTGTCAGTCCCTAGCTATTTAAAACTACAACAACAATAACCCCTTGTTGCTTTCTTGTGTCCTCAGTCATTATCCTAGCTTTTGTTAGAGACAATACAGTGGTATTCATGGGTAACAATAAGACTGTTATGTTTCATTGTGGGTTTTTTTCAAAGCTATACAATGTTCTAGCCATTATAGAAGGATTGCAGTCAGCTGAGTGATGTTTACATGCCACTTCCATACCCTAATAAGAGGTATAAAAGAAAGTGCATTGTAGCCAGCAGGGGAGAGATTTAGCTTGGAAGGTCAGGACTTCTGCCACATTTAGAAACCTAGTTGGGGAAGATAGCACTGTGCTTCCTAGTGTGCTTTTTCTTTTGGCCTCTGCATCAGTAACATGAGTGTCAGCAATAGCTGCTGCAAACTGCTTATTCATGCTACTGCTGTGATCATTTGCTTTTGGGCAATGTTAATCCTGTGGCTATACTAAATTAGGAAACCATTTACAAGAACGTCAATGGCATGGCTGTCTCACTTGCCCTGGCAGCAGTTTGTCTTGTCCATATGATGAGGCTGTTCTTGACTATGTTTTATGGCATTCCCATAAAAGCATAGCCCACCACCTGCACCAGCAGAATTGGCACTTTTTCTTGGAGCAGCTTCTTTCCAGCCTTTTCTAACATGGTGCCTCACACAGTTGAGTGCTGGAGGTGAGAGGAGTTTCTGAATGCTATGTGTGAGCATTTGCACATTTCTTAGCTCTTGTTCACACTGATGGGCTCTTCCGCTCTTCATAGTGGTAGCTAATTCCACAAGACTTGGGGAAGTCATGTGGCTGCCCAAGGTCATCACAAAGAGGATGAAGATCTCACGCGTGCAAATATGTGGGCTGAGTCTGAGGGTGTGTTTTCGGCACAGCTGTCAAGCAAAGCAGAGGTTCCACCACATCCCTGCTTATCAAATACAATTGTCCTTGACTTTTAACAATTTAGCTTCTGAGAACTGTGTTGTCTGAATTGGTGGGAGATTGAGAGACGGAGTCAGAGAGAGCAAGAGTTCTAATAATTAAGACTTGCTCCTTGGGACAAGAAGTGAAGTCCATGCCTTAGGCTGGATATGGGTGGAACAGGAATCCCCTTTCTGTAGCCAGCTCCTCCTGGTATCTTTGAAGGTAACAAGGCAGGAAGAAGATATGAGATGTGCCAACAGTTACCCACTTCTAGGCAAAAAGACCTAAATGCTAAATCATTCAGTTTATTAGTCAAATGCTATTTCATGATCGTAAGTGTTCTTCCTGATAAAATAAAGGCTGTTTTGATTGAACAACAAAGTTTGTAACCACGGTTATTATTCTTAACTATATGTAGATGATTTTTGGTGTTTCTTCCCATGACTACACTGTGACTGTTTATATAATTTACCATGGCACATCAACAGACTGCATAGATTGATGGTTGAGGATGTTGCCTCAAGCTGAGAGATTAATCACATGATATGGCACTGATGAAATGATCTTATCTCAGTGCAAGTGCCCATTCTGGACTGGGTCCTAGTATGGAGTTAGGAAGGGTTTCTGCTCTGTGATCCTATTTGTGTAATTTTATGTTTCTGTGTAGAGCACGCTGGTTTAAACTCACCTGGAAAATCCACTTAATAAATTCCCTGTCACTACAGATATATAGGTGATGCTTTTTATTTTTCTTGCAGCCGTTGTATTTATAGCTTTTTATATTTTACTATAGACCTTGTACTTTTCTTGGCTATTTGAGGGAACATTCTATTGACTATTATAAAATTAAAACATCAAAATGCAAGAACTAGGAAAGAATGGCTAGTTTGTGTTGTCACACTACACATACAGAACACTACATTCTGGCATTTGTTTGAGGTGGACAATCCCATTTTTTTAAGGTCCGTGAAGCAGTGAAGCTCCACAGTGGCATGTGGTTGCTCTTGGAAATATCGCTAAATTAAGAGAGAAGTGGGAGTGCAAGCAATGCTTCTCGAGGTGTGTTACGGAGATGTTTAAATTGAAAAGTTGACTGCTGCACTAATGTGCAGGCACTGGTGAACTGAGAAGTACTGAGATGGCTTCTGGTGCACATATATTTAAGAACTGTTTTTCATTAAAACTGGTAGGTGAGTAAAAGTAAGGAAGAAGTTGTCCTATTTTATTTTCAAGCTGTTGAAATGAGCAATTTTTCCCTTTCTGTGATAATCATGAGACATTACTTGTAATCTTTTTCCTACAAAATCTTTGGTTACCCATAGTTTGTGTTGTTGTGTTACCTTCCGCCTCTGTAAAGCAGAGTGTTGACTGCAGGTGTTCCCAGGAGACTGAAGGCAAAATAAAAATGCCAAGTAATTGGTACCCCTGACTCTTAATTCAACATGTCTTGTATTGCAGAACGTACGCAAAATGAAAAGGAAGATCTTCAGAGAGCTGCATATAAATTTTGATGGGTTGTGATTTTGGAAGTAAAGGAACAAGGAGATACAGAGAATGCTTTTTAAGCTATTCTATCAAATGTCATATCTCTGTTTTACTATTTCATGTGATATGGCTTCTTTCAGATGATCAGTTGGATTACTTGAGATCAGAAAGAAGTGTAGTGGTACTACTCAGCTGCAGAAAATAGGAAGAAAGGCTGCCGTGGCAGGGTAGGATGCAGACACATTCACGGCAGAGCATTGGCTCTTTGTAGAACTTGTTTCATTACACACATCTTATAGATAGCCAGTAAGAATTATTGAGGTGAAGGTATTTTATTTATAATCAATAGGTTTAAAATAAACTTCAAAGGAACTTTATACAACAGTATTTTAGAATTCTTCCCATGAGATTTGTTAGATAAGACCATTAGATGTTTGTTTTCTGGACAGTTTTACTGTTTGTATGCTTACTAATTGTAACAGAAAGACCTAATAAATCATGTATCTATGGTAAACAGCTTGCTTTTCAAACAAAGGAAATTGACACAACTCTTAAGTTATTCCTTTTTTAATCTTTCTCTTAAAGGGCAACACTTTAAGGAAAATACTCCTATATCGCTACTTTAAAGGAGAATATGGAAGTGGTATGAATGGGCCTCACTCTGCCAGCTACAGCAAAACTGCACAAGTGGGAGGTAAATTGACACAGACCATTTAAAGAGAAGAAAATTAGTAGCAGCACTTTTTTTCTAATAGGTACACTGGAAGTGCTGCTGGGTTTCATTTGCCTAAACAAATCGAACACATTCTGTAGCCAATTAGAAAAGAGGTGTATCAGACTTTTCCTATGTTAAGTTGCATGCACTTATTTCAGATGGCCTGTGTGTATTTGGCAGTACCAAAGGAGAGACTTTCCCCATGCACTCCAGTCATTCAATTTAGGTTCAACTGGTAACTCTGTTTTAATTTGATGGTAAATCCACATCCAGAAATTCAGCAAAGCACAAAATATTTCAACAAAGATGTTGCTATTTCTGGAAACTAATTTTTTTTTAATTAATTCCAGACTCTTTATTGATATACAAAAAAGATAAGATACACGGCAAAACGTCTCACAAAGGTGCTGCTTAGGTAATGGAACAGATTCCCCTGAGAGGATATAGAATATATCAGTTCTTGTTATAACTTCACTGGACAAGACTTTGACAAACCTATTCTAACTACCATGAGCAGGATGTTTGAGGAGATGATCCCTGTAGGTCCCTTATAACCACATTTTTTTGGTTACTGTAGAAGGGTTTCTCAGAAAACCTGAAATAATGTATATCATAAGAAATGAGGCAGAAGCTAGGTATAGAGCCAGGTCAAAATACTTGCCATTGCTTTTTTCAGTAAAGCATTGCCAAATGTTACCCAGCTGATCCTCCTTGGCTATTTCAGTGTAGACACTGGAAATGCTTGCAGTCTTAATATCCTGTACACCAAATTTTGCTCCCTAACAAACAGCAGAGTGAAGATTTACTATTTTTTTAGTTACCTCTCTAAAAAGTATGTGTGTGTATATATATATGTATGTCTGTGTGTGCTTGCATGACTTCGTCTTAAACAAAGTCTGGACCATTTTAATGAGTTTAATCAAAGCAGTACTGACTGATTAAAGCAGTACTATATTCTTCCTAATGAAGGAGATGCAGCTACATCTGTATAAAAGTACAGCAGGAAAGGTGATAATCTGTCATATAAAAAAAAAAAAAAAAGCTTGTCTTAATGAACTAATACAATTTTTAAAAATTCCTGAAACCACATCTTTAATTTGGATTAATTTAAGTCTCTGTTCATCATTATGCTGTCTAGGAGTCGTATTGTCAAAAG
This sequence comes from Baryphthengus martii, assembly GCA_013396935.1. Lineage (NCBI taxonomy): Eukaryota > Metazoa > Chordata > Aves > Coraciiformes > Momotidae > Baryphthengus > Baryphthengus martii. The sequence goes on from VWZK01012176.1 coordinate 174,566, forward strand.
CATTTAGCTAGAAGATCATACCCATAAGCAGAATAGATTTACTAGAACACAATCTTTGCATAGATTAGATCTGAGATTGAAAAGCAGTTTTAAAAGTAGTATCTGAGCACTGACCATACGCAGTTTAGCGTATGCAGCCATGGAATTAAAAAGAAGCTTGGTGAACAAATCAGTGTCATTTCCAACTTCTTTATTGTCTGAATATTACGACAGAACCATGCTTTGAGGTTTTGTTTTATTCCTTATTCCTAGAAATTGCAATTTCTCACAAAAATCTTGTTTGTATCAAGGGAAATTTTGTCTGAAATGGAATTTAAAAAATAAATTTTTTACATTGCTACTGTGTGCATAAGGCAAATTATTATTAATAGATTCATTTTCATATACATATCTGAAATAAACATGAATTATATGTATTTGTCTATCTTGCAGGTGGATTTTCAGGACAAGACTCAGATAAGTCTGGGGTAACCATGTTTGATATTCAATGCCTTCTGGATAAAGAAGGTGCATCAGAACTAGTCATAGATGTTATAGTAAACACCAAAAATGACAGAATTTTCTCAGAAGGTATTTTACTTGGTATTGCGTTGCTTGAAGGTGGAAATACACAAACACAGGTACTTATTCTGTTTACTTATTCACATATTGATTTTCAAATGCATGGCAAAAAAATAAAAGACTCTTTTTGCTGTGAGTTCTGTGAAGTTTATTACTATAATATGTATAGCTATAATACAAATGTGAATATATCCCATTATTATGCAATATCTAATAGTCCTCAATAGAAGAATACATTTTTCAACTGTCCCTTTCTGTGTAGCACAATGCTTCCTTTAATCTGGTCTTTGTCATATGAGCATTATCTCCAGTTATTTTATGTCTCTTTTTGTAAAACTAAAAATTACAATACTTTCAAGTTTATAATAGCAATAAAATTAAGTTATTTTTCTAGAAATGTTTAGGGACATTTATCAAAATCTCCAAAGAGAAAAGCTGGCCATTTGAGAAAACCAATATCCCGATCCTTAGAACATAACTGCTTTAAACTACGGATTCTAGTTTTTATGAATGATATCCCTCTTACCCAACTTTGGCCAAATAAGGCGATTGTTTATTCTTACTCTATGATCAGCAAAGTTATCATAAGAGAGGAGAGATGATATGAATCAATCCTTGCATTTCCCCATATCTCGTAATTGCCTGTAAAGGAAGCCTAAGTAACCCATTTATACCTCTTTGCAAGAAAATAAAAGTTAAATGAGAGGATTCCCATCCTATATCTTTATTCTGTAAAAACAATAATGCAATCTATGAGAGTATCCAGAAAATGTTAAAGAATGAGATTTTTATTGCAGTTTTCTGAAATTAATTGGTAGGGGTTGTAAACGGTTTTTAGGTTAAGTCTGTAAACCATTGAAAATGGTACTCAGCCTGCTTGACAGTAATACTAAGAGACTGGCGTTAATAACCTAAAATATTAATTTCAGTTCTGTATGAAGCACAAAATGTGTATCGTCTAAGCTGTAATATTACATATTAGATGTTTCATGCTTCCTCTTGTTAAATTATAACAGTTACTTTTCGCTATTATTTGTAGATGGAATAATGTTAACCCTAGAATGCCTGCAGAAATGGAAAGTGTCACAAAGTAATTTAAGTGTAATATTATGACATTTTAAAGACTGCAAATAACAGTGTTCACCATCTCATCCAAATTAAAAATATTATCATCAATCTTTGTTACCAGCCTTGTATATCACTTTGTGAAAGAACTGGTCAGGCAGTGGCCAACATTTTTTCTGTGTAAGTGAAGTAATTATTCAGCATCTGTTTAGAAAACAAAATAGTGTATTTTTGTATTTCTTCTTCCTTAGAAGACTGATATCTAAAGGATATATTTTTTGCAGTATTCGACTTACCAGCAACTGAAGGAGCAAAAAAAGTCAGAAAAATTCTTTAAAGTCCTGTATGACCGCATGAAAGCTGCTCAGCAGGAGATACGATCAACAGTGACAGTGAATACTATTGATTTAGGAAGCAAAAGGAAGGATGATGATAGTGACCTAACCATATCTGTTCCTAAAAAGAGAGGTAAGGAAGTACTCATGTAAAAGAGGGGAAAAGTGCATTATGTCCAGACAGCATGTACTGTGGCACTGATACTATGCTGCATTTATCATTAAGCTTTAATATTAATCTGCTTATTTGCATATTAGGCCTGTTTTTCTCTAAACTGGAGGCCATCTCTTAAGCTGGTTACACCAGCAAAAGATACAGAATCATGTTTTTAGAGCAGCAGAAGTAGAGGCTGATGCTAATGGGGCTGTTTCACAAGAGCAAGCACAGGAACTGATTTCCCACCCTGTGGTCCTTCCATTGTTCTCATATTTATTGTATATGGGAGAGAAATAGTAGGGCTTTTTGTTTTAATGTTCTGTTTCACTCTGGTATGTGGTTTATTTGGAACATACTATCCCTGCATGAATGTTGCTTTGATATTCTTTGTGAGTTTGCCTAGAGGTCTCGGCACCAACAAAGAAAGAGTTGCATTCATTATTATTGTTTTCTTATTGTTTAATAAAAAGAGGAGAAAAAGTTTAAAAAATGAAGGAAAAGTATTTTCTTTTCAGTAAAAGATTCAACTCTGCATCTGAAAGAGGGTATGAAAGGACAGTTAACAGAAGCATCTTCTGCAACCTCCAAGGCTTACTCTGTGTATAGAAGAGAAATGGACCCAGAAGTAGATCTCATGGGCTCAGGAACAGAAGCTTCAAATGCAGAAGACAAGTCCACAGAAGAAGCAATCATGAGCCCTGCCATTGCAATCATGCAGCCAATACTAAGATTTCTTCAGCTGCTGTGTGAGAATCACAACCGAGAGCTCCAGGTAAAGTGGTTTTGAGCTGAGCTCCAAAAGAAGTATTATAGGAGCTGGAACTTCATAAGGGAAGAAAAACACACCTGTGCCTGGCTCCTGTTACAGAATTGGGGTCTTGTTCTTTCTTTGGTCCAAGGGATAAAATAACCCTTTTCAGGAACCACTTGCTGTATCTATTTGAGCTCATGTTAATGCTCACAGAATTGTGTGGGGATCGTGTTTGACTTGATTCTTAACACTATTTTTTTCTTCGGTGTTCCTTTTCTCCATCCACTAGAATTTTTTAAGACATCAGAACAATAAAACAAATTACAACCTTGTTTGTGAGACCCTTCAGTTTTTGGACTGTATCTGTGGAAGCACAACAGGTGGTCTGGGCTTATTGGGGCTTTACATCAATGAGAGGAATGTGGCTCTTGTGAACCAGACGCTAGAAAGCTTGACCGAATATTGCCAAGGTCCATGCCATGAAAACCAGGTAGGACTCAAATAACATCTGGATGCAGGAATATACCTGAATGTATGGTATCTGTGTGCTTGTCATAGTTCAAGTGTTCTTAATGACATAAATTCACTTGTAACTGCCATGGCTAGGTTTAACATGTTTCAAGCTTTCATAAGGACTGAGCAATCCTTTTAAGCCAAAACTCAAAATAGACTCTTCCTGTAGTATGTCTGCTTATGTGGACGGTTTCTAGTCCTGTTGGAGAGAGTTCAGTGCCTTATGTCAGTTGGTCCATGGCTTAAACCTCACTTTATGAGACTGAATTTTGAGTCACAGTTGTGAAAGTACATTGCAAACAGTCGTGTATTCTTCAGTTTTACACAGTTTGCCTTTGTTTGTGGATATATAGTTTGCTAACATTTACTTTCCTTAATTCACATAAGTGACACAAAGTTTAACTTACTATTCTGCTATACTACCTAGTAGCATCTTCAATTATGATTCAGTAGTGAAACAGATGAGACTAAAGACCATGCTTCTAATCTTCTGTGCTGTGCTTGATGCAGTCTTTTTAAGTCATATAGCTGTGACTTTTGGTAGATGTCTCTCTAGTGCTGTGCTGAGGCAGTATAGAAAAGTAAAGAATGTTGCTGTACTTGATCTGAAGAGAACTGAAGTAGAGTTGTCACAATGGATGAATTGCAGATTTTTTTATTACAGATTAGCAATGGGAAAATTGTAGTGGGCAAAATTATAGAGGCAATCTATTCTCAGTACTAGAAATAGCCAAAGAAATACACACAGTATTAATGTTACTTCATTAACATGCACAAATAAAGCGTAAAGTGCTATTATTGCCATTGCTGGTAATCAATAGCCTCTACTTAATGCTTTAGCAACAAACACATAAAAATCATTTAGTGGACTCAATTTTAAACAGATGTATTTGATCTACTAATGAATGAGAAAAACACCTGTACTAAAAAGAAAAATTGCAGGACTGGAGATGAAAAAAAAATATTTTTCAAGTTAACATGTCTCCACCAAATTTACTTGAGAAGCACTGGGGGAATGCTGATAGTGGAAGGGAATGTTTTATTACTTTATTACTTAAACCTAGCTTCTGGGAAGTCACTCAGGATTTGAATTATGCTTGCTTACACCAACTCCATGTCTAATTCTCTGTATTTCAGAGGTAACTGTCCCACATTCTCATTTTCATTTTTCCCCCTCTCTGTATTTCTGGAAAACTTTTCCTTTTCTGTTGTCCTATAAACCTGCTAGAAGAAAAAATGCCATAGACTTATGTGCAACTGACACTTATTTACAAGGTTTAGAAGGCCCAGGACTCCAGCTGTAAAAGCATTTGGGGAGTACCATTGGTCATAATTACAGTTTTGAATTCCATGTTCCTTCTGTGCAGGACATGTCCAGATCCATGTAAAATGTTTGCAAATAATTCATGCTATAACAGATATTAATACTGGTTGCTGAATGCAAATTAAGAATTTGAGTGTGCAAATTTAATTGTGCCTACATTCAAGTATGTCTGTTATGTCTCTACATGTATGTTCAGCTGAAACTGCAAGTGACCCTATAGACTAGTGTGCCACTTGGTACCAAACCCTGCATGATTCTCTGCAAGTATATTTTAGCTTGTACCACCTTTTTTCCAGTTGTGTACTTCACTGCTGGCATTGTTGGAATTAGTTCTGTACTACACAGGTCTCCCTCACCACTTCTTGTGGCACATTTTCAGGCTGCTCTGCTTAGACTGGGAGGATCATTGCTGTTACAAGGTCTTTCGAGTTCTGGGTCCTTATTTTGAAAATTTGCTGGTGTGCATGTGCTTTCCCTCGCTCTCTCTGCCTGTCCCTTCTCCCTCTTCCTCTCCTCCTGCTTTCCTCCCTCTCTTTCCCCCACCCCCGACTCACTTCTCTTGTTTTGCAGACTTGCATAGCCACCCATGAATCTAATGGGATTGATATTATAATTGCACTCATCTTGAATGACATAAACCCTCTTGGCAAATACTGCATGGACTTGGTCCTTCAGCTGAAGGTACAGTAAATGTAAATTTGTTTATTCAAATTTGAGTAATAATAAAAGACATATCTACACAAGAGCATAGACATTTACTTAGTCTTACCATAGCAGACAGGAACTCTGCATGGTGAGTGATACCAAAGGTTCAAACTGTGGAAATTATTCTGACTTTACAGAATCACAGTGTCATTTATGTTACAAGGGATATCTTGAGGTTATCTTGTCCAACCCCCACGTTCAAGCAGGGTCAGCTAGAGTAGGTTTCCCAGGACCGTGTCCAGTTGAATATCTCCACAGCTGGGGATTTCACAACCTGTCTGGGCAACCTATTCCAGTGTTTGATCACTGTCACAGTAAAGAAGTGTTTTCTTGTGTTTAGATGGAATGCATTGTGTATCTTAATTTGTGTACATTGCTTCTTGTTCTCTTACTGGGTACTGCTGAGAGGAGTCTGGCTCCTTCTTCATTCTCTCCCATCAGGTATTTATACACATTGATAAAGATTCCTCTGAGCCCTGTCCTTTCCAGGCTGACCAGTCCCATCTCTCAGCCTCTTATAGGAAAAATACTCCATTTCCTTAGTCATCTTTGTGTCTTTTTGCTGGATGCATTCAAATAAGTAATTATCATCTTTCTTATACTGGGAAGCCCAGAACTGGACACAGTGCTGGGCCAGATGTGATGTCAAGAATTAGATCCAAATCAAGAAGTTACTAGGTTTTATTATGACTGTCAACACATAATATAGCACTGAGTTTACCAGGTAATTCTACAGAATTATATTTCCCCATGACATCTTAATTTAGCTTGTTTTGCTCATAGTTTGTGATGTGATATTTAATTACATCTTCATGGATTATATTTTCCACTGGACTCTTGAATCATTTAGTGAGCAGGGTAGACATTGTTCACTGAGTGCACAGATGACCAATGTTCTGTTCTGCCTCTTGTAATTTTGAGGTCTTCCTTACTGACTAGTATTTAAGTCCTGGCACACAGAATGCCCTCAGTGTTTGCCACTCTGTATAGTGGCAGGATGAAGAGACATTGTCAGTCTATGGGTAAAGAGAGTCTAATACAAGTGTCTTTTTGGCTTTTCTTGTAGAACCTTACTCTGTTGCATTTAGTTGCTTCACATATTACTTTATTTTTCCAAAATTCTTATGAGGGGATGAGATGGGAAGCCAGGTAAAGAGAAGTGAAGGCCACTTTGGGCTGTCCCATTTGTAACACATGGTAACTGATTTTTTGCAGTGCTAATGTGTTGCAAAGAACTTTATACTGTATTTTCCAAATAATGGACCTCTTTTCTGCATTGGTATTCAAGCTAGAGCACGGGAAGGTCCACCTCAACATGAGGAAGAACTTTTTTGCTATAAGGGTTGCAGAGCACTGGAACAGGCTCCCCAGGCAGATCGTGGAGTCCCCTTCTCTGGAGACTTTCAAGACCTGTCTGAATGAATTCCTGGGTGACCTGGGTGATTCTTTGATCCTGCTCTGGAAGGGGGGGTAGACTTGATGATCTCCAGAGGTCCCTTCCAACCCCTTAACATGCTGTGATTTTGTGATCTGGGAATGGAAATCAGATCCTAGAGTCTCAAAACTCGCAGAAAATGAGGAAAAAGTAGTCAAATCAGCATCTCAATGTCAGATGTAGTGATCAGAGAGAAAAAAAAAGAAGAGGAGGATGTGCCTGCCTGCTGTAGTTCTAGGCTATGGCATGCCACTTTTGCTGAATCAGTAGCAAGAAGCTGGCTGTTGATAACACAGAGTTCTACCCACCCACTACCTTTCATCACTACCTCGAAGCTGCAGCAGGCTTCTCCATCCCAAGGATTGTCTGCACTGGGAAATAGTTTCAAAGATTTATTGATAGAAAGGGACCTTGATAGGCTTGAGGAATGGGCCAATGCAAACTGCATGAGGTTCAACAAGTCAAAATGCAAGGTCCTTCACCTGGGTCGGGCCAATCCTAGGCACAAGTACAAACTGGGTACAGAGTGGGTTGAGAGTAGCCCTGAAGAGAAGTACTTGAGGGTGTTGATAGATGAGCCGGCAGTGTGCTCATGCAGCTCAGAAGGCCAACCGTATCCTGGGATGTATCAAGAGAAGCGTGGCCAGCAGATCAAGAGAGGTGATTCTCCTGCTTTACTCTGCTCTTGTGAGACCCCACCTTGAATACTGCGTCCAGTTCTGGTGTCTCCACCATAAGAGGGATATGGATCTGTTGGAGTGTGTTCAGAGGAGGGCCACAAAGATGATCCAGGGGCTGGAGCACCTCTGCTATGAGGGTAGGCTGAGGGAGCTGGGATTGTTCAGTCTTGAAAAGAGAAGACTTCGGGGGGACCTAATAGCTGCCTTCCAATACCTGAAGGGAACCTACAGGAAGGCTGGGGAGGGACTTTTTACAAGAGTGTCCACTGATAGGACAAGGGGAATGGGTTTAAGTTGAGGGAGAATAGATTTAGATTAGATCTTAAAAAGAAACTCTTCAGTGCAAGGGTGGCAAGACTTTGGAATAAATTGTCCAGAGACATTGTGGATGCCCTCTCCCTGGAGGTGTTCAAGGCAAGATTGGACAGAGCCTTGAGTGACCTGGTCTAGTTGAGAGGTGTCCCTGCCCATGGCAGGGAAGTTGGATTAGGTGATCTCTAAGGTCCCTTCCAACTTAGGCCATTCTGTGATTCTATGATTCTATGATTCTTCACCCATAAGTGAGTAGACTGGTCTTCCTCCACTATTTCCTCCCCTTCCTTCTCAAGCTGCCTTGCAACCTGTCGTGCTCCCTTCCCTCCTCTTCAGTGTGAGATCCTACTGATGCTACCACAACTGACTTGGTCACTATTGTAAGGGAAAACTGTATCAGAAAAAGAAGCGTCTAGTTTCTCAGGTTTTAAGACACCCTGTCAGGGGGTCACTCTTGACATCTGGCAATAAGCAACTGAGAAAGAGGTTTTATAGTGGGTTGGGGGTTTTACTGGCCCCTAACTGCATGATGGGACCATGGTCTACTTCAAAGTATTCACACAGATCAATGGGCAATGACGAGGGGATGCTGTGGCAGGTGAACCATGGCAACGATGTGCTTTGTGAGAAAGTCAAACCTCCAAAACCATTCTTCCTCTCCTGTTCAGAGCATCTGATTTAACTGGAAGTCAGACAGGTCTCCAAAGCCAAAAGCACTACTGAGTTACTGCTGCTAAAGCTCATGCTATTTAATTCTTGGGAGAGGTCTCGGTGAAAAGTAGCCAGTTGACAAATCCCCCAGGATTATTTGGTAGTGAAACAAAATTCCAGGAATGTATGAAAACAGTTTATTTTGTAGCCTTTCAAATAATAACCAGTCTGACTTTATAAAAGCCAAAGGGGAAAGAAACCTGTCTGAGTGATGAAACCTTTTGTGTAATACATTTTGTAATTACTTCTGTTGAGTACTATTTTAAAAAATTGCTAGGTGGGCAATAAGAGAAGAAAATGGAATTTCATTTCCTGAGCTCAATATAGGGCAAGGCTCTGTATTTGTAAAATATTTTTCTATATTTTAAATGCTTCTTCCAATATGGCATGCAAGGTTAGTTAGCTTTACAGTACACTGACATTAAAATGAGAGAAAAACTCTATTAAATATGTCAGTAAAATAAAAGATGCAAGTAGTTTAAAATCTCAGCTGCTAAAAAGTTGTCCTCATAATCTCAATTAAAATGAATTCAAGGGTCGTTAATCCATGAAATAGATTTAAAATTTGCATTACCTTGATTTTGTATCTCTAGAACAATGCCTCCAAGCTTTTGCTGGCTATTATGGAAAGCAGGCATGACAGTGAGAATGCAGAAAGAATCCTTTTCAACATGAGACCAAGGGAACTGGTGAGAAAACTTCTGAATATACATAAATCTTTTGGCTGAAAAAAAACATCTGTCATTAAAACATTTTTTTAAATAATCTACATCTAAGATGGAAAGTGTTGGCAACATAAAGTGACACAATATATAAGGATAGTACTAATTCACAAGAAGTGCTTTAAAAGGATCAAACATGCATGATTTCATACTTTACAATTTCATTATTTTTATCTGGTCCAAGCACTTTTCTGTAATTGTTTCTTAACTAAATTACCATACTCTGGTAGACTGTCTTCAAGTACACTTTGTCATGGGCTGGCAAATTAAGCTTGTATGGTTTGTGGAACAGTGCTAACAGAAATATGTATGTAAACACATAGTATATATATGTATGTTTTGTGTATATATGTGTCTCATGAACAGAGAGAGTTACAAACAATTGTTGCTGTATTTTGAAACAACTGTGATGCTTGCGTAGGTCTTTGGGAATTTTAAATAGGTCAGAAATCTGGATAAATTGTTTCCAACCCAACTGACCATATAACAGCATGAAATATCTGTATTGTGGGAAGATCCTTGGGCATCAGCCCTGCCCTTAGGCAGAGCCCAGTGGCCTGCTGGTTTTGGGACATCATCACAAAGGTGGCATGTCAGCATGACGAAGCCATCCCTAAGGTACAACTGCAGTATCAGGCCCTGTGTGAAGAACAGAGGATTTCCCCCCTGTTGGTCTTGTAAGAGGCTTTTGAATATTTTGGAATTTCTCCAGCACTCTGCCCAGACCTGTGTCTTCCTTTCCTTTTTGGTTTGGGTATTTTTTCTTTTCTGTTAAACTGTGTGGAGAATGCAGAACGATGCTGCAGCCTGCTCTAGCCAGAAAGAGATCATGTCAGGGCTTTAAGTGCTACACAACACTGCCTGCCGTATCTGTAGATCTGTCTTTAAAAGCATTTGTGAAAATATCTGCTCACAAAAGCTCAGCATTCCTGTTCCTTTCTGATGATTGCAGTTTTGCTGATGAGAAATGTAGCAGTTTGGAGCTTCATAAATACTTCAAGCTTGTCTTTGTTAAGAAAGTGTTTCTCAGACTGCTTGCTCTTCTTGCAGAACTGTAGGCTTGAGCTTGAGCTGATCCAGGCTTGAGCTGAACAAAGTGTGTGTGTGTGTGCGCGTGCGTGTGAGTGTGTGTGTGTGTGTGTGTGTGTGTGTGTGTGTGTTAAAACACAGTGTGATTTTTCACCAAGACTGACACTTATTTCATCTCTGCCTGGTTGGGTTTGTGTTACAGGTGGATGTGATGAAGAATGCATACAACCAAGGCCTCGAATGTGACCATGAGGAGGAGATCGGAGATGATGGCATCTCCCCAAAAGATGTTGGACATAACATCTATATTTTGGCACATCAGGTATGTCTTATTTGTTGTGTGACTACTTCCAGAAAAGTGTTACATGATTAAACTCTATAAAAAATGTATCTGATAAAAATTGAGGTTTTTGTCTTCTTGTGATTCGTGTCTCATGTTTGTGTGCAACATGACTTTATCTATCTGGAAAGCTGCTGAGAACAGGACAAGTGAGCAGTCTCACTGTATGCATAGGCACTCTGTGGGATTTGGTGGGCTCTGTTTTGAGTGAAATAATATAGAGCAAAACAGTTAGTGTCGACTTAGCTTTGTCACCTTATAACAGTAACAGCTTATTTATATCAATCAAATCATAAATCACATTACCATTATTGGTGTATTTTAAATAGTAGCTTCAGTTGTGATACCAAGTGAACCTGAATCGGGAAATTCCTATTATTTTAGATATATAGTTAGTCAATAAGAATAATTGGGCCTTTTTACTGTTTTCTGTTTTTGAATTATGTTGTCATTTCCTCAAGCTTTTTTCTGATCACTTTGATTCTCTGCTGGTAAAGGTAGAATGTACACTGAAGATTTTTTATTTAATGGGATATTAATTCTCCAGAGCAGTTGGTATCGAAAATAGTTTCTCTTTCAATTATGTTCACAGGCTGGATCGCTAGGCCAAGGCCAATCGCATGAGTTTCAATAAGGCCAAATGCAGGGTCCTGCACCTTGGCCACAACAACTCCCAGCAGCATTATGGGCTTGGGGAGGAGTGTCTGGAGAGCTGCTCAGCTGAGAGAGACCTGGGGGTGTTGATAGACAGCCGGCTGAAAATGAGCCAGCAGTGTGCCCAGGTGGCCAAGAAGGCCAANAAGAGTATTGAAAAGATTTTTTAAATTAAAAAAGTTAAGACCACATATTTTTCAACTACATCATAAATTACAGTATTTAGTATTTCATATAAGGGCCAAATTTAAAAAAAAAAATATACTAAGTAAGAAGAAATAAACAGATGGGGATATGGAGTGTTCTATGTTCATTATGCTGTTAAGTGTTGTTAGAAATGGGATACTCAATGAAAAGAGGAAAGCAATCTATAGTTACACTAGTGTTGTGCAATGTTTCTTTCAAGCAAGGAATGCAAGAATAGTTATTGAGCTATGCTTGCATGATTTCAGCATATTTAAATAAGTCATGTTATTGTGTTGTGGTTGACCATATTCTACTCCTCTGCTGTATGTAGGACCATACATAAGATACCTGTTGAAGGTGATAGAATTTTTGGAAAGCATCTGTAGCTCCTTACCTTGTATGACTATTTACTCCATGTACAAATGCTTACAATGAAAATTTAAATGCCTGCCAAACCAAGATATCGGTATTCTATGTCTCCTCCCTATAGTTTATGTTAAATAACTTAACAGGGCTTGTGGAAACAGAAGATAAGTTCTGGAGAGTAGAATATAGGCCTAATCTGTATATGAAGTGACTGCTGGGGTCATTTTACAAAAGAAGTCACTACCAAGAATACACTAGTAAGCTGAGATGTAGATTAAGCTTTGTCCCTAGATACGCGTTTGGGGTACTGGGGAGGTCAATGATGCTGCTCCACAGCTATTCCAAATGCCTGATCCATGATTGGCATTTGAGTTGCATAAGGCTGGGTAGTTTTACAGCAATTTACTGAGTTCCTTCCTGTTCTGTAGATTGGCATGATTTGCTCTGTATGCTGTAAAAATATGAATCTTTTTATCAAAAAAAAAAAAAAAAGTGTACTGTTTTCCTTTTCTTGCATTTTGGTAACACAGTACATGTGTGTGTTTACAGTAGTTTTGCACGCATGTGAAGCCCCATATCAAAACAAAGCAATGGAAGGGCAAGCAATTTGGGGGCTTTCTCTCTCCTCCACTAATGAAAAGCTATGACTCTTAGCACAGGACTGCTGATCTGTGACCCCAAACTCTTTCCATGTGTGCCCTTTCGCCTGCCCTGGGATGGGCAGGGTAGGAGCATGGTCCCTCCTCAGTAAGACCATTGTTGCCAGGTTCCTTTACTGGCTCCGCTCTCCAAACACTCTCATGCTTTGCTGTGTTGAAGTGGCTTTTTGGTGCCTGGGCTTTCCACTCAGCTTAGCTGACTTGATTTGCATAATATTTCTTTGCTGTGCTCCCTACAATTTCACAGTTCATGTGACTTATTTTTTTCTACAACCAATGTGGCTCTTCAGTCACTTTCCTGACACTTGCTTGTGACCGCTTGCTCTAGCTACAGCTGTTTTGGTCCCTCTGTAATAGCAGAATCAAGACCAAGAGTTCCTCTTTTTTGCTGTTACAGCCCTCAAACGCAGTTTATTTTGGGGAGCTCAGACTTTCAGTTTTTGTTGTTGCATTCTTCAGGATGATGGTGGGTTCTTCATTTTGCAACCACTACATCCTTCCTTGCCTTTCCTGTGGTTGATTTTAGCAGAAGCAAAAGGCATTCTTGTAAATGTTTGACCCACAGTACATAGAAAGTTATAAATATATCTTAAGCCAGGCTGAGATTTCTGTTACTAAATCTCCTTTACAGCCTCCCAACCCCTACTTCAAAGGCATACATAGACACAAGTATGTGAGTGCATGTGCACACTTGTGCATCGTGCACACACACAGAGGCATGTGGGCACAGCAGCCTGGAACATGAATGATGGTAACCTGATGACTGTTAAATATGCCATGACAGTTACCACATCTCTTCCACATGCTTCTCTGTCCTCTCTTTTCTTTCCTGTATTTCTTCACCTTCCTCCAGCCTACCACGTTACCATGGCTGTGCTCCTTCTCCTGCGCCAGCTCCAGGCTGTCTGGAGACTGCTGCTCTCCTCACTTTTCCCATTTGACATATTATGAGCAGAGAGGAGAAGGAGGCACCACTGAGAGAAAGCAGAACTGACTTATCCATGAGGAATTACCCTGAGCTGCACCTCTGTTCTGCAGCCTGACTTTGGCGTAGGGGCTCCTTCCAGACAGTCCTGGAGGAGTGACACAAACTGGTGCTTGAGGTCACATCCTGGAAAAATAAGCCTATTATTGGTAGATAGAGAGCATTCACAATTCTGTTGAAAATTCATGGAGAAGGTTGTTTTCTTCGTCTGGTACAAATGTCATGCTTAGAGCCGAGCCTTGAACTTGACATTGACAAATTCTTACAGTAGTCTTAGGTGCATGCGTATGGTATGTTATGGGTAATTCTGTCGGCTTTTATAGCTCTTCTTTTCAAACCTCGGTCAAAATAAATTGGTGTGGTATTTTTACTGCTATCCTTTTAAAAGATCATGTTAAAGCAGGCTACGCTTTGTTTTGCAAAGCTGGTAAGACTGTCCACAGAGAGACTTTATCTTGACATGATGTCTCTGTAGAGAATACAAAAGCTTTTGACATGGTGGTTCAAAAAAGTTTCATGCTTACTGATGTCTTATCTGCAGAAGCATTAGTGCATATGGATCAAGTTTTTAAATGGCTGCCCCAGAAAAAAACAAATCTCAAAAGGCTAAAGAAATCCTCCGGATTTTCAGATGACTGCTTGAGCTTGCTACCTGTCAGTTATAACAAAGTATTTCAGTAGTTTGTAAAGGGAAAAAATACTTTCTTGTAGTTAGTAGTATTTCTGTGAGGGTCATGACCGCTTTACATTTACTATGAAGTAAGATAAGGCACTGGTTATCATCACAGGCTCCTGTAGTTTGTATTACATGTATATATGTGCTTCTGTTAACAGGAAATGCTTTTGAGTGTTTCTCTGTGTTTTCCAGCTAGATGCAAATCAGGCATGAAGTCCAAGCTAATACACTGCACCTTTCGGCAGGGTCTTTATTCATGAAAACTTGAAATAACTTTAAATAGCTTCTAGTCAGCTCACAGAATGGGAAGAATGCATTTTCATGGGCTTGTAGAGCTGTGTAAACATGTCCTTGATCTAGAAGTATGTGAGTGGGTAGGAAGTAGAGAAGCCAATTGTAATACTGTAACAAATTTTTTTCAGTTTTTCAATGCCTTGTGAATTCCTCCATCTGCTTCCCAGAGCTGTTGCAGGAGTATAGGGGTACTGACCTAGCATGTCACCCCTTTCATGATGCATTTTCTGTGCTCTCAAACTAGCAAAATGTTTACTCAACTGCTCAGTTTTAAGCATATGCTTAAATGCCTTGCTGGAGAAGGGAGCATAGGTCTTGGAATTCCGCAATACCTTTGTAACCTCCAGGTAAATAGAAGGGTTGGTTTGCTTTTCTATGAGGTTAAGCTATAAACTTATTTCAATCCCAATGGAATACCAAACTACTTACATAATTTCCTGGTGGCACTAAGACATAATGAAAAATTATTTCCTCCATCCCATAAGGTTGGAAGAAATTAACACTGCTTGGTATCGTTGCACACATACAGTATAAACGAACACAAGCTTGAACCACGCTATCTTCTGGTAGAGTAACACAGCTGGAAGTGTTCTTCCATTTATAAGTTCTTAAACCAAGGGAGAAAAGGTAGGATTTCCTGTGAATTGTAAGGTTCTTGCTGCAGATACTACTGAGCATTCTGTAACAACTGGACATTGTGAGTAAGTCATACTCCTTCCTTTCTGGTGCTAATTTTAAATGGACTGAGCAAAATAAGTCATTCAACCTTATATATTTGTTAATCTGTTAATAGCAGAATCAAGATTTCCTTATCAAACGTGACAAGCTTTATTGAATTAATGGCTTATTGCTCATGTTTACTTTATGCAGTATATTGCAGATTAATGTACACACATGAGAAGTATTTGCTAACTAGGCAATTAAAATTATGATAATAATTGATGTCAAGGATTTATACTTTGGGAGTAGGAGTACACTGTTTTTTAAAAGTTATTGTTTTTGCAATAGGACTTGGATATGAAACATTCATTAAGGAGAAACTAAAGTCAGTTTGAAAAAAAAAAAGGCTATCCAAATATGTAAAAATCTAAGAAGCACAAAGCCTTTTGTTTCTGTAGGTTTCTGTTTAGCGTGTCGTTCTATATCTTTTGTCAGGTTTGGATACATAAAGAGGGGGGAATGTCTTTATTTTCCACATCAATGCTGTGCCTAGAACTGTGTGGTTCCACAACTCTCATACAGTACAGCAGAACAAATAAATGACAATAATAATTCTGGTTTCAGAAATTTGTTAAGAATTTATCTTCTGGTTTATAGGATTTTGGAGCAGTTAAAAGTTTTCATTAGTTTTGTTTACCTCTCAGAGTAGGTGGTATTATTCAGTGTTACAGGTAAAGAAACCAAGCCAGAAGCAGGTATAGATGGCCA
This sequence comes from Baryphthengus martii, assembly GCA_013396935.1. Classification (NCBI taxonomy): domain Eukaryota; kingdom Metazoa; phylum Chordata; class Aves; order Coraciiformes; family Momotidae; genus Baryphthengus; species Baryphthengus martii. The sequence continues at coordinate 190,454 of VWZK01012176.1, forward strand.
GTCATTAGGTGTCATGGGAAGCAAATATAGCTTGCTTGATCCCTAGTGCTTTGCTTTAACTGCTACACTGGGTTTCCTCCTATGCTCACTCAATCCTAGCTATTTTTCTAATGAGGAAAATTGGCATTTATCAGATGGTACAGCTGAGAAGTATAGCACTGAGCACATTAGTACTCCAAGAGTCTTTTAAAGAGATCATGCTGATGTATATTTTTCAAATAAACTTTCCTCTGCTGCTAATATTATCAATTGTTAAGGCAAGAAGAGCTTTTATAAGATAACTGATACAAGTGTGTGCATGTGTGTGAGGGGTGGTATTGTAAAAGCTTAAGATTTTTTGTGGGTAGTTATTTTTGATGTTGCAGCTTGGAGCAGCTGCTGACTTTCCTTCACTTAGCTGTATTTTAATGTTTAGGCAGATGAACTTAGACCTTGGTCCTCCTTTTCCCTTGTGTTTGTGTGTGTATAAAATAGAATACATTTATTAAAAGCTATACTATAAAGTAAATGTGAATTCCTGTACCCATCCATTTGTCTTGACCCCCATATAATTCAAGTCAGGTCAAGGGATTCCATGGCAAGACTTTGTTTAGAATAACAGCTGTGGATTTTCAATGGTTTAATATATGGGAGGAATACAAGAAGTTAACACTATGAATCTGTGCTTCCAAATGTGAGATAAGGTCACAGCATGTAACTTGTCCTTTAGCATGAGAGCCCAAAGCTTTCTGAACTGGCTGAGTTATCCTAGGCAGACAAAACAGTACCCTGCATGAAGTTAGTGTGACTGTGGTGGGTTTGGGGTAAATTTGGGGTGAAATTTTACCACTTAAAAATAAATATGATTAAGAAGGAAGAAATTAATTACTTAAATAGTGTGCATTGATAAGCATCTTCTGTAAGACACAGAAAAGAAACACCTGGAAGGCTTTTTAGAATAGGGAATGGGTGGAACCAGTTACAACCCTGAGTAGTCTGCAGTGGGCATTAGCTGGCTGGAATGTTATTATAGTGGTTATATGATGGAAAAGACATGAACAGAAGCCAAGTGGAAAAGTCTTGCAAGAGCACCCTCACTCTTGATGGTGGTGTTGCCACTACCGGCCTGTAACACTTGCCTAGAAGAGATCTCTGTGTCCTTGTAGGAGTTGAGAGTTCCCAGAGCATTTTACTCTAAAAGATAGGCTTATCCTCATCCAGTTGGGAAGCAGCTTCCAGCTCCAGCAGGGGTTCTTCAGAAGAGCTGAGATCTGGGGCCCACACTAGTTCACTGAATTTTTAAGCTTGCTGACATCTTTTTGTCCATTCTCTGCTTCACGTAGATACTTTGCTCAAAAATGGAGCTGTGGCCAATTAGTCTCATAAGTACCTGTCTTTATAAAACATTAGGTTGTGCCTAGGTTCTACTGACAAAGATTTGGAGTTGATTCTGTTCCGTGAATAAAATGGCTTGGTTCATTTGAATTTTTATACATCTCTGACTTGTAGACTCTAAAATAGTGGTGTCTTTACTGTATTAGAATAGGACTTTGGAAAAAAGCCCCAAATACAAAAACGCCTGAGCTTTTCTGTTGTAAATGGATGTACTGTACCAGAATCACTGGTTATATTGGGTGAAAGTAGAGATCAGTCACATTTTGCGTAGCAATGACCGCTTCCAAATTTTGTACCTGATGCAAGGAAGTAGCGCTTGGCAGGTGTGTCTTCCCAAGTACCTGATGGCAAATGGAGAAAAATATTATGTGTACTTAAATAAGCAGGACTACCTCTTGAGACCAGAAGATGGTCAAACCTATCCCTTGGGATAAATCTGTCCTTCAGGATGAATAGCTGTAAATTTGTGCAATAAGTATGCTCCCTTTCTGCAGGACAGGTAGAATTTTTCGAGCTAAAGGATGTAGTTCTTTTGCAAGACTTTGCTGAGGTTTGCAGTTTTGGGTGTTTGTTTTTTATTTTTCCTTTCTCTCTCCTTAAGAGAGAAGCTCTTGCTGATAGCAGTGCCAAACCAAAGGGCTAATAGGGACCAGTCCTAGGAACTGTGACTGTCAGGGGACTTGTATCCTTGGCTACCAGACCTGAAACTTCTCACGGAACTTTTATGCTCCACATGCTGTTTTGTAGTGATCATCCTGATGAGACAGGCTATGGCTTCAAAATGACACCGACTAATTAAATGTCAGCAGAATCAGAAGTTGTTGCAAGGCTTTTGCACTTAGATTGCCAAGATTGAAACAGAAGTCAATGATGCACATCACCTTCCTTGCAGCTCATTAGGATGGTATATAACTCTATGTTCAACCAGCTACAGTATAGAGACACAGTATGGAGGCTGCCATAAGAGCTTGACACTAATGAGCACCTGAAAGATTAAACAAATGTCTGTGGCTGCTGTTAGGTCTCAAGTTAAAACCTTGGCAACTTGTCATTTGATGTCTGGGTTTTTTCTTCCCTTTTCCTTGGAAGTATTCACCTCAGAATCCTGTCATGACTTTGATGGGTATCTGTATGGGGACCTCTGTTTTCCCTCTGTTGTCCTGTTGACTTAGGCTGCTTACAGCTGCTAGGATTCAGACTAGAGCTTTTTACTGTAGACTAGTCACAAAAGTGTTAGCTTATTTTCATCTTTTCTGGTTCTGCTTCTCTAGAGTAAGATCAAGTGTCTATTATATCTATGTGTGTGTTTTATTATATGTAATATTAATGAGGGATACATCCTGTTTGGCTGTGGTGACTGTGCATTTCACTAATGCGCAGATGGCCTTAATATTTCTGCTTTGTGGGTTTCTTCTTCTGTCTAACTTCTGTAATCCTGTGTCCTTGTGTTTTGTGGGTTACAAGATGTTTTTGTCATTGGGAAATATGTTATATTGGTGTCAGGGACCAAACGTTACACCAGAAGAAATATCTTTTCTTTGTCAAATGTCTGCATTGTGAAATTTTCACATTAGTCTGTGGCTTTACTCTGAAAATTGGCTGTGGGACAATGACATGCTGTTTAATACATTCTCGGCTATCAAGCTCTATTTATTGTCTTGTATTAGTAATATACAAGCTATTTATTTATTTATTTATTTATTGCTATCTGAAGCAGCATGGGCTGAGGAGAATTACTTTAGTTCTCTTTTGGTTCGATGTCATTAGCAGGGCAGTTACTTAGCTTCCCACTTCAAGAGTGGGTCTTCATTTAGATATATTCTCAACTGATCTACATGGGAATGCCTTCACCGAAAGTAGGCAAGCAATACTGATTTATACCAGTAGAGAACCTGGCCTGTTGCTCTCAAACTGTATGCTTATCCTAGAGCTCCCCACTTGCATTTGGCATGCACCATCTTCATTAAGAATGGTGATATGTGGGTGAAAAAAGGATGGTTTTACTTAAAACTTTTTGATTGAAATTTAATGGAGGAGCATTAAGTAAAATTAAAATCACGTTACTTGTAAACTGAGGAAACTCAGTGCAGAAGCCATTGAGAGACAATAAATGTGGAACCACACAGTGTCATCTTTACAAAACTACTCTTCAAAGTAGACTGCGCTTTCAGTTGCCCTCAACTGCAGTGCATACATATTGTCTGCTCAGAAATGTATGTAATGTCACCACTTCATTCAGATTGCAGCAAACTCCCCTTATTAAGAAAACTGAATTACTCAAAGTATTGAGTTGTACTAGTCTACCGTAGATGAAGGCTTGCTCTGGAGTTAGAGCTGGGGCTTTTCCATTAGAGATGACCTCAATGAACCAAAGTGTTCTTTTTCTTATACCTAAAGCACAACTAGAAGATTTTACTTTAAACTAGGAGGAACTTGCTTTGTTTGTTTGTTTGGAGGGGAAATGAGGGTAACCTTGGAAATGTGGAAGTGAAGTCTAGTCTTAATATTATCAGAGAGCAGTCCTAATAGGCCTCATACATCTACATTGTGAAATCCTACGCCTTAATTAAAAACAGAGGGGATGTGTTCTGTAGCAAAGACATACTGTTTCATCCCTCTCAGTTGTTCAGTAGTAACTGAAGTAATTACAGGCTGACAAAAATATGTCAAAATATGGCTGTTCCTCATAGTTGCTCAGTTTTAACTCTCATCTTCTCTGATGTCATAATTTAATTAGGTATTATCAGTCATCATAGAGTTTTCCAGAGCAGACAAGATCTGAATTTGTAATCTACAAATAGGCAGAGCTACCTCTCTTGACATCCTCTTTATTTCACTTATTTAACACGCTGAAAACTGAAAATGAGGTCCACTTCGCAGTTTTCTGAAGCAGCTTTAAGAGTTACTAATTACAAGTGTCCAGCTGTGAAATTTAGTTTTAGCATCTGATTATGCTTTTCTGTACCAACAGTGGTCAGTTAGTTATGGCCGCCAATAGCTTTACAAGAGTCAAACACCTTCAGATCTGCAAATGGGTAAGCATCTAATCAACCTTGTGTTAAAGAACTGGTTTCTCTGCCGTTATGTATCGGCAAAGATTTTCAGAATTTGTTTTGTGAATGAGGGTCTATGGTAACCTTAAATTAACTTGTTCTTTCCAGCCTTTTCTTTCTATAAGCCTGTTTGCAGAGCACCATTTAACTGATAGTTGTTGGGGTAAAGGAGCATTATTTGTGAATGTCTTACGAGAAGAGAGAGAAGATTTTTATCATTTTGCTCTCCCACTGGGAGCTGTTATTTAAGAGGTGCCAGATGAAATCCCTCTCCTGAGGACAGTAGCCATAACACAGAGTTGGAAAAAGCAACTTGCTATTTTGCTTTCTCTTCTCTATGTTCCAATGCCCCTAAATTAATATTTTAAAAGATATTTTTCTCTGGTAGTTGTAAGGGGAGACAAACATTTAACAGCATGATTGGAAAAGCTGGAAAATCTCGCCACTCTAATTATTTGAAGGGAGACATCTCTCAGTTTTTGTCCATCTCCACACTTGGTGACTGCCCTGTTTAGTACTCCACAAAGTATATACATCAGACCCCTGCAGAGATTAGGAAATGCTTGTCTGTTGTGAATTTGACAGATTGCATCTTTGGCTGTTTACTTTCTACTTTAGTCTCATATGTTTATGACCCTGAATGACCAAGTTATGGTTTTCTGTGTATTGTAGAAATACCTGTTGAAGGGATAGGGTGATAACAGGATTGGCTATGAAGTGAATTTTTGCTTATCTATTGCTGTAACCACTAAAACCACATAATGGCCATACTCAAGTCCTTGAATCATGGAGGGTGAGCCATGATACCAAGGTGCAACTGAGGGCTTAAGCTTCTTTCAATTAAAGATTTGTAGATGGCTTATCCCAGCCTCTACAAGTGCACTGTATGTACAGTTGTCTTCCAAGCCATACCAGCATGTAGCAGAGCTGGTGGTTATGTCATAGATTGGGTTGTGATGAACTGCATCTAGCTTAAGGGGTCACGGTGTGCAAAAGACACTGTGGAACTATACTGTAAATGTATGAGATGAGACTTAAGGATGGGAAGACATGAGGAGGAAGTCTCACACTTCAGGTCAGAGACTGAGCTGGTTTGTGTGTGGTTTGGGTAGACTGTGGAGAAGAGGATAAGCCCATTCTGGAAATACCAGCCCATGAGTTACTTTCTGCTCTGCTCTTGGTGCCAGAGGAAGGGAGGTTGACTGCCATCCAATGTCTTAGACTCTTACGGTTTACAGAAGGAAATATGTCCATACTTAAGACTTAAAGATTTAAAACTGTCATTCCCCTCACCAGGCTTCCCCTAAAATAAAGAGTCATAGAAGTTCCTCCTTTTGTTTACGCTAGCCTTCCTTTTCACAAAATCACAGAATGTTAGGGGCTGGAAGGGACATCGAAAGATCGAGTCCAACCCCCCTGCCAGAGCAAGAACCTAGAGTAGGTCTTTTCTGTAGAAGCCATATATTAAACAGCAGTAGACAGCTATTTTGCAGAGAATCACTGTTCTGAGTAAGAAGAGAAATCTAGAAAGTAAAGTGCTTGATAGCAAAAGGATGTTGAGAGTTCCTGAAAAGCATATACCATTCACAACTCTCTTCAGTTTAGGTACATATATGCTATTTTTTATGTATGTAAAGTGTTGGTGGCTTTTAGAGGTGATCAGTTCTCTTACTGTATGGATTTGGAATCCATATGCTTCCTGGTCTGTTGCTGGTTTTGATCTTTCTCAGAACGGGTCTGTACAATGTTGGTGAGCTTGCTGGTAAGGTCTTATTTCAGCCACAGCATTTATCTGCGTTTTATAGAAGTTCCATGTGGCTGGGATCTTCTTCCTTGTTATGCTGTGAAGAAGAATAATTGCAGTAATTCTGCTCCCATTTTCTTCATTTTCCATTGAACTTTCTTGATATCTTCTTGTAATCATATCTGACACTTCTGTCATCTCTGTATTTTCTTCCATCCTGTATTCTCCAAAATGTTATTTGCAGTAATCATAGGAGGCAGTCTACAAGTGCGGTTGCGTCATCCTGCTGAAACACTCTGGATTTCATACTGCTGTCCATGCCCCATGTTCAGCATGGTCAGTGTGCACCAAAACCCAAGTGTGACCGATGTATGCATTGAGCCAGTTTGGCTCATGTAGGCGGAGCTGCTCATTAAAGTTTACATGTAGCCTGGAGAGATGTTTCCCATCCACACCCCTCAAATTACTTTAGTTTTGTTGCAACACATTTTATCTGACCTGAACTTTCCTCATACGTACACTTTATTTTTTTGCAAGTAAGTTTTGCCTGCATAAGAATTACAAAGAAGACAAATGGAAGTAAATCTCATTGAAATATTAGCAAGTCATTTTGTCTTCTGCTGGCTTTCATCAGGTATAAAAGAATAGCAAAATCACAGCAAAAATAGCAATAAAATTATTATGGGGGCTGCAAATATAGTAGTGATAAATATCACTTAACTGTCGTGGTTTCTCTTACGTGATAATGTTGAGGTGTTCGTTTCTTTCTTCCTTGTGAGGTGGATCACCATAATCCACAATTTGTAGCATGCACTCCATGTAGGCTAGGGAGGAGAGGTGGTGTCTCAGAGGTTACACGAGGCCACACAAGACCCAGCAGCAGAATCCAAAGCGTCTGGACCACCTAGGGCCCTGCTCATGTACCACAAGCCATCAGGGGAAGATTAACTCTAAACCCTTTTGGTTGCTCTGTACAGTATAATCATCTAAATGAAATCAATGAATACTTGATTTGAGAGTCTCCCATTGCTCCATCCCTGCTGTTTCTAATGTTTGTTAACAGATTGCTTTGTGGTAGAGTGCAAAGGTGTTGCTCTATAAAACTATAATGACTTCTGGAAGGGAAGTTGCCTTATGTATTGCAGAAAGCACCATTCAGTTTTGATTGGAACATGGGGAGTTGAGAAGTTAATACAGTTAGTACAGCCAGTTGGAATAAAACTTTCTCCTCAGTTATAGTTAAGATGACATTTCCTTTTTGCTTGCTTTCTCTCTCCTTGTTTTTACCAAAGGAATAGGAGTGTTCTCATTTGCCCTGGGCAACTAGCTGGCGTATAGTAAGGTCCTGGCATGCCAAGGAAAAGTATCTCATTTTCTGTCTCCTGTCCTCTTCTGTCTTTCACCCATCCTGTTTGCTATTCCCTTGACTTTCTCTTTGCTGTTTTTTTCTTGGTCCTTGGGTGGTTTTTTTGTCAAATTTTTCTTTCCAGGCAGCTTTTTAATTCTTTCTTGCTCCCTATGCAGAAAATGAAATGTTTAGTGAGATGGCCAGGGTTTCCCCTTATGATAAGAGGGTTTGGTGGTGCCAGATCTCTCATTGTTTGGCTCCAGGAGCCAAGGGACTGAAGGGGAAAAAAGAGCAAGAGTTTGTGGCTATAAATGAGTCCCAGCTGCATGAGTCTGTTTGCACAGCAAGGTGAAACTAATCTGAACAGATGCAATTATTCTGCTGTCGCTGTAAGTTTTTTCTTGTTTCTCCGTGGTTTAAAACTACTGACCTTTGGGCTGGCAACCCACACTGCAATATGTCTGGTTACTGACAAGGTAGAGATGCAGATAATTTACACCAGATCTATCAGATGTCATCCATTGGACATCGGGTTTGTACAAACATCTCTTGCCTCACTTTCCCCGGGGTCTGTAGTTCATCAGCCTCCAGGACTGTGTAGTGGCATCTTTCTGCCCTGACGTGCTAGACAGGGCTGACTGGCACACCAGAGTCTTCGCTAGTGAGCTGCAGCTAGGGCATGGGGTAAGGGCAGAAAGGACACTGTGCAGTGCTATAGCTTGCAAGTCCACTACATGTTCAATTCCCTTCCTAAAATGAGTCCCAGTCCACAGACTGCTCCTGAGTGCTGTTTAACCCTGTGCTCTTCCCCTGTCAGGTGTGCCTGTGTGCTGGGTATCTCCCTCATCAGATAACAGCCTTACTGCTGCCTTACAACTGTGATAAGAAACTTGAGGGAATTGATGGCAAAGATAATAATTTTGTAGATAATTTTGTTTCTATTTTATTTAGATGTTTGTGATACTTCTTGACAGTAATACTGTAAATATGAGGTGTTTCAAGGCACAGAAACTATTTGTGTCTTTATTTGTGCCTTTTGTCTAGTTATCCAGAGCTTATAGCAATACTTCATCGGCCTTTTCTGGAAAATCAGTTTAGCACATTTAACACTTTGCCAATGAACTGACTCTTCCATGAAAACCCCAGCTGCTTATAGGACACTAAGTCTCACCTATTTAAATCCCTTTATACTGTTCTAGTCACAGGAAGTCACCGTTGCCCCCCTGATTTGACAGTCTCAAAACGCTGAAGAGTGAAACAGATCTCACAGAATTTGGAGATCTTCACCCTGCTGTTTCTAGCTTGTATTTCTCAGAGTCCTGTCCTTTTTGTGGGCATAAAACAAAGTTTGGTAAAATTGGCAGGAGTTCTGACAACCGTCTCAGCTGTGTACTGGGTTAGACCTCATGCCTCTGATGAGGACTGGGATACAGAGTATGCCCTTGAAGTTTACACGTTACAACCAGGGACTGACAGGTTCTTGTAGAAGTACGGAACGGGTCTACTGTGTTGTGCACACACATACATACATATGTATTTTGGCAAACTAGTGTAGTATCATAAGTCATTGAGTTATTTAGAAGCTGATGATGTGAATGTTTATAACACTTTTTCTTTGAGAACGTTTAAATAACTGCATTTTTGTTCAAGGAAATCTTGACTTAAAAACAAAAAGCCTGCAGGAAGCCCATATATTGTTAATTGCAAAAGATGGTTCTGCTGTGGTGTTCTGCTGTGGTTTTCCATGCTGATGGTCATATATGGAATCCCAGATGACTAACAGATCTGATTTTATAATCACATTGTTTGAGGAGTTTAGACTATTGTAACTCTGTCATTTATCTCTCCTGTTTCTTTATTAAGGTCTTCAATGCTCCTGATCTGTCCTCAATCTTTCATATTTTGTACTGATGCTTTATTACAATGTTTTCCAAATTAAGTCAAAATCTTTCAAGATGAACAACAGTCCTTCCTCAGAAATTGACTGAAAGCTAAATGATCTTTATTTATACAGCTGTTGGCTTATACATCCCCCCTTTGGAAGTCACTGTTTGATTGTATGATAATTGCTTCCTCATCCCTACATGCCTTGACAGGTAGTAAAATACAGTGTTGACATTTAAAATATTGTCACTGGCATGATTGATGGGTGAGTGAATGACTGACACAGTTTTCTCCTCAGAGGTGTTTTTTTTGGGGCTCTTTGCAAATTCAGACTCTAGTGACGGTCATTTTTTATGTTACACTTGCTGTGCATTTTTGAGCTTTGCTTTGCTAACATGAATGAGGCTGTTCTTTTCATTATAGTTGCTATTGTCTGTACCTATCCTGTGTCTTGTTGTCTAGCTGCCCCAAAAGATTTGTGCGGCACTTTAGAAGTAACACTTAACTACATTACAGCAGTTAAATATGAAAAAGTGTCACTGAGAGCTTGCACGACCTTTGCATGCCAGTCGCAGACAGTCACCTAGGGTGACTTGGTCACCTAGGAAGCTTGGATAAGCTTCTCATATTTTATGTTCACAGTTTGTCACTACGTTTTTATTTTCATTGCTATGTCTTTGATCTCACAAAAAGCTCTGCACTGGTCAAGGAGTCTGTTGATACAGTCCCCTTAGCCCATGTGGGCCTTTGAGCTTGTTACAGGGCAAAGAGAGGATCATGAAATCAGAGCTTCAGAAAACATTGTAGTTGCAAAATAACATAGCATTTCTAAAGCTATTCTGTGTCTTACTGTGAGCCTCTGCTTCAGATCTAAGCTTTCACAGATTGCTGCCCACACCATCAATGTAGCTATGACAGTACAAAAATATTAGCAATACTTATTGTTGTGTCAATGTAGAGGAATCCATCCCATGTAGGGACTGCAATACAAGCAGAAAATAGATAGACCCTTTGCCCTGAGGTTCCTGTCTGAAGGTCTAGACTACAGAAGGTAAGTGGATACAGAGAGATGGGGAAGAAGAAAGAAATAAAGCTATGAGTGCTTATTGCCTAGCACTATTGTTGACACTTTTGGATATGTTTCCATTCTGAAGTTTACCATAGTTCATCCAGCTCAGTCACCAATCACTGGGTGTTTCCAACATGTCTTTTCTGGTAGCCAGGGTGCTGGCCCAGAAAATCCAGGCCTGTTCTTCAGATCGTTTTGTCTAGTGTTGGGAAGCCCCAGCTGTGTAGTGCTAGGCCCATGTACATACATCAGCACAAGACCGTCACTGCCTGAAAGCACAATTTAGTCAAGTATAATGAAGATCACTGACTATACACTGTTTTAAAGTACATAGCAGCTGTTCACGTGAAACCTGATAGTGAAGTATGCACTACATCAACACTGTCTCAAATCACCAGCATTTTGTTAGCACACTGTGCTAGTCAGTCCCATTACAGCACAAGAAGGCTGAGGTGGTTTTCCCTTCTAGTCCTTGTGGTAAGGGAACTTCTGTTACTGGTATTTACCAATAGATACTTTTATGGTAAAAGTTGGACACAGTTAAAAGCATATCAGGAAGCAATACCCTGAGATTTCATATGATTTACAAATGGCATTTCCAATTACGTATACAAACTCAAGTATGTTTATAGAAAGTTTTTTGTGATACTAATGGAAATTTCTTAGTCTATACGTGTCTTTCTCCAAACTAACATACTTTTAATATAAGAAGAACTATCTATACATGCTTGACTTGCCATTTATTAGAAAACTCAAAATCTTAATGGTTGACATTGAAAAAAAAAAAAAAAAAAAAGGGGTCAAGATACAAGTGAAGTTCCTCTGTATTACAGAAGATAAAAAAAAAGGAATATATTAGCTTCTGGTTATGCTAATTCATCACTGCAAGCAGGGTGTGATTGTGTTCTGTCTAGTCAGTTCCTTTCTTCATTTCTTAAATGAGAGATATAGCCAAAGAGAGCATTTGGAGATGGACAAGGAAAATAATTGAGTCACAGAGAGTCTTCTGTTTGAGGAGGGATGGGCAAGATAGGGATTGTTTTAATTTAAAGAAGAGACAAATAAGAGAGGACATGACAGTAGTGTACAGAATGATGAATGATACAGAGAAGGAGAATTGGGCGCTCTTGTTTGCCATTTTGTAAGTACAAAGGCAGAGGAACATTGAATGAAGATGAAAGACAAAAATAGTAATGCTGTTTAAAGTGAATTTTAAAACAGTAACTACCTTGTTTTCTACAAACTCATCTTGCATGAACATAATGATATGGATTATACCTTCGGTCACTTGGGGTTGGCTATCCCAGCTGTCTCCCCTAACAACTTCTTGTGCACCCCCAGCCTACTCACTAGTAGGGTGGTATGAAGAGCAGAAAGGGCCTTGACTCTGTGTAAACTCTGCTTAGCAGTAACTAAAACATCCCTGTGTTATCAACATTGTTTCCAGCACAAATCCAAAACATAGCCTCATACTAGCTATTGTGAAGACAAAACTCTACCCTAGCTAAAACTAGCACAATGATGCTAGAGTGGGATGCAAAAGCCCTCTAGAAAATGAATTCAAGTTTTCCTGCTAAGCAGATGTTGTGGGCATACTTCAAAGACTACTGACCAGATCAGGCTGTATGGCTTGTGTAAAGGGGAAGTAGTCAGATAGTCTTAAAGAACTTCTTTAGTTTTAAAATTAAGTGGAAGTTGCTATGCATTAATACATTAATGCATGTAATGAAATTATAGATTTGCTAGAAAAGTAACTATTCAAGGCAGAAATCTAATTATTGCTGGAAATAATATTGTTCTGCAGTTGACCCTCATGATTTTTTCATGTCTCCCTGAGTATCTGCTCCTGACCCTTTCATAAAAGGCTGATGTTCTGCTATACCAGCTTAGGGCTCTACTATCAGGGCTAAGCAGACTTCTGTCCATGGAGAAGGAATTACATTTATTCTTCCCGAACATTACTTTCTGGTTTTCTCTTGCTTTTGGATATTCCATTATTCATCTTTAATTAATAATTTTGTATCAAGATTCAGAATAAAATTTTTTTTGATGTATAGATTCTAGGGAACTTCAGTAAATTGTGTATGTACCTCTCTCACACTCCATTCTTATCTAAAAAGGGGATGGTGTGACATGCATGTATCTTATAAATGAGTGACATCACTTTCTGGTTAGAATAATACAGTATCTGTTTAGATCTAGTGCTCATCTTAGGCTTGATCCCTGACACTGTTTTGTACATTTGCAATTATTTTATAATTCCTCACCACACTGCATTCCTTCATGTAGTACCACCTTCATGTGGTAAGCATCACTTCAAAGCCTAGCTCCTGTAGCCATTTTGAGTGCTGTGCTTGCCTTGTTTCTAATGTGTGTGTAGTCCATTGTAGTAATTATGGTGGAGTGATTAAGACCTGGATCATGTCTGCAAGATAACCTTTCCTATCCTACCTCATTTCCCCCACATTAAAATAGGTGAAACACCTCAGATTGTCTGGATAAAAACCACTCACTATGATATAGGAAAAATGGCAATTTAGTAGCGTTTCCTCATGCTTTGTAACTGTTTTTCTCATTGACCTAAGGAACATCAGGAATGTATTTCCTGACATTCTCAGTATTAAACTGTGTGCAGTATTGAGCATTTAAAATATTTATTATTTAACAAGAACAGTTATATTTTATGAATCATTTAAAGTATATAAATTATAAAAGTTTGTAGGAGATGCATATTTCTTTGTGTATATATATGTACTATGTATATAAACTGTACAATTAAGAATGTATTTGCCTGCCACTGCAGTCCAGCTGCCTCTGAAATAGTTAAGGGCATTATCTTGCACCCCTGAAATGCCAACCTACAACATGGTGAAGAATAGTTTAGCTGTTTGAAATCATAGAAAAAATCTAATTGTAAATGCAATTACATAGTCAGAAGTATGCAAATTTAATGTCTAAACTTAAGTGAAAAGAAGTATTCAGTCTAATTTTTGACATTTGTCAAAAACCCTCCAAAAACCATCTAGGCCGCAGGCTAAGCTACCTTTCATAAATCTCAGATGAAGACTTGCTGCTGACTTTTTAAGTTTAAATTATTTCTGTTTTTCTCAAGTAATTACATTTCTGTTGCCATTTATGGAAAAAGCCCCACTAGGGTGAGCATGTAAGTATATGGGGGTAGGGGGGAATGAGAATTTGTGTTACTTTAGTGGAGATGGTAAAGCTGAAAACATAGCAGCAGGGCATAAATCAGATGTTTTTTTCTTTTTCTAGTTGGCTCGTCACAATAAAACATTGCAACAAATGCTGAAGCCAGGGTCAGAGCCAGATGAAGGAGATGAAGCCTTGAGGTATTATGCCAATCATACAGCACAGATAGAGGTAAAGAATTGCTCGCCAGAAGGTTGAGAGACAAGTTTGCATTTTGTGCCTGGTGTACCACCTCTTTTTAAGCTTCTGAACAGCAAAGCTTATTTAAATGGTGTATTTTATTTATGAGAAGAAGGTTGAATAATATGCTTTTGGCTAGGGATGAAAAAGGAATACTCCTATATTAAAAGTGGCTCCAAATAATCATTTTATAGTAGCTTTCCTGTGTGTTACCAAACATGTTTTGTTAGTAAAATAATGACCGTGGATAGTAGCTGTGTCATGAAGTCAAGAATAATCTTGCATGGCACATCACTCAAATAAATAAATAATCATGAGTTTCAAAGCCAGTGATGCTAACTGATAAAATTAAAAGTCTGGCTGGAGTACAAACAGGTTTTGAAGTGGTGTAGACATTCAGTATGGCTGTTGTTTAAATGACCAAGGTTTGGCCTGGTTCATCTGTTCTGTTCTCTTTTAAACTTGAATTGGATTTAGATCAAGATCCACAGAGGTATTTAGGATCTTAACTCTTAGATCAGTTCCTGTGCTCTTGTAGATTTCGTGAGATTATAGACATCAAAATAGGAGTTAGGAACTGTAGTATCTCTAGTCCTTAGTGTCTTTGTAAGGAGAATTTTTATTATGCAAAGGCATCTGCTGTGAGAAACTGCAGAAAGGAGAGGCATCTGACTCTCTCTTGGAAATGCTATATCCAGTCCAAAATTGGCCAAGTATGAAAACTGCACAGTATGGTTGTACACAGACCCAGCCTGAATCCAACCCAATTATTTTACTTTCAGTGGGCTCCCAGGCTCCATCAACATAGGATCTGTGTGTAGGGAGCAGTCTTGATGCAAGTGCCTCAGGTCCATATTGTCCTGGTTGCCATCAAGACAGGCCATGGCTGGGACCTTTTCTGTTTCCCACCATCCTTTTTGCCTGATGCTGGTCTTGATATCCCATGGAATAGATGGAAACTCCATGACTGTGGTTGTCCAGAAGGCAGCTCAGTGCTCCTCTCAAGATATTTTAATACTTTGGGTGCTCCTGAGGTATCTCTTAGCAATTATCAGCTGAGTTACCTGGGTTGGTTGTAAATTTAGGAATTCAACAAGCCAATAGCTCCTTTCTGGTGTAGTTTCTGAAATCTCCTAAAACCTCATGGCTTCAAAGCCTGTTCCTTGAGCAGACGTGGAGACCTCTATTCTCAGGTAGCCTTTTTAAATGTCATTCTGCAGAGCAGCACATTCAGTTTACCTCTTCATTTGAGTCCCTGACAGAACTGAAGATGTGCTCTCAGCTTCCTTTACTCACCCTACCAGGTTAGCTGCTGGTCACATAGTCTCATTGCACAACTGCTGGCCAGAGACACAACTATTTACTTAGGACACTTCAAAAGTGCCTGTTCAGATTTCACATAATGCACATGCCCACAGGTGAACTTGAGGATATTTATCCTTCATTTCCAAAACAAATGTGCTTGACTATGTTTCTCTTCAAAATTACTTAAGACAGGTGTTTTTTCAGTATGTTCACATAATAAATCTGAATTAATGTAGAGAAGGGATGGTTCTTTAATGCAGGATTATGGAAAAGAAACTCAACTGAGTATTGCTGCTATATTAAATGGATATTCGCTGATCTTCCTCTAAAAGCAGTCCTAGACCTGTTTGGCATTTCAGATATAGCTCCTCTATATCGGAGTATCTCATTTGTTTGATTTGGAAGTCAAATAGTGGGGTTCTTTTCACTAGTGGCTGTATAGTGACATGGGTCTAGGAGTCCAGATTAATTTTCTACCCATTTATGTATTTTCAGTAATGCAGACCCCATGATCAGAGTGGGGAAGCAATTTTTATGACAGTATGGTAACATAGAATAAAATCTAGCTCACTCCATGATAACTCAGTAGGCCTTGAAATACAAACAGTGCAAAAACTATTTTTTTGTAAGGTAAAAGGAAAAAGACTGACAAGATATGGGTGCTGTCAGAATAACAAGGTGACATTTTTATATTCACCTTCGCAACTTATCTCATAGAAATAGACTCAGGGTGAGCAAAGAATGTTGTAATCTGAGCAGAAAGACTGAACTTCTGCATTGTTTACTGAGAGACATCCATTTCAATTTATTACAAATTTGAAACATTCTGAATTAGAACATTTTTTATATTTTGTGAAAGTTTGGACCTAGGTTTTGCTTTATACACATATTTACCACCTTATTTTCAGGCGGGCTTTTGAAGATAGATTAGAATTGATTGGTCTGACTTCATTGTAATGTTCAAATAACTTACACATTAATTTATAAATAAAAGGAGAGCTGTGAACAAGAAAAGATATGACAAAATGACTGGAAAGTTACTGATCCTGAAAAAAATGTGCATTTTATTTATAGATTGTTCGCCACGATAGAACAATGGAACAGATCGTCTTCCCTGTCCCCAATATTTGTGAATTCCTCACTCAGGAATCCAAAAGCCGGGTATTCAATACAACAGAGAGAGATGAACAGGGAAGTAAAGTAAATGATTTTTTCCAACAGACAGAGGATCTGTACAATGAAATGAAATGGCAAAAGAAAATCAGGAGTAAGTATTGCAATTTCAAAAAATAGCTTAATTATGCTAAAACTCTGCTTTTAAGTCTTCAAATACTTTCTCTTTCAAATACACTTTTCTCTGTTCACTCCAATACTGCAACTGGCAGAACTGTTCAGGTCTTGAGAGTGTAGTTCAGCAGATTGTAGATCAGCTGGGACACTTGTATGCCACCATAGAAGAGACATAATATGGAGCAGTTGGTAATATAAGTAATGTGTTCAAGATGATGTTTTGGACTCCAAAAGTTAAATTGAAGGGTGGATGAACTGGGTGTAGTTTTCCTAAATTCAATAGAGTTACACCTAATTAAGCCAAGGCTCTTAATATTTAACAAAAACATGTGTAGCTGCATATTTGAGGTTTGTAGATTCCTAAAAGGCCATTAAAAAAAACTTGTAAATGTCAGTTGCTTCAAAACATCTCTCACCAGAACCTCAGCTGCTTTAAATCTGCCCGACTCCCACGGAGTTGGTTCCCCTCAGCCAGTTCATATCAGTCTTGCTTGACTAGGCTGCAGTAGGCCCCAGCCTGCTAGTCCATACTGGTGTATGTCTCATGGTAGTAGGAGAGGCACATGTACCAGCTTAAGCTGTTTGCAGAGCTGACAGGTACAGTCAAAATCATGACAGAGACAGATCAAAGCAGGGACCCAAAAAGGAGGTGCAGTGAAGCCAAGTCAGATGATACCCTGAGTTTCTCATTTAGTTCACTAGTGGGCATTACAGCCACTGGCCCTTGCCAGGAATGGGGCTGTTGCCGGTGTCCTGGGGACAGGAAGTTCCTGCCAACTCTGTCCTTTGCTTTTGGAGTAGAGAATCAAGACTGCAGACTTATTAAGTATCCGCAGTAGGGATAAGGAAGAAAGTTATATTTTTTATATGTATATATGAAAATATACAAGAGTGATCACCTTATTCACTGTTAAAATGCAGAAGTCGTTGGAGTGGCACACTTCAGCTACTCCCAGATGATCCACTGACTAGGAAGGAAGTGAAGAATAGGATCTGTGATCAGAGCAGCAGGGAGTTTGGATAGTCAAAGCAATATGGTTTAATGTAGCATCCTTAACGTGATGGAAACATGAATGTTGGTTGCAGTTTTTATAAATGTCAATTCCCAGACCATAATTTTCAGAGGGAGTAGTAAGTCTTCAGCATGAACCCTATCAGCCCTCTCCACTTCCCTTTGTGACAGTGGAAGAACTTCTCTGTACTGACACACTGACCAGAACAGAAGTTGAAAAATAAATGATTCTGGAATAACTTCCTATCTTCACAGTCTACTTGGAAATAAAAGTCACAGTAACAAAATCATATCTGTGGGTTTTGCTTAAGAGACACAAATAAAAAAGCACAATCCTACACTTATATAAACCAGACTTGCCTAATGCTATAAGCAAAGAAAATTGGTTTATTTTTATTTTGAACAGAAATTCCTCAATTCCTTTAATCAGTGGAATGACCCACAAGTCTTCATGTGGTTTTTTTCATTTGTAAAGATAATACACGTTGAGGCTCAGTTCATTCTTTAGCCAAGTGTCTGTTAGCATGCGGCCTGGCCTGTGTTGTTTTAATTGATAGATGGCATTTGCAATGACTCCAAATGCTTAAATCTCAGCAGTCAACAACATAAGGTTATCACAATGAAATCTGAATCACAACTAAAGTCTATTTAGACTAAAGCCTGAGACCGTCATATGCAGTTGAAAGAGTCTGCTGTTTATAAGAAGTTAGCTGGGTGTGGGCAAGTCAGGAATAGGCTCTGCATACTTGCAGGAGGTTCTTGGTACTTTAAAATCTAATTAATTTGAATATATCCTCTTTGAATAGATAAACCTCCCTGGCTAGAGACTTTTTCACACTATTGCATATAGAACCTTGTTTTAAATGTTCATTTAAACATACTGCAGTGGATTCATATATATGAAGTGCCTGGGTCTTTGTATGCTCTGATCATATTCCTAGCCTTTTTGCTGAACTGTTTATGTGTCTCTGGACATGAAATCTTAACTCTGGTTTGCCCTATTTCCCTTTTTAGTCTTTTCTAACTAGGTTATAAGTTCTTTGGAATATAGACTATTTGTAATTTATAGTCTGTAGTATTTTATAGTTTATATAGAAGCAGGAGTGCAGAGCTGTTTGTAACCTTGGACATTTGAGGAAAATGCAGGAAATAGCTTTCATAGAACCAAATCTCCATCAGACCAAATTTTACCTGCTTACCAAAGTAGATCAAGGTGTATTTAGTTTGACAGAGGTGGGAAAATACACAGTTCTGAAACCTTGCCTATACCATCAATTGAATATGATGATTCTTTGAATTACTTTAAATAATATCATCAGCATACTTGTTCCAATGGGTCATCTGGATGACCTGTTCTGGGTCTTCTGGTTGACTGGCATGCAGAGTGCCAAAATTAATTTGTTTGCTTGATTTTGTGTCTCCATGCACAGAGGCTACGGTTTCAGGGAAGGTGAGAAGATTCCTTTGCAAAAGATTCAGTCCTAAAATCTTAGCATAGGCAAATCTCTCATATATAATAAACTTGTTTGGAATCTTTGTATCAAAAGCTCTGCTTGAAATTGTGTTTTATGGCAAACCTGTGTTTGATATTTGTCTGGTTTAGTTAATTTTAAAGATATGCATATTTTCTTCGTTAATCACTATTTTTTAATTCCCTTGAAGCCACTACTGATTGAGTTCCTGCCTACTTTCATTTCATTGATTGCTGCTTTCTCCCCTTTCTAGATAATCCACCCCTCTTTTGGTTCTCCAGACACATCTCTCTCTGGGGGAGCATTTCCTTCAACCTTGCTGTATTCATCAATTTAGCAGTTGCTCTGTTCTACCCCTTTGGAGATGATGGAGATGAAGGCAAGTGGAGTTTAGTTTTATTTTTTCTTTTAATTTTAGATGCTTTCAATGCTAAGATAATGGTTACATAGAACTGCATCTTCAGGTATGCTCATACCTGTAGAAGCCGTTTAGTGTCTTCTAAGTAGGTACCAGATGTCTGAAATGTGGCAGTTGATATTCTGTGTCACATGGCTCATGCATTGTGAAATAAAATGGACAGAATATAGCTACTAAGATGAAGATTATCTAGATGATCTGAGCTAATTCTTTTTTTTTTTATATATATTACCATATTGCAGTATACTACTGCATACATTCAGTCACAGCTTCTGAGCTGAAGAAGGATTCCTGGCAGAAAAAGGACAGAGATTCCTTAAATCTGACCAAACTGAGTGAATTGCAGTCTTAAAATCATATGGAATAGAATGATCTGAAAACTAGCTTGTTGGCTTTTGACTATTTTGTTTATTGGGATAAAAGGACATAACTTTTTCAGAGGATAAATGCGTTAGATAAGAATATGTTTAGAACCTATGATTCTCTCTACTTCATCATGTGTCTCAGGAAATATAGCAAATAATAAATTTGTTAAATAAATGTAGCAGACTAGCAGGAGGCCTCTTTGAATCCAAAACAAGCTTAATTGGGATAAAGGAGACTAAAGAGTTCAGAATACTGGTAATGGGAGTAAAGCCATTCACCTCTGGATATTTGATCTGTGTCCAGTCTCGTCAGTAATGTGACTGAAAATCACCTCTGATTGCATGTGAACTGGGCTGATGGAAGCAGTCCAGCTTCTAGTAGATACATATGCTTTTCACAAATACCAGAGTTGGCACCAGCAAACGTTCCTGTTGGGCAGCTAAACAGAAAGGCAGCAGATTAAAATTTATTGGCATGGAGACCACATTACCCTTTCACCATATGGGGTGGTCTCTGCAGGTCATGCACAGGCATCTCCATGGCCTCACTTATAGAAGTTCACAGGGCTGTGCCATGTGAAAGGGAAGTATTTGTATTTAGTGCTTTACTGTTTGTAAACTGAAGAGTCATTTGGAGTGCACACACATTAGAGACCCTGGAGGATAAGTGGAGAAATAAAAGAGTTAAAAATGAACCTTTTAAGCAACTAAATTTTAGCTAATTTATATTCACAGGAAATCCTCTGGTCTGCAATGAGTATATTTTAATACTTACTTCGAACTGCAGGTTTATATAGTATTAAAGTGGCCCCAGTAATCCAGTGATTTCACTGATAGCACATTTCAGGATTCCAATTCCTTTTGCTTGTAAAAGCATAAGTGATTCCTGATGAGCAATAAACAATAGGTGTGACCAAAGGGGATTAGCAGTCATGAGGCAGCCTCCCTCTCCACCAAAAACTGATCGCACGGCTGGAGTTTGTCTCCCATTTTTCCCCTTCACCTTGTGTAAATTGCCCCATACTCAGATGTCTGAGGTGTCTGGGATGATCTAATTAGCTAAGGAATGCTGCCTTTCAGTGGATTTCTGCAGTTCTTACATCGTGTGAGATAAGCAAAATTGTGCCCCAGATGAAGGACTCCTTGCCTCCTGCATGAATGTCTGCACACGTCACCGATGTGGGTCCTGCGCTATGAAATTGCTTGACCTGTGGTAGGGAAGAAGGAAAAATGATTTGTTAAAGTAACACTGAGTGCTTTGGCCTCACCTTTCGATCCACTTGGAAGTTATTTTTCAGGATTCATTAGAAGTTTCCAAATCTTGTTGGCACAGAAACTGACAGAGCCGACCTTGAAACTCCTGCCAAGGACATAAACACTTCTGAACTCTGGAAAAGTTCGGGTGCCATCTGAATGTTGAGGCTAGGGCCTCATCTCATTGTTTTCTAATCCCACTGATGCTGCTCAGCTGTGTATCTGTTGCCAAAGAGATAGCATGATTTCTATTGTGAGTCTAGCTAAATTTTCTGTTCCCTTCTCTCCCATCACTGACCTCTCAGTCCATCTGATAACAATAGAAGTCAGTGTGCAAGTTTGACAGTGCCTTGCAATCTGAATGTGCTTTTTATATCACAGCAACATGGTGTGTTTTCAGGGCTTTAAGCAGAGGCGAAAGGGAAAATAAGGGCATCACTCAAAATTCAAGGAGAGCCTGGAACCAGCATCTTGCAGAGTGGCAAAGAGACTGGCTCTGAAGGCAGTTGTTCGCATGCCTGCAGGAGCTCAGCAAGACCCAGGACTCGCTACCACTCTGGGAGTAAG
This sequence comes from Baryphthengus martii, assembly GCA_013396935.1. Classification (NCBI taxonomy): domain Eukaryota; kingdom Metazoa; phylum Chordata; class Aves; order Coraciiformes; family Momotidae; genus Baryphthengus; species Baryphthengus martii. The sequence continues at coordinate 211,999 of VWZK01012176.1, forward strand.
GCACAGTTATTCAGCTGCTCTCTGCAATGCAGATGCTGCCTGTTCCTGCCAAAGTCTCCATCGCTGCCTACCGCTGTAGCAAGTGCCTTTCTCCTTTGCAAAGGCAGAGGCTTCCATTGAACACCTGCAGGCATTCAGAAGAAACCTGTTTTTCTAAAACCGGGGCGCTTTGGTGCTGTTGGGGATCGAAACGTGACACTGCAGCACGGTGCCACTTGCTGTGCCACCCCAAGGACCAGCTATTTCTGTAGCTGAGCAATCATGGAATTAGACTGGAGAAGCCCTAATGATCCCTGTAGAAGGGAGCTGATTAGTAGCTTGCTCCAGGAGAAAGGTAAACAGTTTCATTTCTGAGCACTGTTTGGATTTTAATGAGACTTGCATTAGCTTCTCTTAGTATTATTACCTGTGTAAAAATCAACAATACTATGATAATAGTAGTTCTTACTGCAGTTAGGACAAGTTGTGGTCAGCAGTTGTGGTATATGAGCCACATTTTTTGTTAGTTACGTTGGCAAAGGAATTGACCTTTTGGATCTGTTTCTTGGTGAAAATGGAATCTCCAAAGATGCCTTTCTCAAATCTCCCTTTCTCCCCTATACAGGCACACTCACCCCGTTGTTTTCAGTCCTCCTTTGGATAGCAGTGGCGTTTTGTACAGCAATGCTGTTTTTCATCTCCAAGCCTGTTGGTATTCGACCCTTTTTGGTGTCTGTTATTCTCAGGTCTATATATACTATAGGGCTTGGTCCTACCTTGATACTTCTTGGTGCTGCTAATGTAAGTACTTCAAAAGGAAGCAGAATTTCCCTTTCAGCCGAAGCAGAGATAGTAAGGGTCTCCAATTAAAAAAAAAAAAAAGCCTCTGATTAGAGCTGTGCAAAGAGCTACTTTTTCTGGTTTTGTTAAGTTAAAGTTAAAGCCAAATCATTTCCAATCATCCTGAAACAGCAGTGTCAGCAAAGTGGGAAGCTAAGAAAAAAAGCTGTTTTGGTTTTGTGCATATGCAAATATTTTAAAAATAAAAAGTATGACATTTGAAGAAATACTGCTGAAAAAGGGCAATCATTTGATATCATTAGATTCTCATGTTAAAAGAATAATTTTCTCTACCAATACACTCAGCAATATTGACACAAATTTGCAAGATGTTTCTGTGAGCTTAAATGTATTTTTGAGAAGAAAAATGTTTTCAAAATTAAAAATTATCTTAACCCTTTGCCAGATCTCTTAACTTAAATATGAATAAGTTTGCATGTTTACCAAGCTTGATAAGATATACAGTCATGCTCACAAATGGTCTATTCAGATTTCTGCCTGACTACTACAGCTCAAATTCACCTTAGCACTAACTATTGGGCTATTTACAACTAGTTCTGTGAGAATTTTACATAAACTACCTAGACATACAGTCAAAGGTAAAGCAAGTAAGCAGCGCTTGCCCATGTCAAATTTGTGAAAGAAAATAACGTGTTGAGTCCTCATTGCTTGTCCTGGACTACCAAACAGATGAGGTTACCCCCTTTACTATTTACTTCTGCACCACTGTTTGCGTGCAGGCAAAATTTAGGAGCAATGGAGAACAGAATGCTGTTACTTAAAAGGTAAACCTCAAAAATGCCACTAGTGTTATTTATTTTTTTAGGGCCTTTGTATTGTAAAACATGATCTGAAGGAAATAGTAGAGCTCACTCACCCCCCAATACACTTTCTGTTGTGTTCCTGTTCTCTTTGTAGTAGCATGCCTAGCTGCTCTTACATAGTCTCGAGTCTAAACTCAAAATTGTTAGGAATTCACTCCCCAGTTGTCTTTTTTAATGCCTTATGACATTAATCCTGCCCTACCTACTCACTAGTGTTACAGAAAGAAATCACAATGTAATGAGGCATGGTGCAGTGTTAAAATGGGTGATGTATGTCTGCTTACTCTCATGTGCTCGTTCCCAGCTTGCGAGATGGATTTATCTCATCTCAGTCCAGCCATCTAAAAGTTGTGCATTTAGTCAAAGCACTTTTCACATGCTACAGCAATACAAACAATAAATAACAGGATTTTTCTGCTAGAATAAACATAGCCTTTTCTACCCCCTGCACAGCTTTGTAACAAAATAGTCTTTCTGGTGAGCTTTGTTGGGAACCGTGGAACTTTTACTCGTGGCTACAGAGCGGTCATCATGGACATGGCTTTTCTCTATCACGTAGCGTATGTTCTGGTCTGCATGCTGGGCCTCTGCGTGCATGAATTCTTCTATAGTTTCCTGGTAAGTATGTACTTCTGTGGAGGGAAAATCTTTGCAAAAATAGAAAATACTGTTATCCATGCAGCTGTCTTCAATTTCTTCCTGACAATCAAGCCAAATGTGTGTATTTTTAGCATGCTGTTGTGTTGCTGCCCCTTAGGAGCTGCTGTTTTTATCAGAACCTGTTTCTGTTAGGACCTATTTTGTCTGGTTTGCAGTAGAAGGTTTGCCCCTTTCTTTTCAGACAATCAGAGTACAGCCCAGTCCTTTCTCCCACCATTCCCCAGCACACATATATTCTGTGTCCGTTGTTCCCATATCTTGTGTTAGTCATAATCTCTTTGGTACAGGAGTTGTTCACTGGTGTGGGCATTGTACCAATCCTGTTCTTCAGTTGATTCTTGCAGTCATAATAATATTTTTTTAAAACTTACTTGGGAAAGGGGGATGACATGCCTCTCATGTTACATGGAGATTTATCACTTTAAAAGTATCCCACTTCATTTTCTTTTGTTGCCATTACCCAGATGGAATGCCTTTTTATAATACAGTACAGGTGCAATGAAAATGAATTATACAAAATTATGCTAAACTCAGCTAACCGGTCCCTTCATGCTGAATTGCAGTAAAAGGTGTTTCACTGCTCTTGTTTTCCAATTTACTTGCTTTATACAGGAAAGTGTGAAACTAGTAGGGAGACTGACTAAATTGTGGTCATTTACATGGATTCACTTTCCTGTTGTATTTTTCTCATCTTCCTGAATAGTGGTGAACTCCAAGCATTTCACCAGAGATGTGTTAAACACACTAAAATTTCCAGAGGTTCAGTCCTAACTGTGGTAGAGCTCCTGCTGAAATCAGGTTTTCTAGATAGTGACATTAAAGTCAGCTTCAAAGTTTGGGCAGATTTCAAAAGAGCCATGTAGTTGAAGTAGTTCAAGAAACATTTTATGTACTTACTTTTTTTAGTGACTGCTATTGACCAATGCTCATGATTCATGTTCCTCACTTTAAGCTTTGTCTTGTATGGAATGAACAATAACCATCTGCCCTCTTTCTTCCTTTATTATTAATCTTTTCACAAGGCTGTGGATTTTAGATCTCATGAATTGTGGCTAATACCTTCTTCTGTGGACCATTTTGATGAATCATAGTGTGTCACTATATCTGTAATCTGAGTGTTTTGAAGTGGAAATAGGTGCATTATAGATAATGTCCAAAGCACTATAGCTCATCAATAGAATTGTAAGAAAAAAAAGCACTATAGTTTCTTGAAAAGCTCTTCTCATGTTTAGTTGCTGTTTTAGGCCTTTGATGTTTAAAGCAATATTATCTTAATGTATACTTTTCTTTAAACTTAAATACCAGGAAAGCATATAGTGCAGGGTAAAGAAGAATAGAAGTTTCTAGTTTTATATAAACAGTGCAATGAATTTAACTCTATCCTAAAAAGAGGTGTCCCCGATTCTGGTACATTTGAGTGGCTTTTAAATGATGCCATGAACTCAATTACATGTCTGTTTACAGTAGTTACTTACATGTATGAGTGCATTTTTGAGTTGTAGCCTATGCATGTTTATCAGATGGAAGATTAATTTGTGGATATAGAGCCTTTTTTATTATTTATTTTGATCTAGCCTGGTTTTGAACATAGGGAGACAATGGATCTTGTTGGTAACCATTGTTGACATCTGAACCAGACTTATATATACTTTGTGGCTTCAGATTTTGCTATAATCTGTCTTAAAATTTAAAGTTCTGTCCTAGATTTTCTCCTCCTATAAGCCTGCCAGCTTCCACTGAAATCAATGTGAATTTTCTGTTTATGGAGCTGAGGATTTAGAACATGTCTGGATATATGTTTCAGTAGTTCAGATTGTTTTCCAACGTAGCACCTATATATTGCTTCATGTGTATTCATTTTTCCTCTGTGCTTTTCTCAGCTGTTTGATCTGGTATACAGAGAAGAGACATTGCTAAATGTGATAAAAAGTGTTACCCGGAATGGTCGTTCCATTATCCTCACTGCAGTGCTAGCACTCATCCTAGTTTATCTCTTCTCCATCATTGGGTTCCTCTTCCTGAAGGATGACTTTATCATGGAGGTTGATAGGTTGAAAATCAGGACACCTATTGCAGGTATTGTTATTGTTTTTTGTATTAAAATTTGCTTCCTACATACACCTTTTCTGTCTGTCTAACCTAACTTTCGTCTAAGGAGATTATTTATTTATTTTTTTTTGGTAACTGTAAGAACAGAACTAATTTCACATACCTTAAAACTCAGTTAAGTCTCTGAGTAATATCTAATATGTATAGGGTTGTTTTAGACTAGGCATATCTCTTGAAATACTAAAATCTGTCTGTCACATTTAATTTATTATGCTTTCTTTTCAAACTCCTGCTAATATATATTAAAAAAAAAAAGTCTGTATTCCCTAAGTATTTGAAAGCGCAACTCAAAGTGGATTCTATTGGTTCTCATCCCACCCTAAAGCAACTCATAGTGTTTTCTGTGTACTGCATGAGGCATGTGATTTTAACATATTCAATATATATATTAATTTGATTATTTTTTAAGCTTCATCCAGCAGAAATTTATTACAGAATCCACACTTCTACTGATAGGAGGCTTCCTAGAGCATCTTTTAAAGTCAGTGTGTATTTAATGAATATCAATCTTAGTGTATAGTCCTGGCTTCAGTAAAATCATTGAGAGATTTTTAACCAGTTTTAAAAAGGCCAGGATTTCAGCTTTCCAAAATGAGAGATTTTACTAATGTGAATAGAGAGTTATAAGCTTCCTTTGCTAGGAAAAAAAATCAAGTCTGGTCTATTGAGATCTTTTTATGTGCTACTAACCAGCAGCATATACATGGGAGCATAGAGAAGTAACCTGCATAGAAATACCTGAGAATAGCTTGTGGTTAAATTCCTAAAGATATGACTTTCCCAAATCCTGAGCTCTTCAGACCTGTACACAAGCAAAGAACAACTAGTGGAATCCACCCTGGACTGTGTGCACTCATTGTTTGCCAGCCTTTTCCTACATTTGTTATTTCAGGATCTAAAGCGCACAAACAAGGCAAGGGTCATTCAGGGCTCTTGAGCATGGTGTACTCATGTAGCTGTTTTCATGCCATATGAAAAAAAAGGAATGTGATGAATATCTTTAACACACCTTTGTTTTTTGCCACTGATTATCTTAAAAAGGCTAAGTTGGCTTATATTTCACTTCCCATTCATTTCTGAGACAGAATTTACAATGTGAAGTTTCACTTTAAAAGGTAGTTGTGACCATCTCAGAAGAACAGTTGTGAGGCTACATGCAGCACTGGTCTGGTCTGGTTCCTGTGTGTTTCTGTTTCTTCCATTGGGTTCTTTGCAGATTTTTGTGGTATGGGTATATTCTTGCTGGCTTTATGCATTGCCATTCCTGATCAAAAACTCATGAAGAAAATATGTGTACTGTGTACTGATGGGACATTATGCATCCCAAGACAAGTGCTTTGTTTTTTTTTATTTATTAAGTAGCACAAAGAGAAATTCAGAGTGGGTATTTTCTAAGTAACACAGACTGGCTTAGGCTGTTACTTTTATTGTATGATTTTGCCTTCATTTTTTTCCCCTCCTTAAACCTTTTTGTGTCTGTGATTTGAAATGCAGAAAATTGTTGAAGGTGCACAAAATGGAATTGATTTGATAAAATCAAGCTGATGTACACATTTACCCACTTTGGGAATGTTAAATTAGTGTTTTACACAAACTCATACATATTTACAAATGAGTACCAAACTGTGTTGTAATCCTTGAAAACTCTTAAATATTCTACATTCAGAATAACTGAACATCAGCTTGGTGTCCTTCTTGTCAGCTTTTGTGAATAATTTATCTAATGGTTTTGACACTGACATTATTTTCATATCTGACAGTTTTTTCTTGCTTTGAATATATTTTGTTCTAACCAGAAGCAGCAGCATTTGATGTCGATTCATTAATTTCAGAGATGAAATGAGAATAGCTGTGATATACAGTAAATATAAAACTGTTTTTATTCTGTGTGATTGCTTCAAGCTGCTGAGACGGTCTGTTTGAGGAATGAGAAATGGGTAGCATAATTTGTTCTGCTCTTTCTTCTCAACTTTCCAACTCAGTGACTCACTTCTAGAAAATAATAATTTAAAACTTAGTATCGATGTAGTATCTGTCTTTTTCCATAGGTCTTGGTGAAGTCCCTACTACAACCCTCACATCTGTGATGGGAGCCTGTGCCAAAGAGAACTGTTCCACAAGCATCCCACTTATTAACCCAGGTTAGTACAAAAATTGCCCCAGACTGATGTTCAGCTAGAACTGAGGGATTTTTGTTTTATTACTGTGGAGACTCTCTAGTGTGAGAAATTATTATCGTTGTTGGAAGTTGGAAGTGCTCAACATGTATTTTGTTATTAAAAGAGTTTGCTGAATCATTTTACTTGAATGTACAGGTTGCTTCTTTTCAACTGACTGCTGAGAGAAAAAGCCTGCTGCTTATCTGCAGCATCCTCACCTATACACACTGAGCTACTGTTAGATCCATTTAGGGTCACATAAGTTGATTTTAATGACGCAGCATATATCAACAAGCTTTTGTGTATACTTTTTATGTGCATGTACACTAAGATATAGTGTAGCCAGAAGACCTAAGGGCCTAGATCCTGAATCAGATTACTATGTCTTAAGAGTTACTGTGGCTCTGCTATGTGCAGGCAGCAGTCCATCTGTGCATTCTTTGCTTGTGGCAAATGCAAGAAAATGCAGACTGTTGCAAGCCTTTCTTGTGACAGGTAAGTTGTGTTGCTTTGTGGAAGGAACTTACTTGTTCTGGTCAGTAAATGAGTCCACTTCATTTTACTTTTTTATCTATATTATGAATCTGAGTTGTATGTCAGAAGGACCCTGTCACCTGTAAATATACTCAGTTAAAATAAAAGGTTTGACCAGTGTGTCCTGCTGCTGCAATTGCCAGATACTGGGTCAGGAAGGAGTTTTTCGTGGATCAAGCTGGCAGAGTGTTTTACCCTCTTCCGTAGTTTGAGACTGCAGGATCATTCGGGAGTTTCGTTGGTGAAATCTGCTAATAGACCTTTGATGGAGGTGCCTACTCTCCTTCTGTGGCACAGTCTAGGTGTTGTGGTCAGTCTTTCACTACCAATGTTTGTTGTAGTGTGTGGAGGTCTTTGCAGTGTGGGTGTGTGCACAGTGGATGGTCTACAGGGTTAAAGTACTTACAGCCACAGTTGCGTGTGGTTGCTGGGCACTGAAACTGAGAACATAAGAGGTCCCTTTCTATTCTGTGTTCCAATATAATGCTGTTTCCTAAGCTGTATTCTTCCACTGCTGATTTTTGAATTTTTAGGATCAAGGCCTTCAGGGCTGTAAAAGTAGGTTTTTCTCCCTAGCTAGTGTGTAAACAGATCTCATAAGCAACATGGGAAGCTGCCTGATTAGATAGAGAAAGCAATCTAAGAGCTATTGGAAAAGCTGTAGCATTCAAAGAGTAATCAGTCAGTGAAAAAAGATGCAGTGTGACTTTTGTCAAGCTCTTTATATGATAGAAATCTCACATTTCTTATTGTTTGGGGACTGTTTCTTTAAAATTAAGTAGTAATAATAGGAGGCTGTACACAACATCTAAGTGCACTGTCAGTTAATCTTGGAGACATGTAATTTATCCAGTAACACTAAAAAAATGTTCAGCAAGAACAGTTTTGCTCATCTTAGACAGTGAATGACCTGTCAAAAAGTACCGCTCTGCCTTCTGTTTTCTCCTGGGACAGATTTCCCTTCTGGCCAAAGTGTGAGCACGGCGGAAAGCAAAGGCCTGAGATTCGGTGGAATTCATGTTGTAGCAGCATGAAGTCCACAGCTGTCTGTAGCAAACAAAATGTTCTCAATGGTGTCTCAGGTCCAGAGTGGAGACATAAATACATTGCTTTTTGTATAAGATAGCTGTTAATAATTTGTTCTGATGAGACTGTGTCTACCTTGAGTTTCGCTGGTTGAACATGTGCTCAGTCTTTGCTCATATTAGTGAGGATGTTGGTAGCCAGTCTGCCCTGTCTACAGCCTGCTTCCTCACTGTTGCATTGAACTATCAGTCTAAAGATATTTTGTCTCATGTCCCTTGGAGTCTCCCACTCTACACTCCATCCAATGGCACTTCCATATCTCTTAAATCTTTGCCTGGTGAAGTATCACTTAAAGGAAGTTCACATCCTGCAATACATGGCTCTTTGTGCTCTGTAGCCCGTAAAGACCTCTGCTAGAAAAGTGCACAGATACATATTTGTGAAGGAGGACATTTTCAAAGCCTGTGCTTGTGTTGGAGGTAAGACTGAGAAGCCAGTTAGCTGGGGGCCATCAGATGAGGATCTTTGAAGTAAATCTTCCTATCATCCCATTTATTGCCCTGTGATTAATGTTGTGGTGTGATCTTAGTGCTTAAATTGCATTACCTTTGAATTAAATTTAATTAGAAGCCTGCCTAATGCTCTCTAGCTGCTAATGGGCCACTGACCAGGCTGGAGCTAGTTGTAAGAAAACCCCGTGAAGCTCAATTAGTGTTGACATTGGGACCTTAGTAACATTTCACTCTACAGATCCACTCCTTTTGGTAGTATGGGCATAGTCTGTATTGATGGGGGCTGAGTGTGGCCTATGGGGGCTGCTGAGCACTGGGGCAAAGCAACTGAGGCAGAACATGTGTCCATAGGGTTGTCTGACTCCAGACGAAAGGTAGCTCTGGTTGCTCCACGCCTGGGAGTGGAAGTAGGGTAGATGCATGAATGTCTGTACACTCACCACAGCCTACATTTCTATACTGGAGGTTTCTGCCAGCTTCAGGCTGTCTGCTGTCTGATTCTCTGGCAACAAGCAATGTGATCTTGCTCTTCTGAGTGCAATGTGGGATACTGGTTCTCTGTAAGATGTGCATGTCAGCTGATTAGTAGTATCTTTTGTCTCTCTGAAGTGTGGGCTTGCTCTGAATTTGCATCTTGGTGGACATGGAGACTTGTGAGTTAGTTTCTAGCAGATAGCAATCTCTGGTGTAGCAGCTTCCAATTTGTAGCCCTGGTTTTCCTCATCATTCACCAGAATCTGACTGTCTACTGTTTCGAGCACCTGACCTTGGTCTTAAGATCAGCGAAAATCTTGTTCTGTAGTTACCTAAATGAATTAGCAGTTGTGGCTTGTATAAAGGTTTTTAATTTGTTTTGTGGGCAGTTGTCTTCTCAAGCACAGATATTAGCTCCAAGAAAATTTATGGAGTAATGTTTGAAAGGAGGAAATAAAGGCAGGGTACAAAAGCAGAGAAGATGAATTGGTGTGACTGACATCACAGTACTAGTAAAAAAGTTCTAGATGTGACAGAGGAAAAAAAGGTTTTATTGTTTCAATCTTTTAAGTTTCAAGATTTAAGAATTTTTTTAAAAAAATAATAAAATACAGAGTTATTAGTGGCTATAGTGTTTGTAATGACCATGCAGTTTAACAGGGAAGTCTTACCCAATGTCTGCTTTTACTTTTCTTTTTACTCAGAATTCCTTAAATCAGGAGTTCTTTCTCATTTTAATTTGCTTACATAGTAGAAACAGTGGTGGCAAAGGCAGCAGATACCAGCTTCATTCTGCAAATACCGATCATTATGCATACACCACAATTTGGGAGCCCATGTTTAAATCCAAATTGCTTGTCTGTGATGTGAGTGCTTCCAGTCAATTCAGTTTATCAAAGTCTGTCTCAGTGCCCCAGATGTGGTGGTTTGAGGCTGTTAAATATTCTGTTTCAGTTAACTATCGCAGCAGGGTGTTGTTATTTATTAAACTATGTTAACAGTAAGTGCATGGAGCAAACCAAGTGAGAATCGCTGCCTTCACCACTTAAGCAAACATATCACTAAAGCAAAAGGAAGGCAAGAGAAATGGCAGTCACGGTCTTGACCCTTCAGTGTATGCCAGCAGGACACAGGGAGCAACTCAAACAGGGCTCTTCAAAAGGAGGCTGTTGATGCAGCCACAGCATGGGGGTGAGTGCGTGGTGAGAGGAATTCTGGCTGAGGTGGACAAAATCCCCCCAGGGACTGGTGTTCCAGTCCAGCTCCTCTGCACGTTCAAATATCTCCTCCACAATAGTACCCTCTGTGGCTCGGCCAAAACCACACAGCAGCTCTGCAGCAGAGATAAGAATAGAATCCAAGTGTTCAAGCTGAGATCAGGGAGACTCTTTCATTTAATGTATGTCAGACCTGTGCTTGGGCACGCATGCTAGTGGAAAGACCATGGACATATTTGCTCATATAAAAACCAGCCCCTCCTTAGTGAATTGAAGTGCTGACATGACTTGGTTTGTACATGAGTAGGTAAAGGAATGATTTCACAGGAAAATAATCCTTCAACAAATGTGCGTCTAATTCTGGGTTTATATTGTTTCTCCTCTGTGTGTCAGATATGCGCTTAGGAGGCCCACTGAAGAAACAGTGGGAGTACTTTCAAGGAAAAGGGGGTACTCCCATGAATAGGATGGCAACTCTGGGTCATTAACAGAGTTACTGGTGGGAGAACTGCTTGGGGATTTTCTCTCTCTCTTCAGACTAAGGGTGACTGATGTGCCTAAGTATGTCACCAGCAGTGATGTGCAAATGGATAGGGATGATCAGTGAAATTCTAGCTGAAGAGTATGAAAATCAGATGTGTATTACAGTTGCTTTCTCTAATACTGAATTGTGGCTTTGTTTGATGAATTCCTAAAGCTCCTGCTCTCCTGTTTGCAGGTGAAGAGGAGGAGGGGGAGGATGGAGTAGAAAGGACCTGTGACACCCTGCTCATGTGCATTGTAACTGTATTAAACCAAGGCCTGCGAAATGGTGGTGGTGTAGGAGACGTGCTCAGAAAGCCTTCCAAAGATGTAAGTGTTTTGGCTGGGGAAATGCATCTTGTGAATGCCAAAGTCATTTTTTTAAGGTTACAGACAGTATTTGTATCTGGTCTACTCTAATGTCACACAGTTGATTTATCCATGTAATTTTTATATCCCAGATGGAATATTTCATGGGAAGAGCTAAGCTTGGTGTGATAATGGTACTTGAAGAAAGGAACTCTAGGTAGTAGAGTTTCCCTTCTGGAAAACTGGAGCGTATTGTAACATTCCAAGCACTGCTAAGAAGTGTTGCTGGATTGAATCACTCTTCTATTACACTAAGAATTTAAGCATAAAATTTTGAAAGGGGTTGATTGATGAGTATGTGTCAAGACTCTCCACTGTAGCATAGAACATGTATTTATAGCCGAAATTCAACACAGCATCTTCCCTGGAATAAGTCCTATTTTTACTTGTACTCAACCAATATCGAAGTCAAAACAGAATTTCCTGTACAGGTCCTCTTCCAGAAGTTTCCTCAAAAATTCTATTTTTTGAAGGACTACTATTAGTATTTGGGTTGTTACATGCATTTTTATTTAGAGTTCAAAAAGAACATCATAAATGAAGTCCAAAAGCACTTTGCTTGGTGAACTGTACCATAACACAAGGATTAAACTCACAAGTAGGATCTCAGCAGGACTTGCAAGAATCGAGAGACAAATAACAAAAATCTGGATAGAAGAGTTCCTTGTGCTTGTAGTAGGAATCTAGGTCCTATCTCATAGGCTGGGAGATTCTACAGGAACCATCCCCATGAAGTCTATAAATACAGACTTTGAAAATGACCCTCGCCACTTAACAGTTATTTAATGCTAACTACATTAAAGTACTTCACAAAGCCTAGCAGTATTATCCTGGTGAATATGTGGGAATCCGAGAAAACCAGTGACTTCCAAGTCAGTAAGCCAGGAAAGACTTGGATTTTATGTTCCTCCTCCTTACACTGAATGTTATCTCCTGTTTGCCACAGAACACCTTTGCTATTTTTAGAGGTGTCAAGCGGAGTGCAGTCCAGCCTTTGAAAGAAGGAAAGTAGCTATGATGTAAAAACACGAGTGTGATGAAACAGAGAATATGAACACTTCATGTGTGTGTGTGCATGTGCATGTTGTGTTCCTGAAAGACTCTTGGTCTGCCCACTCTGAGCCAGCTTACAACCACGTGGCTGTGTAAGCACAGTGCTAAAACCATTAACATGCCCCGTTTGATCACAGAGTATAGTAGCCTGGCCTTGGTATCACACAAGCCTGCTCCACTGGTTTCCAGATGTTCGGTGTGAAAACTTGACATTGGTCTGAGTATTCCACAAAAACATACCATAAGCATATCCCTGCATGCCACAATGCAGTATTGCTATCATTGCTCTCAGTGAGTATTAGAAACTGCAAATCTCCATTTCTGTACTGGCAAGGTAATCATCTTCAATCAAGCACTACACTAAAGTATCTATGCTGCATCTGGTACAGAAGCTAGTCATGCTGTGCTTCATGCTGTGTGAAACAATGTAGAGGACAATAGGAGCCGCAGAGCAGTAAGAGCACATGAAGCCAAATCTTTGCTTAGTCATAGAGGTAGTCCCTTTCTATTTCTCTGAGTAAGGCTAGCAGAATTTGGCATGTGAAAAGAAAGACGCATAGCTTTGCTTGAGCTATTGTGAAAATGTTGTTTAATATTTTAGAAGTGTGGTATTTTTGTATCTTATTGAAACCTTATTATTGTTTCAGGAGCCCTTGTTTGCTGCGCGAGTTGTTTATGATCTTCTATTCTACTTCATTGTCATAATTATTGTTCTTAACCTAATCTTTGGAGTCATCATTGACACATTTGCTGATCTCAGGAGTGAAAAGCAGAAAAAAGAGGAAATACTAAAGACAACCTGTTTCATTTGTGGTAGGTGTTACTGAGCTATTGAGACATTTGATGGGGAAAAGAGTAAAATGAACTATTCCTCAATAAAGAAAGTGCAGACCTAAGGGGTGGTTATCTTCTACAAGGTAAGCCTGTAAAAATGTTTGATTCCAGATTTATTCCCTCTCAGTAGGAAACAGATTTGGTTTAGGAGTCAAAAGCTAGCTTTGCTAAGAAGTGGCTTCACAGCCTCCACCCAGGATCTGAGGGAGAAGAGCTGCGTCTCACACTCACATCATCACCACTAATGGAGACGGCGCAGCTGCTGACTTTATTTCACGAAGCGTGATACAGATGAAAGTACAGCTTGCTACTTCACAGCACAGTGCATTCCAGGAGGGTAGCAATGGCAAAATCTGCCTGTTTCAGAAATGATATGAAATAAGGAACAAAAGAATTAAATGAAACTCATCCCCATAAAACCCACAGATAAATCTTGCTTATTTTGAGGTACACTGACAAAGAGGAGCTGACCTTTACTCCCCCAGGGGACTTCAGAAATACCTTCTTTTTTGTAGACTGGGTGTTGTTTCCATGGTTGTACTGACAGGGGTGAGCATTGTGCAGAGCATAACAACTTTAGTGTTTGTGGAAGGCTCCACAAGAGATCAGGGAGGAAAGCTGTAACATGGAGGCAAACATTTGTGAATCTTATGGGTATTCCTCTTCAGAGATTTGACCCGTTATAGGAAAAAAAATCAAAATTTCTTATGACTGCAGCTCTGCAAAGACCACTGCAGAGTGCTAGGTTTAAGCACACAAACAATCCCACTGCAGCTTAAGTGGGACTATTCACATGCTTGATGCTAAATGTGTGCATAGATCTTTGCAAGATCACAACCTAGATTGCATGCTGTGTGCCTACCAGTGTACACTTAGCAAGAATCAGAGCCAACACTTGTAAAGCACTTTATAGCCCTCATCATAGAAGGCACTGTAAAACTGTAACATATTTATTATATTGTTGTTATTAAGAGGAAATATCACAAAAGAGAATAAACACTGTGCTGAAAGAATTCTGTCAGGAGTGCCTTCTGGCCTGGTATTTCTTGCATGGCGGTCACTGTATGCGGTTAGAGCTTTTAAATTAAGATCTTTCAAATTTGTGATCCTTTAAATTAAGTTAGGTTCCTTTCTCTAACATACTTAACAAATTTGTGTATTTTTTATGTTGAAGTTTATTTTTTTGCATTTTGTTCATGTCTTTTTGCAGGACTGGAGAGAGACAAATTTGATAACAAGACTGTTTCATTTGAGGAGCATATAAAGTCAGAACACAACATGTGGCATTATTTGTACTTTATAGTTCTTGTCAAAGTGAAAGATCCAACTGAATACACTGGCCCGGAGAGCTACGTGGCACAAATGATTGTAGTAAGTCAATTTTGGCTTGTGCTTTATGCAACTGAGAGATGCTCCTTGCAGCTACAGCAGAGAATATCTTTCTTTTTCCCTCTCTCTGAACAACAGGAAGCATCGATCTGTATTTTTAAAGATCTTTTCACGTGTCTTAGTCTGCAACAAAGCCCAGTCTTAAACATAATGAAAAAGGTGAAGGCACAGGCCACAGTCTCTTGTTTGGTGTTTGTGCTCTCATGCTCTGTGGGTTCTGCTGCCTCATTAGCCAAACCAGGGCCAGAAGAGCATGTATCATAACATCTGCTGCTGCTCCAGCTTTGTCCAGGATCCTCTGGGCTGCTGTCCATAAAAATAACATCTCATGCTGAACAGTGAAACGCAGGGTCAGTGTTGAGGGCTAGTGCTTTTCTCCTATGACTGCTCTGAACAAACTATTAAAAAAAACAAGAAGAGCTGCTGCAGGGGTTTGACGAGCTACAGAAACTATTTCATGAAGCAATAAGAGTACGACTTGGGTTCAGAGAGAGAAATTTGATGACAGGGGGACAGAGAGATGTTCAATTACATCTCATTTCCAGCCTGCTACCTGAGACAGTTTGTTCTGGTGAGAGAGAGGGATAGATTGTCAAGGCTGGCTGGGTTGGGGCTTTGTTTTTGAGGAGTTCTTCCTACCTGCTGGGATATTCTGGTGCAGCGTTTTCTTCCCATGGACTTCCTGGCAGGTATTGCAATGCTCAAGGCCTGTGCCAGGGTCTGTGGTTGCAAAGATGGCGTGTGTCTGAATGCCAGAGTAGAGTGTAATCAAATGCACAGCAGGCTTTGCTGTTTATGCGTTTCTGGAGCCACATGAGAGTATCTGCTCTTATTACTGAGAGTATCTGCTCTGTTATCCCTCGTTAGGCCTTTGATTATACGTACTACCCAGCCTCACTAGTGAGATGCTGGGCACCCTTTCAGACCTCTGTTTAGCCAAAGGGAAGATTCTTCTCCTTTAATTTCAGCTGTCTTCAAGTCAGGCACCTGCTTGAAATCAATTCCAGCTCCCTGCCTTGTCAATGCAGAAAGCTGGGTTATTTATCCTGCCTTAAGGAAGGTGTCTAGGATAGCTGAGGTGACTCACCCTAGCATCACCTTTCTCATTCCATCGAGAGCCTAAATGATTTGTTTAGATGAGATGCCTAATTTGGAGCTGGCTAAAATTAGAGGAGACTACTCCCAGCCACTGCACAGGCTTATGCAGAGCTTACCTTGAAGAACTTGCATTAGTGGAATGGCTTGTGTTTAGACAAGAGTGCATGCTTGAATGCTGTGGTGAAATAGAGCTTTTGTAAGTGTTATTACCACTACATAGGAAGGTGCTGTGTCAAGTGATAGAAATTCAGTGCTTAGGTACAGAGGAACAGTCTTTGTCCATGGAAGTTTTGAACCGCCAACCTCTTTGCCCATCTTAGGGCATTTATACTGCAGTATGATGGATGAGACAGAAAAACTAAAACAAATATTTATATCCTCTGTTCCATTAAAAGAAATTATTCATAGTAGTAAGTTATCCTCTTACACGTGAAAACGTTTTAGCTTATTTCAGAAATGCACTTTAATTCCTAGAATCAGTAACATCTCCAGACTCTAGGCCTTATTTGTCTGTTCCTTCACTACTCCTCTTCTGCCTGCAATTTTTGTATAATTTTAAAGTTTGTGAATATATATATTATTAAAGTTTAATTCCAAGAGATGCATTAATATTCGTAGTAAGCATATTCATCATGTGGCAACAGTGGTTTGACTTTTCTGATGTAAGTCACTAATGTAATTTACATTCGCATTAATGGAGGGAACTCCTCTTTGAATATCTAAAATATTAACAGAAAAGCACCAAAACATATGTGACCTCAAGAACTGAACTAATTTCTCAAAGCCTCTGCTTCTCTGTGGCAGAATGCGGGTGGTACTAGTAGTCCAGATTTTGGGATTATTATTTTGGGATTGTTTTTTTCCTTGGGTATATATAAAGTTAATGGTTGCTCTGGATGGTAGAAGAGATATGTGGGCCTAGAAGTGTAAAGCTTACATGGAATGGAAGAGGGAATGGAGAAGTGAGGGGAAAAAAAAGAGAAACAAATGTTTGAACAAACTATAAGTGGCTAGTGTGGGATTAGTAATTGTATCTTTGCGCAGTTTAAATTCCTCAGTACAAAATCTAGGGAAGGTGTGCTGCAGAAATCCTAATGCTGTGTAGCAGAAGCAATTGGAACTGTTTAAATGAACAAAAAAAGGACGACTTCTCTTGGAGCCGGAAAGATTACTGTATACCACATGGCACAAGGAATATTAAGAAATGAAAGAAAATAATCTAACTTGAAGAGTGGCATATTCTTGAAGTATAATATTTGACTGGAAGAAGAGATTTAGAGATTTAGCTTTGCTTAGGACCAAAGGAAGAGTCAAAAGGACAGCCCTCAGAGGTACTTTAGCAGCTGTCAGCTGTGTGAGCTGATGTAGCATATGTGTTTGATGTGCTTCAAACACAGTGTGGTAGTAATGAGATTACATGGCATGCATGTGAGATGTACTATGTTCTATACAGAAATTAAGTCTGAGGTATGGGTTTTGTCCTGAAGACAGGGAGAAGCTGATTCACACTTTGTAATGGACTGAAAGTATCATGATACTAGGAGAGGTGACCAAGTCTCTGGTAAGAGATCAAGTTCTGGTTAGGATCTGTCACAAGAGAGGCAGACTTAAAGTTAACATTTCACAAGGGAACTGGGACTTGCCTGTAGAACTGACCTTTTGCTGAATGAGACTCACTGGCAGTGTATGGGAATATGACAAATATTTATAAAAATAGGTTGGTTTCAAGAACAGAGCAGTCTCAGGACCTCTTTGAAGGGGAGAAGATGGAATGAGATTTTGTATTTCAGGTAATACAGAATATGGCCAAAAAACCCCTCCATGAATCATACTCCTGGAAAAGCTCTCTTAACTGTACCGGTTTTTATTATGATTAAGCGTGCCTTTTATGGCAGCTTCTGTAGCTCTAACGGATCAAACCGGAATTCAGTGTTTTCACAGCCAGATTACTTACAGAGAATTTCTACCCAAATCAAATTTTCAAGGCTCAGATCTCTCCTTAAATGCATGTAGGCCAAAATTTTGAAGTATGCCGCAGTAACTTCATTAGTAGAAAGTGAAGTTTAGCTCCAAGTATCATCCTCACTACTGTTGTTTGTACTTGTCTGCTACTTTCTTGCAAAGTATTGTAAAAGTTAACGTTGGGATGGTTATCCGTATGAACAAAGTATCAAGGAAAGCATCTACAATTTATTTTCTCCATTGCCCAGGCCCATCTGGACCCAAAAATATTACAGTCTACATTGTGACTCTCAGTCTTTTGCATGTTTCACTTGTCCAGCAAACAGTGAAGCACCTGTTTTGAAGGCTTGCTGGTAGCACAACTGGAAAAAACCCAAACAAACAGGAGTATTATGGTTTTCTTGTTTTGGAATAGAATTTGAAAGGCTAGGTGCCAAAAGGGATGGGAATTACATACTCATCTAACTTCATGTTACCAGTTTTCCAGTTCAGCAGAAGGAAAGAAACTTTTAGGTGATGTTGTACACACCCCTCACTCAAAGGCAATAGCTTTTGCATGTTTCGAAGTTCACTTGTATTTCTGCTCCAGAGGTGTCTTGTTTCAAGGCATCTTGCATGTCTCTCGACTCAAAAGACCTTGGGGCAGAGGATTTCTTTTGCTTTCTTTCTCTGGACTGTGGACATCAACTCCTAATGTTCCCTGTACTTTTGATTTTCCCAGCAGCTCTGTATTTGTTTTAGGGCTTATTTGCTCTGAGGAGTGACTGAAGTAATCAGTAGCTATCCAGCTTTCATAAAGCAAAGTACTTTTTCTTCTTTTTATTTCTTTTTTTTTATTATTATTATACTTAGAAAGAGCAGCAAGCATAAAATATATTGTAAAATAGTGCATAGTTTATACACCTGTAGCTTTTCAGACAGTTACTTTATGGAGATGTTTGTGGAAATAAAGCACTTTAGATTTTTCCGGTGATGCCCATTCTTCTTGCACACTGTCTTGTATCAGTTATCAGGTGAAATATTAATTAATATTAAATCAAGGTAGTAGATTTTATTATTTGTTTGTTATCCAGGCCTCTTTTATGAATTCAGACAGGTATTGTACAATATCCAAAAAGAGAGAAACTTTGAAAAGCTGGCCACATGCCTTGAATTTGCACTGAGAACCTGCATGAATGATTCCCCTATTGAATTTTCATTCCTATAGAAAAAAATTTAGCTGACCCATTTAACCAGACGTACCATCCCTAGCAAACCGAGATGCACATAACTTATATTACATCGATACAGCAATTTTTGAATGTTCTTGTGTCCATTTGTCAGAGGAGAGAGTTTAATGAGATAACTGGAACAGTGAAGGTTAATGTCCAAATTTTTAGACTTCTGTTTTCATAAGTGTAATTTGTACATGCAGATTTTACCTAAGCTTTGGTAAATGAAGGCAAAAAATATAGATGATTAATTGCTGGATTTTTTGCAGTAAAACAGAGATATGAATGAATTAGCCTATGATTTGTGCCTCCGTTCATTTGCAAATATAAAAGGCTATTGGCATAGTAATTAAATTAATTATTTTGCCCATTGTAAGAATGAAAGATTTTAGCAAACGAAGCCCTAAAAGTTTTGTTCTCACATGCCCTGTCCACAGTTCTTAGCAACTTTCATAATGGATTTTATCAGCATTAGTGCTACCTGCCATAACTACATAATTACAGCACCTAATTATATTATTACTTATTTACTCTAATTATGTAATTGGATGTAATTGGTACAATTACATAACTTCTCAATCAACTGAAAAATACTCTAAAACCAGCCTATGTTCATAAGAGTAAAGGATACTGCTGTGCAGGAAATTAAAGGTTCTGTTTCGCTGCCACTGTGGTCATTGGGACCATTAGCCTTTTATACTGTTATAGTGTCTTAGAGGTATACCTTTACATCTTGCTTCATCTGTAAATGTATTCCTCCTGAAAGGCAAATTCCTAATCTTAAATCTCTTCAGGCTACTCAAGATCCCAATGCCTCCATTGAAATCAAAAGCAAAATTCCCATCAACATTATAAGGACAAAGAAGAAGAGACAGGCTGAGTAACACCAACCTGAAATTCTGAACAGCGATTTTCTTATTTAGTTCTTTTAAAAGCACTTCCGTGTTACATCAGTCCCCTGTCATTGGTAATGTGACAATATATTGTAACTCCTTAATTTTGAAGGCAGCAGCTTTTTTTCATTATTTTTTTGTTTTAAATTATTAAATAAAAGAAGTATTTACCAAATATTATGGCCATTTCAATGTCATAAGGAAAAACGCATTCCTCATTTTGAAAATTCTAGTTGGTGGGAATTTCTAAATACTTTTTTAAAATATTTTTTTTGAAAATTGATCTGAATTTAGTGCTTCCTTTAACTGGTGGTGTTGTCTCTCTTCTTCCTACCTCCAACCTCATGTTATTGCCTTCTTTTTTCTATAAGATACTCAGAAGCAGGCATTAAATTAAAAAACAGCACTGGGAATAATGCCAAATGAGGCATTGAGAAGTCTCACAATAATTGTCATTCCGCCCATGCTGCGTGCTGGGCAGCGCAAGCCCTTTACCCTCGGCATTCTTCTCTCTCCTGCCTCACTGTTCTGTGTTTTGCAGAGGTGTGATGTGAGCTGTGGCAGCATGTAGCTGCTCCTCTGGTGCAGGACTTGGCAGTGATACTGTGAGGTCCTGGCCAGAGTCTCTTCATGAGGCTATGACCCCCTAGCATAGCAGCAGGGACAGGGGACAGTCTTCCTCCTGGAGCCAGTTGCTTGTGTATAGTCCGTGGCACACCCATGTGTGGCCTGCAAAGGGTTGTTTTTTTTTTCATTTTAGCCAACCTCAGCAGAAGTAGCTAACTGTCAAAACCGCAAAAGCATGAGCCAAGCAGAGCCTGTAGAGCCCAACAGCTGTGAGTCGAGAGCCTGACTGCCCATCCTTTCACACCTTGAGCAGTGAAAACATGTGATATGGAAAGGGGAAGAGCATGCTGACAATAGGCAGGTGTGGAGAACTGGGGTTTGTGGAACAAGGTGTTCTTGACTATTGTCGATTTTCGTCAAAGAATGTAGTAAAATAATATGTACTAAGAGGGCTGTTGACCTCGGCTTTTAAAATGTAACGTCTTTGGAGAAGAAAAAAAGTTCTGTTAGATGGGATTTTTCTATTCCGTTATCTATAATCTTTTTTGGAGGCAAAAGTTTTTCTTGCTAATTTTCATCTCTAGTCTATAGATATTCTTAGTATATCTGAAGATCACTAAACACTGTACAGGTAGAGAGAATGACTTAAATCAGAGAAATGTCAACCCAGGGTAAGATGAATGCTGCAGAAGAGACACAGGTTGCCAGGAAGACACTTTGGGTGTTCTCTGCACACAGCCTGGTGATTCATCATAGACAATTTAAGAAATTTCATCCCCTAGATGTCCACCATACCTTTCTATCACAGTTAGCCACAACAGCAGCACAGTGTGGGAGGACAAGCGATATGTTTGTTCACTCCTGAGCTTCTGCAGTTTGCAGTCCAGAGTACTAACGTGAAAATTGATGGGCACTGAAGTCACATCACTCTGAACCGCACTGGTAGAGGACACAGTACCAATTCTGCTGCTTCTTTATAGATAGGGTAATATCAGAAAGGAGAAAGGGCACATAGCTAATAGAGGTGATCCCTTCAGCTGCCACAGCTAAATCTGCCAGGGATGGTGAGCTGTGGTTCTAAAATTGGCTCACTATAAATAAACTGTATTTTTAAGGCTTCTTCATTATCATAAATTCTAGTTCAACATGAAGTTTCTGATCTGGCAACTCACAGACTTGAAAATGCTTACAAGACTTGTGCATGCAAATGCTCTGCTGGAGTGGTGCGTGAGGTTTATAACTTTTGGGAAGCTAATAATGTTCCCATTGTTAGGACTTATTTATTTTTCTTTTTAAAACTGGCCTTTCTCCCAAAACCAGCAGATGTTATAAAAGCAAAACCTGCAAGGATGAGTTGTGTGTGCATATCATTCAGGTATGCAACTTTTTCTTAATTACTTTTAAAAGACTGATATGATGCATGTCACATAGTAATTACTTACCTTGACAGTAATACCAAAAGCACAAAAGCCAGTTGCTAAATAAGATATGAGGTCTCTCTAACAGACTAATTTCCTAGGAAATACAGCATTGGTTTTGTCTGCAGTTGAGTTTTTATAAAATAAGCAATTAAAGAAATATGCCTAATTAGATGATTTACTGCTTCCATTTTTTGTTGTGCTCAAAATAGAAGAGCAAGTGAGAATGCAGCTCTATGTGTCATTCCACATGGATGCAGGCCCTGTGGGGAGAGGTTCAGGGCTTTGGTTTAAGAGCAACAGGTCCTAGAGAAAGTCCTTTTTCTATATCAAGGCCTGCCTCAAATTTATAGAGGATCTCAGAGCTATCAAGCAGTGATAGAGTCACTGAAATAGAGCTGGAATTATGCTTTGCACAGGTTCAGATGCAGATTGAACAAAGTGTTACCTGGTTTTAGAATAAATTGAGGCATTGTTTTTCCTTCTGCTAGATACTGAAATTTTTTTCTACTGTTGCTCTTCCTGTTGTTCAAAAATAATACTCATTTCTGTAGGCTATCCCTTGCTATTTTTGCTTCTCTGTACAATTTTGCCTCTACATCATAACACCTCCCTCTCCACTTCATAAAATATGCAATTACAGTAACGTGCCTAATTAGCTGATTTCTTGCTCATTTGTGCATTTCTCAAAGCATGAAAAGTTAGCATCGCATGAGGACAAAGCACAAAGCTCCTATTCTACAACAGAGCTGAGCATCTCCTTTTCTACTTCAATGGCTCTGCATCTTCCAGAAGTGGGCTTTTTGGTCTGCCATAAATGATTTAGTTGGCCTGCTTACCTAGGTGATAAGTGAGGTATAGGTAAGAAAAGGGAAGGGTGGACTTCGTTTGGTACCTCATTGTAAAAGCTTGCAGTTTTAGTGGCTTTAGGGTTATATACATTCCTTACAGACAGGCAAAATTAATTATCCTGTTGCTGCTTGAATGGAAAACCACATATCTGATCCTGCCTCCTTAGAAATGATGCCATTAGCTGGAGTGGGGGAAAGATTGCTATCAGTGCTGCAGCACAGGCAGATTTGCTGCATGTAGTGAGGATATGGTGATAACCTTCATCCCCCTAGCTGACTCAGTGAGGGAATGGCCATGCCATTGTGCAGTGACCTTGTCCCTGCTGTCTTTGTGCTCAAGCCCCTGACATTCTTGTTAACTCCTAAAGCGACAAGTTCCAGCACCAACACAACCCTGGTTTTTTTCCTATTTCCTTTGAAGTCGCTTCTAAATACATAGCTGTCATATAATTGCAAGTTTGAGAGTGAAGCCTAAAACTCCCTAAAAGTATATTCTTTGAGATTTGGGTTTTTTTCCCCTTGAGATCTGGAATCAGTGGATTGATACTACCCAGCACTTGTCTTTTTGGACCCTGTGGTATTGCAGCTCAGTTGGAAGCTTAGCTTAATTGTTCTCTGTATTTGAAAGATTTGGCCACCTGTCTCTTGACCAGTATTTAGACTTTGAAGACTGATTTTGCTATAAAGACGGGTAATACAGTGTAGTCACTGCCTTCTTGTCCTCCTTCCAACTTCAATTCATTCAATTTGCAAATTAAAATAAGTAAGCCAAGTTGAGTTCCTGTTTGTTTGTTTGCTGCTGGCCTTAAAAATTCAAGGAGAGGTCTGGACATGAGGCTGTGTTCCTTGAAACTTGCACATCCCCGTGAAGATGGAGTGGAGGTATTCCAGCTGGAGCACCCTCAAGCTGAGCAGCACTGCTGGCAGGACATAGGCTGCGGTTCTATGCTGGAATCCATTCCTGCCTTGACCTGCCAGAGACTAGAGCTGTTAACTTTCCAGGCAGCTTGCAAAAGCCATCTTTTATCCTTTTGTTAAAGAGGCATGTGGCCTGAGATGCATCTGTGTGTGGGCGGACCTTTATTCTGATTTCAAATAATAGGAAGGCTCTCCAAGGCACTGGCTAGGCACCCACTGTTTCACTTTAAATCATGGTGGTAACATACCCTTGATTTTCCTGGGACTGGCTGTGTATGGCTTTGCCTAATGGAAACTGTACCTTAACTGGGGTCACAGGTAGTGGTAAGTTCAGCCCCAAAGGAACAATATGATGAGCAGATTCCAAAGCTGTAAGCTGAATTAATTTGCTTCTGCGTTATAAGAGAAGCAACAAACAAAAAACATGTTAATGCTATTTGTTGCAATAATGTTCTCAATTGAAAACAATTGTTGTTCTTTGTATTACAGTACTACTAGGCTTCTGTCTTCCTGAGTGGGAAAGAGACTTCAAAATTGTCCACAGCCAGGGGAGGTAACTGCAGATGCTGAGCAAGGGAAGGACTGTGGGTTTACCGTAAAACATAATGGCAATTAGTAAAAGAACAGGGAGATGCGTTTGAGGTTGTTACCTTACCAGGAACACCACCTAAATCAGCATAACTTTGATTGGACTCAAAACATGGAGGTGAGATTCTGCAAGAAGTAAAAGAGGGAAAGGCTACCCAAAAAAAATGTAGTTCTGCTCCTGAGTTCTCACAGTTCAGAGACTGCAAGATCTGGGGGACCTGAGTGCAACATTAATGTGAGCTTGTCTTACCAGATTTTACAGATTTGATGAAGTTACTTGTTTTCTGTATCTGTCACGAGAAGAAAAATCCACTGGCCCATATTACTCTGCATGGATAAGTTTCTGAATTTGTATAACTTGGTCTCATTGTGGCATTTATCTTTTGGCATCAGTTTTATGAGATTTGTGTCAGGTTTTTTCACTTGGTTGCAAGGTTAGGTCACAGAATCTTCTCTCTTTCTAGTGTGGTGGATGTGTGTATGATAAAAAGCCAGGATTGCATCATCTTTAACAAAAGAGAAGATATATAGCCTAAAGAAATCAGATTAGTTGTAGAAAAAGAAATCAGTCAGGTTGGCAAATTGTATCTTTGGGACAAAGTGCGAAATGTTTGTTTCATGAAATATTTATTGAATAAATTTTTTGAGAAGATGGTTAAATATACAGAAAAAAAAAGAACCATTTTGTTCAATTTAAGTGACATTGATGTATTTTTTACATCATGAAATCTTGCAATATTACCAACAACAATCCCTGATAAAGTACTTTTCACAATTACCTCACAGAGCATTTTGAGATAAAAGCATATATCGGAGATTGTAAATTGGCTGCATCCTATTTATATATAATGGAACCAAATACAGCTATCCTACAAAATGCAATGGATCAGGAATCACGTTACACTTCTCTGAGTTTGGAGTAGTAGGAACTTTAAAGAGTCTACAAAAAGAAGCCAGACATCTTTAAATCATATTTAATGAACCCTGTGTATTTTACACACGTGATTAAAATGTGTTATCTTTGTTTTTCATTTCGCTGGGTGCTGCTGAAGGAAAATTGTAATGCTGGATTTGTGAAACTGATCATCTGTTTGTTCTCAAGAGAAAATGCATTTAAACTGAACAGAGCAAACCGGGTTTAAATGCTTGGCTGAAAACACATAGAAAAAATAAAAGCAGATCTGTACAGAGGATACATTTCAGTATTTTCCTAGCAATTCGAGGAAAAGCACTAAATGAAAATGTAGTATATGCAGATAGACGTTCACAAAGCTTTTTTCATTTATTGATCTATGCTTGCAGCCTCTGAAAACAAGGCTCAGTAGACACAAACCTGAATGAGTAGGTGTTTCACCTTGAGGGCCCATTTTCTCCTCTTTTGCAAAGGGAGTTCAAGGACTCTATATTTCCCAGTAGACGGGTGGCACCTTGTGGGATCTGCTGCTCACCCAACCACAGCCTGACATGCCAAGGGGCCCCTCCTTGGCCATCGTGTCTGCATGGACAAGGAGTTGTGCTTGCTGTGCAGAGAAATGTGCAAAATCCATGGACAAGCATTTGAACAGAACAAGTTATTTGAGAGCAACTTTGTAGTGTTCAGGCCTATAAGGCTGAAAGATGGCCATTGCTTGGTGGTGTTTTATAAAGAGGCACTTCAAAGAGAAACCTAGATCTTTTACCTCTCATCTGACTGATACTCAAGTATGTGCATTTATGCATGTATATGGTATATGCATGATCACATCATTGCTTAAAAAGCCAGTTTTGTAGAGCCCGTTGGTGATAAGTAATCATTCTTATTAATTTTAAAAGAAAATGTTGTTCTTTAAATTGTCTTTTCATACTCCATCATGTGCCCAAAGCAGGAACATTCAGGTGAGGATTCAAAACGCCTTGACTCTGGCAATATTCTAAACCAGAGCAACAGCACTGCAATCAATGAAGCTCTGCCTGGTCAAGTCTTGAGCCTCTGAAAAATGAGTCTCCAGCGGAGTCTTTGTACTTCCCAAAGATTCTGTTTCACCAAATTGAAACTAAAGCTGTGAAATGGACAGTACTTGCAGAATACAAGAGAATCAGAGAATTCAAGCTAAATGTGAACAAAAACCCCATAAATTTCAACAGGTGTGTGCCTAAATCCTCGGCTGCACAAGATACGCAGTCGAGGTCATGGTTTGGCGTTTAACCACAAAGTTAGACTCTGATACACTGGATCAAACCAGCACTTACTTTGACAAAAATGGGTTAAAATTTGTGATGTCCTTACCAGCTGAATAGTATGTATGTCTCTAAGGAGCAGGCATCATTCTGTCACCAGCACTGGCACAATACTGTAAAGTATGTTTACAGTGCACTGGGATTAGTCTCATTGGCTTTTGTCTGGAGTTCAGTATCTGGATTGTGCCTGCCAGCATGTTTTGCAAAAGAAAATCGGTATTAAAAGGAGAGGAAAAGGGAAGCTTCAGCTTGCCTAGTGCAAACAATGTAGTAGTGTGCAGGTAAGAATGATGGGAGCCTGGAGACGCATCGTAATTCTGTTCACTTTAAATGCAGTCAGCGGGAAGCAGAAATGCCATTACCATTCATCTGGGCATGCGCCAGTCCGGCAATGGAATGGTGAATTTGCTGAAATGATACTGGTAGCAGCAAGGGAAGGAGAGGAAGAAAGAAGTTAGAGCTGGAGGCATTTTGGTGGCAGTGGTGGGGCTGTGCGAGCAACTCAATCCCTCTCTTGTGACAGAGCTGCCCTACACGGTGTGACGCTAAGAAGGGCCACTCTCAGCCCTGAGGGAGCTGAGCCTGTGGGATTCAATAGCAGCACTGCAATGAGCTGAGAGAGAAGAGACAGAGAACTGCCAGGTGCCACTGTGGAGAGGCTGCCATTGCATTACTCTGCTTCCCCCAGCGAGACAGCTGGAACTAAACCAGAGCCTCCCATGCTGCCATTAAAAGGTTCTTTTTTTAAGGACATGTGCACTTAATGTCAGACTATTGAAACCATACCCACGTGAATAAAGTTAGTAAGCCAGTGATTCATTGTAGTTTCAAATCTCTGTCTAGCCACAGTAAATTTCTGCTCGGTAGTGACAGTCTGTGTCCACATGCAGGCTATGATTTACAGTTCTGTGTTTTGTATCAACAACATCTGTTTAACAAAAGAAAAAATTAAGCCAAGAACATTTATTTTCTAATCTCTGTACCAGATGTTTCATTATGCACAGGATCCAGGGATTATATGACTAATAATTTAATTATTTTAAATGAATAATCTGAAGCGTTTTTCCTAAAACACGTCTTGTAATCACTAATAACATAAAAACATAGGAATGTGGAAAAATAAACTCATCTTTTGCACAGATCTATAATTATATCCATTTTAAGGGCATAAATATTAAGCACCAAATCCTAGCTTCAAATGGTAGTGTTGAGATTCTTGAAGATTTGCAGAGGAGAATATCAATTCTTGGGTTTATGATAGAGATTAGGTAACAGACATCAGTTGAAACAGCACTAGAAATCAACAGTTGAGAAATGAATATTTGCTTCAGGGAAGGGAAGATGTGAGAAGCAAATGTGGCTTCAAGGAGAGTGGTGCTGGGGTGGGATACAGATGAAGCCCTGCAAGCCCACAGAAGTTGTGCCGTGCGACTCTCATAAATGCCCAGCTGGTTACAGTCCTTGCATACGTGCAGATCTCCCAGCTTCCCATCTGGAACGTAGCTGGAAGGTGCAGTCTCAGTGTGCTGATGACAAAGCTGCTTTATTCAGTTTCTGCCTTCCGCTGTCTAGGGCAAAGCAAAATCGCTGCAAGCTGACTGGTGCAGCCCAGATCGTGATTGGTTGTTTTCACTCTAAGGGCACTCTACTGACTCTAATACTTATCATCGACATATGGTTTTGCCCACAAGAATAGCAAAAAATCACATTCAAATTTATGGAATCGAAACATTCAGTCAGGTTAAAATAACAGCAAATGCATCAACGATTCTGCTAAAGCAGACAGTGGGTCTGTGTTGTAGTTCCAACCTTCTTTCAGGGGGAAACAGATTTCCATATTTTCCATGAGCTGTGGAAGCTATAGCATGTATCAATCCAGCACAGACACAGCCAGACCTATTATTTTTCTTGTTACATAAAGATGTATCTGTAATTGCCAAGGTTTATTTTTATTTTCCTTGAATTACTGTTGTGGATGCATATAGATGCATAACAATTCCTAATTTCCCTCCCTATATTCTTGCACAGCACAGACTGCTTATCAAATACAGTCTTAAAGTGTCAGGATTTGCAGAAAGCTATTTGGATTTGTAGTTTAGGATGAACGTTTATCAAATTGTGGATTAGCTGAATCATGCACTGAACCAAATTATTATTGTTTGTGATTAAATCACAAAGTAGTTATTGCCCTATGTCATCTAATGGGCAAGATAGTTTAAATCTTTAAAATCCCTTTTTAAGATGGCTGTAGGAGCTACATAACTAAAGACTTTTAGGACCAGACTTTGTCATTGGGCAGAAAAATAATAGCTTTCAAAAGGTCATTTGAACTCATCACTCTGCTTATATGGGCCACAGGTCTGGGAAGGGAATGATGGACTTATGTGCATTTCAGACATACAGGATAATTTCTCAGTAAATAGATCTCTTTATACCCAGTGCTAAAGTATTTCTTCAACGTGCTGGCTCAAAAAAGGGGAGTGAATGGCCTGTTCATCCTCATGCCTGAAAGGACACAAGCTACCAGCCAAAGAGCAGCAATGCTGACTGTTTACCTTTATGCTGAGGCACAGATCCTAGGGCACAGCAGAGTCATGGAGGGTGGAGCTGTACCATACTTCCTGGCCGCACCGGTCCTCAGGCGTGGAGGCCACAAGGTGACCTCAATGCTGGTGCAGCAGGGTTTTACCACCCTAATTGGTACTTGAGAAGCTACAGTCTCCCTAAAGCTGTGGGAGGCTTTTGCTGTGCTGCAATGGTGGTTGTTGTTCATTGCACACCAATGAACATCTGTTGCAGGGTGGGATACCACAAACAGTCCAGTGCAGCACACCAAGGTGCCGGTAGCAAATCTTCATGGTGATGTCCATGTTCCTCTTCTGCACCCTTCAGTAACCATCCAGCTGAGGAGCAAAAACAGCTTTAAGCATGCTCATTTTCTCAGCCTTCCTATTAGGTAACAAATAACCCTCCTGATGGCTGTGTTACTCACCTTAGTGAGTCACCAAGGAGCAAAGGATCTGTGTGAGATGGGAGAATGGTGGGCTGGAGGATGCGGAGGCCCATTTCCTGCTCTGGTGCGCACAACTTGGGAGGTCACAACCCAGAAAAGTCATGAGCAGTCATCACTGCTTTTCTTTTTAAATAAATAGGAGGGAAGTCCTAAAACAGCTTGTTTTCATGTGACAACAAGGGGTCACAGGGTGAAAAGGGCTAAGAGTCACTGCATTAGTGTCTGCTCATGAAATGAAAGTCTCGTACAGCTGATGGTGGTGGCATGGTGCTCAGCCCATGGAAATGGCACCAGCAGATAGTATGCATTAGGCTGCTTTTGCTCCTCTACTCATCCTACTTTCTCTCATTGCTATCTAGTAATCTGTTTCTTAAAGACTCAGCCCAGACTTTCTTGCTGGTTGCAACTGATCCATCTCACTGCTAGCCTGTGAAACCAGCGTCTCCTAAAGAAATGTCCCTCTGCCACTTACTCCAGAGGCATGGATTCAGCTCAGCATGAGAGCTCAGTTGAAGCCAGTTGGCTGTGCCAACAGGAAAGGGATAGCTCAAGAGAGACTTTGTACAAAGTATAGAAACAAATTTCTTCAGTCTTTTCTCCATCTATGCTCAACCAAAGCTAGCAAAATCTGAAAAATGGCAGTATTTTTACCAGAGGGAGGACCTAGCCTGTAGCTCTGCCCTCCCTCTGGAAGCTCCACAGAAGGGAAGGAGAATATTGCATAGAAAACTCCAGGAGGCAAACGCAGACTTTTGCTCTGAGCATGTCTCTCCAAGAAGAAGGATTTGAGGTTTCTCAGAAAACATGAGTAGCAAATCCTCTAAGCCCTGTGATTTCTCAGGCATGTGCCCTCACCGTTGGCACCTTGCAGCTACGTGGACCCAGAGTACCTTGCAGAGAGGTGTTCACCCTGGGTGAGCTGTGATTCCCGCTGGAGTCCTGCCAGCTGAGGTGGGAGGACAGAGGGAGGGAGTGAGCGAACATGCTGGATCACCACACGAAATGTCTGCTCTGCTTGTGTATAGTCTCTTTAGCCTTTTGGCTAGCCCCACCTGCCTTTTTTTCCTGGGTTTCTTTTCCCCCAGCTGAACTGACAGAGAGAAGGCTGTAGCTCCTTTCTGTCCCTGCAACCTTCCTGTCTGACTGACTCTCTACTCTGGACGCAGATGCACACTTAAATATGAATGCTGCAAGACGCATGTTATTCTTGTGGAGGGAGTGTGTGAAGCGGGAAGATGCTGTGATCCATAGGTAGGCTGCTGTGGTTGGACTGCGAATAGCTGCTGTCCTGTGCAAGGATGAAATAACAGTAACAGTATACTGTGTTCAGCCCTGATAGTTTAGAAAAAGAATTTCAGTACATTTTAACAATTAATTCTCTGTCCAGGCAACTGCTTTGTTTTAAGGTGTCCCATCCACATACCTTACCCCCTATGAGCTCATTTGTGCTTGAGTTATGTCACCGTGTGCTAACCTGGTGGCTGCTGATTGAGTCCTGTGGCAGCTGTTTGCAGAGGTTTTCCATGCTCCCTGCCAGCAGCCTGTCTCCCTCATCCAAATTGTTGCTTGGTTCCAGATGGGGTTCAGAATGTTTGAGTGAATGCTATCCAGGGCAAAACTGTTGGATTTCTAAGAGTAATAGATAAGGAGTGACAGATAACACCCTGCAAAATCCTATCCCCACAGCAGTCAAATAAGGCAAAGCCAGAGCACACCTGCAGTGTGGAGGAGGGATGTTACAGCTTTAACATGTGTTAGTTGGTCAAGGTGAACCCTGGACTGAGCCCATAAACATTTAAGTCCCAGAACAAATGTTTGAGATTGTACAAACATGTTAACTACTTGAAGTTAATTGGCAAGCAATTACCTTGAAGTAAAAGTAGCTTTCCCATAGCTGAGCAGTCACAGAGTGCCTGTCCTCCCATGAACACTTGCAGATCACTGACATTTTTGACAGAGGAACATTGTCCAATTTTCTGTCTGGATCCTGGAAGGTTTGTGATCAAAACTTTTTGTCCCCAGCACCAATTGCTGTTTGTTTGTGATATGGACTCAGCAAACAGGGCTGTGCACCAAAGCTAATTTTCATGCTGCCCTGTAATAAAGTTCTGCAATTCATAATGCAATGAAAAAATAGTTAATATTGACCAGTAAAAGCATGCAGTTCATCAAGGACATATATCTACTGCGTGCACTATTATGGAAGTATTATTGAAATCTAGATAAGTATTTTAAACTTAAAGACAGTTTGGCAGACTAGAATGTGATTCTTACCGACCTCCTGAATTTTGAGGCTTTTTGGTATTTTTTATGATGAAGATACATAGCAGGAGTGGATTTCATTAGATGATTATGTAGTTGAGAACAAAGAAGCAAAGTCCTGTCTGCACCTAACACAGCACTTAGGACTACCAAGTGAGATACTCATGATCAACCGTTTGACCCGTTGCCTCTCTGCTGCCAGGAAAAGCTATAGAAGTCAGTAGCATCTTTTCATTAGGACTCTGGTCCATGCAAAATTATCAGCTTCTCTTAGAACTTGGAAAAAGTTCTTGCTTGATCCTCCACAACATTTTGACAAAAAAATGTCCAGATGTTCTTGGTCTGTAACTAAATCAAAGCTGGGTTTGTTTCTTGAGTAAGATTATCACAGCATTGCTGGGAAGGCGAAGTGAGGCACATGGGAATAGAGTCTGTCACAGAGCTCTCGTCACTCTTGGGCTCACGGTGGCCAAAATGAGCTGACACATTGTTCAGAGTGGTTCTACCAACAGCACTACAGCATCATGTGGCAGTGGGTGAGGTGCTGTGTGTTCTGTCCCTGTCTTCATCTGCTCCTGATCATCTCTCTTCCCAGGATATATAATGTTGTGCTGAAGAGAATGGAAACAAGTGACACTGGGAGCCTCAAGAGAGGCAAGCCCACTGAGCCAGGATGTCTGGCATCCATACAGATTTGTTTTGTGTTCCTCTGGATTCTGCAGTGTAGTGGAGGATCGGGGCACAAAAATTTTCCCAAGGCAGTCGGTGGTCTCTGCCCTGCATCCTGGAGGAGTGAGAGAGTGGCAGATGGAAAACAAAAATAACAAAGTGCATTTCACAGTCCTAGCAGCAGTACTCAGCAAACAACCACCACAATGATGGAGTCTCAGATTTCTCTCCCTGTGCAGCCTGGCTTTAGAAACTTTGGTGTTATGGTGAGCCTTGCCAAAAAGCTCTGTTTGCTGTAGCTCCTTTGAATTCACTTTCTGTGCCTGTAGTGGCAGACAAATTTGCTGGCAAATGTTTTGCAAAAAAAAAGGCATTGATCCAGAAAGGCACAAACTTAGCAGAGTATAAATGAGTACACCTGTGCTTAATGTTAGGCACATGATGAATGCTCTGCTAGATCCTAGCCAAAATAAATTTAAATATCAGAGCATGTTCATGGAAAATGAATGCTGGTCTTGTAAGCAGAAATACATGCAGCAGAAACGGAGTCTACTGCTCCGTGTGTCCACTGGACATATCCAACAGGGAGAGTCACATGCGCTGCTTTTGAGCTCACCAGCAGAGCTGGTGAAAACAGGTTTTGATTTGAATGAGTTATGACCCATTGAAAATGGCATCATGCATAACCACAGTAAATTGTCATAATGAGATCACGAGGCTCAGAAAAGTGAGCAGTGAGGAAGGGAGGCCTCATTCCACTAGAGTACATGGCTGACCGAGCCCTGGACTGCAAAATCCAATGGAGTGGCACAGTCTTATTCCCAGAATATCTTGTCAGCTTAGCAATAGGACAAGAGGCTGTGCAGCTGGATAAAAACTCATTAGAAATTTTGAATTTTGAAATTTTGAAGAAAACATGCCAAAATTCTTACCTCTTAGCATTTATTCTTATCCAAGGTAACAGAGGGGACTGGGTTAACGCAAGTAGTGGAAGAACATGAATACCTTAAATGCTTCCATGCTTACCAAGGGTTAGCTTGGTTGTTTATAAATCTTGTTGCTGTTGGACAGGAGGGTTTGATGATCAGGGCAGAGCACTACATATTTGAAAGCAACCCTCTGGAAGCATGATAAAGTTGTGTTATCATAGAAACATAGAATGACTTGAGTTGGAAGCGACCTTAAAGATCATCTATTTCCAACCCCCCTGTCATGGGCAGAGACACGACCTACTAGACCAGGTTGCTCAGAGCCTCACCGTGCCTGGTCTTAAACACTTCCAGGGATGAGGCATCCACACCTTCTCTGGGCAACCTGTTCCAGTGTCTCACTGGTAAAGACTGGTCTCATAGTAAAGAACTTCTTTCTAATGGCTAATCTAAATCTACCTTGCTCTAGTTTCAAACTGTTGCCCCTTGTCCTCTCACCACAAACCCTTATAAAAAGTCCCTCTCCAGCTTTCCTGTAGGCCCTCTTCAGGTATTGGAAGACAACTTGGTGCATATTCACTTGGCACATCCCTTGGCTCAGAGCTCTGCTAGGCCAGCCCATATGGACTCTGCTCACATATGGCTGGCCTGGGCTGCCCAGCTGTATAATACTGCAGAATCATCACTGGATTTGCTATTTTCCTGGTAAGGCCAAGTCTAAGACTACAGTAAGTTTGATGTGCTTACAACTTTACCAAATACCAAGCCCAGACAACATAAGTAGCACAGCTCTTGCCTGCCAGGAGCCTTGTAGGTGGACTTCTGGGGAAGAACTCCTTTTCTTTTCTCCTTTTTGACATTGTAATGTTTGTGTGGAACCATTCACAGTGCAGGAAACTGTAAGAAACACACTTCAACTCATTCTGTTTCTTTCTAAAGTTATCATGTGCATGTGTCTGTAGAGGCCCGATGCAAAACACCATGCATATGATCTAACCACATCCTCCCTCTCCCCACAAGGTGGAGGGCAGAGGTATGTTGAAATAATGCATCGACAACTGCAGGACCTGTTTCCTTTATCTTGTGCCTTAAGGCCACTCCTTCTAGTCCTGCACCCTTTGGTTTCCTCCAGGTGTTACACTTTGCACGCAAATATCTGTGCCCCTGAGCCACGGAGTCGGTTCAGGCTCATGCTGATGCGCAGCACCTTCCTGACTCATATCATCTATTTACAGTATTTTTATTATGATTAAATTCATAACCTGAGTACATGAAACACTGAATTCAGTGCTATTCCATGTAGTGCTTGGTCCATAGCAGGTTAGCCCTTGGCCGTGGGATTCTGCTTGAAGTTACCTAAGGTATACACTCTGAAGAGCATACTGAAGTTCTAAGTCATTCCCAGGACCCCAAATCTTCTGTTGTGGGCAGCTGAATCCAAAGTCCCTCTGCTTTTGCAGTGGCACGCTCCAGGCTGTCTGGAGAGGATGCTGGCTTGTCTATTTTCCTGGTGTTGACTCACTGGCATTGCTTGCAAGGACAGCTGAAACAGATGGAGGCCAAACAAGCCGAAGAGACAGTGGGAAAATGTGTCCCGACATACATTTAAGGGCAAAGTACAAGGAGTGCTTGGGCTTTCCTGGTGCTAGTGTACCAGGGAAGTCTCCACAGAGCTAACCCAGTGGCAGGGCAGCTGTGTGCCAGAGCTACAGATGAATGTGTCAACACTGCCCATGTTGCAATACAGGTACAGCTGTGGGGAACCAAGGTTTTCCAGATGATACTTTCTTTGTAGCTAAAGAGAACTAAGAATGAAAATGCTTGTGTAAAATACTTTCTGAATTTACTAGTTCTTAAGCTTACTTGCTGTGTGTCATCCATTGAGAAGTCCTTCTGTGTTTTTGTTTTCTAGGCTTAGCTTAGTGGCACTCCATAAACGCTTACTAACATTACTAATTTTTCTAATACCCATATAGGAGAAGAATTTGGACTGGTTCCCTCGGATGAGAGCTATATCCCTGGTTAGCAATGAAGGCGACAGTGAGCAAAATGAAATCAGGAACCTGCAAGAGAGGCTGGAGACAACCATGAGCCTTGTAAAACAACTTTCCAGCCAGCTTGCTGAGCTCAAGGAACAGGTAAGTGCCTTGCAGTGGATAGTAACACAAGCACGTGTGGGTGAGCATGCTATCTTTCATCAAGTCATAGTCAGGACAGTGTTACAAAAGAGACTTTTGTCTTAGAAATGTTTTATCTTTCCCTCCAGTAAGATTTCTGAGTAGCTACTCTGATATGAGTTTGGAATGAAATTGTACTCTGTTAACAACAGCAGAGAACAGGTAAGGAGAAAAGCTAAGGGGGAATTAGTTATGAAATCCTCCCAGAGAGTGTGCAAGGACAGAGAGAAAACTGCAGAAGCAATGACGGGTTTTGCATATGCAGGTGCTGCATAACCCAGCAATAAAAAAGGCGTAGCATCAGAAATAGCTGTGTTCTGATGGGAATCAATAGAAAAGCTTTCTGAATCATACACTTGAATTTCCCTCACCCCTCTAAGAATATAAACAGTGCTGTTGCAAAAACAATTTGCCAAGCCTGTTGCTTTGCTTGTGTCACCCTTGTCTTTGTGCTTCTCCTGTTATTCCACCTTCTCTACTAAATGTGGCACAAACTGTTGGTTTCCCTCAAAGCCCTGCTCCTCCCTAACCCACCTTATGTGTTTTCTCTCACTTCAGAGTCAAAAGGCCAGCTTCTTTTTTGCTGAAGATGATGGTCACCTCTAGTTTGCTCCTTACAGTTTTAGAAAAGCATCTTCGTGTTTTCTTTATGGGAAGCACTTTAGTGGCATCAACAAAGTTGTCTAATTATCCCCTTCAAAAGCTCTCCTTAAAACTCTCTTTCCCTGTGAGAAACTTTGCAAAGATTTAGGCTGGATGTACTGAGACCGTTGCTTGTTGTGCTTACCCATACTGTCCTGATGGGTTTTTTTCATCTCCATCTGGCTGAAACTGTTCTCTCCCGGCTTAAAGTTAATCTCTCTGCAGCTGGGACCATCTTTTAATTCTGTGATTGTACAGCACCAATGCAAATACAGACCCTGTGCAGGGCTACACAACACGATAGCAATGCAAATAATACACTGTAAGACCTATCGCTGGATAAGAATGATGTACAAATGAGACTAAAATGTCCATACTTTGCAGGAAATAATTTTCCCACTTCAAAGGCTGTTGTTTTGCTTATATCTAGTGCTCTGTGACTGCTAAATAATAGTAAAAAGAAAAAAAAAATAAGAAAAAAAAAAATCTCAACTCATCTCTTTCTGCCTTTCTACCTTAGATGACAGAACAAAGGAAGAATAAGCAGAGGCTGGGCTTTCTTGGATCAAACACACCCCATGTGAATCATCACATGCCACCACCCTGATACCACTGGGAGAAGCCGTGACTAGCCTTTCATCAGTATTCCTGCTTTATTATAGAGTAGAAAACTGAGATTGAGAGGAGTGAACAGTGCCTATTGTTACAAAGTTAAAAACAACCAAGTGCCAAGATGTTAAGTGGTTTAGCTGTGGGAACAATTTGTAGCTGTTTTTCATGGTTGAAAGGGACCACAACCTAGAATATCAGAGATACAAGGGAGCTTGTTTGTATTCATTCATGGGGCCCCGACTCAGCTGTGTTTGCCCTCTGCAACTTGATGGCTTCAGTAGTAGCTGCCGTGTGTGATGGAGGTCTGAGCAGTGTTTGGCCTCATCCTGAGAGCTAACTTCAGACTTCACCCTGAAGCACCAGGATAACCAAGATGAGCACAAGTACAACAGCCTGGTTCAGAATCAATAGAAGTCATTTCTGGCTTATTCACCAAATAGCAACATTTGCTTGGCATTTACTATTTTTTAATTACCGTAAATATGTCAGTTGGGTAAGGAATAATGTTGCTTCAGGTAACTTCTACTAGGAGGGAAAGGGGAGAAACCTCAAAAGACTGGAAAGAAAAAGGAAAAAAAAAGGAAAAGAATTGCAAAGAGAAACATTAACACTTTTGAATTTTAGTTGTCACCATGCATTTTCTTATTTATAACATGGAACACAATGGATTTACAGCTGTGGGAATGTTATGCAGGTAACGCTGACAACATAACTGAAAGTGATTTCTTTCTTCTGGCTTCAGCTGTTCTCGATTAATGTGACCATGAGATTTCACATACTGAGGAGTATTCAAGTTCCAATGGAGGATTCAGAAAAAAAAAATAATGTATACATGTAGTTTAAAGCATATATGGATTTTTTAATTTATTTTTTTTTTAAAAAAGCTTAGAAATGTCTTTCCATATGAAGTTGTAATCGTTACATGACCTTCCATAAACTCATCTTCAGCAAGAGTTGGCTTGAGTGAAAAAAGCACCAGATTCTGCCACCTTTCTTCTGAGCTAAAGATTGTGGTCTTATGCCTTTGCCTGCCCTTCCTAATTTCAGGGGCTTGCAGGACTGACCTAGCTAGTAGGGGATGAGGGGCAATGCCAGAGGACCGTCTTCCTGCTCTAGACTACAAAAGTTAGCAACCAAGTCAGCTGTCCGGGTTTATGCTATATTCTGTATTTCTTAGGATGACTTTAAAAGAAAAGTTGCAGGGTTTCCACAGACCCCAAGAGGCTCTTCTTCCTTTTAAGAGAAGATTTTTGGGGCACAAAGGGAGTTGTGGTCCCAGCTAACTTTCATTTTCAGTGGGTGTTGGTTATTTTGAAAACGCACCTCCATTACATGGAGTCACTTTTTAAACTGAACTATTTTTTAAATGATTTTACCCCTGTAATAATTCCATCTTGTTATAAAAGCCATTTTGATCAAAAGTGAAAGTAGTATTGGCTTCACTATTTCTAGTTTCTTCCTGAAGAAATGGTATTGTCTTATTTAAGGTGTAAATCAAACCAACAGACCTAAAGTAAAGAGAAGGGGCATTTCCCTTTCTTCATCCCAAATTCAAACCTCTTCTTGGAAACATTCTCTTTTTTTTTTTGTGCTTGTGAGGTGGCTGAGATAAAAATAATACACTTTATGTCCTGATTCTTCTACTATTAAAACATTTCCCATTGGCTTCAATTGTGTCCTTCTGTGTGGAAAGGATGTACCATGTTTTATGGAAAGAAAATCTCTTTCTGTTGACTTTTGTTTAGTCCATAGAGCATCCCAGTTGTGAGAGGTCATGGTCATTCCAGCTTTAGAGTCTATTTTTCCTGTAAGAAATTCCCTTAATTCACCCAGTGCTCTGCCTACATGTGCTAGGTTGAAGAGGAAGTGATGATCAGACAACTGTCTGGTCTTTGGAGAGCAGAGCAGGTGTGGCTGTGATATGGGAAGCTGATGGTAGGAAAGCTGCTAAGTCAAAGCAGAATACAGAAAAGCAGTTATCTTCAATGGACTGAGACATTTTAGGAATAAAGCTTGGAGTGTGCTTTGCCGTCACACTTACTGTGTATATAAGGTTATGCTGCTCCTGCTCCAGCATTGCTGTGGTGGTGAAAACCCCTTCCATAAGCCTTACAGGTGAGGATGGGGCCTCATGTGCCAGTTACTGTTCAGCACCAAGAGACTGACAGTGAATTGATTCTGAGAGTTTGCTTCAGCCATATGCCGTGCAGTAACCAGCTGCCAGTGTAAGATAAAGCCAGATTTGTGTCTCTGACCTACCTATTGTACACCACAAAAACCAAAGGAATTGCACACAAATGTAAAGTTCAATGTTAAGTTGGTAGAGAATCAGACCCTGCAGCTGTATTAATTCAAATTGGTTTATGCAGTTCGTCAGATCTGGTCACAACTTCTGTTTCAATTTCCTTTTTCTCACACATGTGGTTATTAGAGACATAAAGCACAGTTTAGTGATTAACAAGATAAATTAAATGATCTCTATTTATTGAGAGGTGGGCAGTTGACTAATACTGGAAGTGGTTGACACTTTCCTTGTTTACACTTGTGGAAAGCTGCTGAACCTCTGCACATGAAGGGAGGTTTCTACTGTTGGAGCTGGAAAAGCTTGAGACTCAATGCGTCTGTGCCCTGAGCTCAGGCCTGCAGTTGTGTGCTGCTGATGCTCTGTCTGTCTTGCACCCTAAATGACATCCCCAAGGGTCAAGAGCCCAAATACTGCTCTTCAGAAGGGAGAGTTATGTCAAAAAATGTAGAGCTAAAAGATGCTAATTAGCCTTTGCTGCAGTGCCTTTCTGCTGTTGATAGCTTCCAAGAGAGACCTCCATAATCAATAGCAGTAGGTGATGCTACTTACATAGATTGTAAATGTATTTCGCTGAGCATTTTGGTTTTTGATGATTCTGTCAAAACTTTGTCCCTGTCCTGATCTCATCTGTGTGAGCAACCTGCACACTCACATGTGGTAACTTTTAACAGGAGACTGATGTGAATAATAGTTGCAGGGCCAGAGCCCACACATTAAAGATTATGAAATATTTCCATCAATGAGTTTATAACAAAAATCCTATGTATATCTTTGTTTAATGCATCTGGGGTATCCTTTTCTTAGGCAAGCATCATTTACCTTACCTGTTTATACAAAATGATTGCAAAGATGTTAAAACATCTAAGAGCTTTTAATGCCTTGGAGGGATTTATAATTATAAGCTTCTTGACAGTTAAAATCTACTTAAGTAAACATATCAATTGCTGCTGAATGTAACTTTTAATAAACTGTGTCATTTTATGTATGTCTATCTCACTTATTCTTGGTGCTACGGTGCAGGGAAATGTGTGTTGCTGAATTGAAGACTGCTGGGACACCCAGGTTGGTTTTCTTGCATGGGAGACCAGGCTGTGGCTATGCATCTGTTTCATCTAAGTGACAAAGCAGATGGCATCGGTACAGTCCTGAATGGATGGAGGCTGAATAGAGGCAATGAAAGCAACTCACAAATTGTTCCAGTCAGGAGAGTGGGTCAGATTGCCACCTTTCCTGAAGGCTGGGTGGCAGTTAGGTGTATAATTTGCTCAAGTATTGTTTGTTTGGTCCATAACTGGCAGGCCTGGGGCAGCCCTGGTTGTAGGTGGGCAGACACAGGGATTGTGATGGATGTATCACCCATTATGAGGAACAGGCTCAAACTGAACAGCTTTAGGATTTTCTACTGGTGCCTGAGGCACGTTAGCTCTTGATGCTTCCTTGGGACAGGCACAAGAAGATGACAACACACTGCAAGGCTTTGAGCATCCTGAGTATCACATACGGCAGTCAGCAGGAGCAAGGTGACATCCCATCCTTATGTCCCTCAGAGGAGCAGCAGGGCAGTCCCGTCAGGGCTGTCAGCTGGCTGTGCTCACAAAGAAGCAGAGAGTGTGCAATATGCATACTCACATATGTGCCCATGTTCTCCCAATCTGCACCAGGCAATGGCCTTTCAAGACAGAACTGCTGGTGGTGCTTAGGAGCCTCTCGCTGTCCATCATATATTTCTGGTACAAGTCCAAGACTAATTTTGGAAATCCAACCCTCAAGTAATACAAATGAAGAAGGTTAAAGTCTTGAAGGCTTAACATAACATCTCTTATTAGGATGCGAGCTTTTGTGTATGTGAGTTTTCTGTTCCATTTTGGTTTTTTTTAAAATGTTTTCAGTGTAGCTCCTTGAAGAGGCACATGAAGAGAGAGAGCAGGTGCTTTCCCCTCTCTTCTCGGTGAAAGAATTGAGGAAGACAAACAGCCCCAAACCACTGTCTCTCTCAACTGAGACAGCTTGGCCTGAGGAAATCACAAGGAATTGTAACTGTAAACCTGTTACAGGAGAACTACGACATACAAGTGTACTTTTTTTTCCCCCTGCTGCATTTATTACAAAAAGTCAATATTTATGAGGAAAAGAATGAGGCCTCTTCATAATGACAAAAACCTTGCTAATTAATTCATAAGAAAAGTTCTATTAAATAGAGCGCACTGTTGCTTTTGTGTACTTGTTACACAAACCTTTCAGTAGAATTAACTTTTTTTCCTGCTCTCTCGTGTAATGTTAAGATTAAATAGGAAGGAGCTTGTTTGCTACTAGGGTTTTTTCAGGTCATTTTGCTAAAGGGATGTCCTAAGAGAAAATGGGGTTTCATACAGTAAACTTTCAACCTAAGATTACAGTACTTTAAAAACAAAAAGCCCCCAAAGCAGAATTAAGCTCCTAAGCCCAAATGGGAGCACTTTCACACGCAGAGCTGAGAACCTAATGCCAAGGCTTCTCTTAAAATGTTTTCCCCAAAGGTACATTTTAATTCAAAAGGCATTTCAGAGAGCAAACATCTCCCTCAGCATCAGCCACGCAGACCTCAGCAGGCTCATGCCTGTGTGGCTACAAGTGAATTCAGCTCCTCTGTATAAACTGTCACTGCTGCTGTGACAAACGCATCTGCAGAAGAGGATGTTATCTTTGGAAACAGTATGCTTGTTTTGTGGGGAGGACTGCCAAGTTTATTTTTAAGTGGAGAAAACAGATTTAAGGCTTCTAACCTCTCTGCTGTCCTGGAATGCCCACAGGAGCAACTGGCAGTGTGATTCCTGTTTGCCGGCACCCATGCTGAACGTCCCGTATTTGCACAAAATCATCTCAAATGACTCAAAAGAAACTCGTGCTCCAAAGATTTTAAATGTCGAATAATATATTGCTACCATTGGTTCACACTTGCCTGCTCTATTTATATGTCGTAATTTTTTAGTCCGAAGCAGGAAGCTGCAAGGCACAAGACAAATAGCATTTATAACTTTGGTATTTCAATGTGCTTCTCTTGCTGCAAACACCCAGCAGTCACTTTTTTTTATTTTTCTCCACCTTCACCCACTGCACTCAGGTAAGGTAAGATCTGGACATATCCAGAACCATGGGCCATTACCTAAGAAGCAAAATCAATAAGCTAAATCTGTAGGACCATGGTCAAACTGGAAGTGTCTTGTCCTTATGACTTTAATAACTCTGTTTAAATGTCATAGATCATGTTGTCAACTAATATATTCAGTATCTAACTTGGTACATGCAGGAGTTTTTTTTAACAGACCTTCTTGTGGTAAATTATTGCACAATCTTCAACTCCTTAGCTGGAGTTTGAAACCATCTATAGCCTGTTAAACAAACTGCAGAGGTGGCAAAGAGATGGAGAGATGAACGGCTTCTGTTACAAATTTCTGTTACAACTCTGTTGGGCGAAAACTGTGCGCTAGCGGTGAGAGCCAGCTGAGATCTGTTGCTTGAGACAAGCTGAACCCCAGTCCAGTAGTGTCTGCAGTGGATGAGGGCACTGTCACAGCTGTACCATTGGCTTGGGAAGCAAGAAGCAGGGCTGCTGCGGTGGCCAAGTGATAGTGAGCAGCTGCATGGCCTTTGCCAAGGCCACTCACACTCAAATGCAAGGCTGTAGGGTCATCTGAGGCCTTGTTGATCCTGCCACCCCCTATTAAAAACCCTGCAATTTCATCCAGTTGGCAAGTGATATGTGGATCAAGTTGCAGCCCAAAGGCTGCAAATCCCTTTATAAGATACTCCCTTCTGGCCCCCAGAGTCTGGAATGTGCTCTATAGGTTTTGTTCCCAACAACACCAAGTTGCACACATAGACCATGGACTCTGGCACATCATCATCGTTTTGTGTAATGGCCTTCAACTGTGTTATGTCAACCTGAATTTCACAATCTTCTCCTCGGAGCATTTACTCTCTTACCAAAGATATAAGGGTATATTCACTTGCTCTTTCTTCTCTGCCCTGCCAGCATTAGGGCAACAAAACACCCAGGAACTGTATTAACTCAGGCACTGTTGCAGAGACCCGCAGCTGTGTTCAGCAGAGCATGGCACAACTTTTAAACAAGGTTCAAAAAACCCCACCATTTTCAATCTTTAATTGGTGTTGGATGATGGCAATTAGTTCAGCGTTTGTTTGTTGTTGTTTTTTAAGTGAACTTTTGCAGGCTTTGAGGTTGATTCAGGCCCGTTTGTAGCCCACCAGGGAGCTGTAATGGTGGCTTTATCTGGCATGAAAGTTTTCACCCTAATTTGATAAAGACAACAGCCTTCTTGGTGCCTCCAAAAAGCTCTCCCAACCCTCCATCTTTCTGTTTTAAGTTGAGGGTGCGTGTGTTATATATGAGCATGTGTGGTGTGCGCCTTCACAACTCAATCTGAGGGTATTTGGGAATAGTGGCATGCAGAAATAAGGACAAGTTGGCTGCAGACCTAAACAAGCAGAGCAGCTGGTGTTGTGAGCACTGCTGTCCCATGGGAAATGCAGATTTTCCTGCCTGTGGCAGAACTTTGCTGCTGAAGGAGAAGTCAAGTGAGGAGAGTTGGGTCTCTGGAGCTGTTGTGCTCATCCTATGCAGGTGTAAACATCTGCCCAGGTCCCTGGTTGCTCAGCTGGGACATGGGAAGGTGCTAGCAGGGGTATCATGCACCTAGCCAAAGACTGTGAGTGTTGTAAATGCAATGTGTTACAGATGCAATTTATTATGCAGAAAAAGGAAGGGAAGGAGTGAAAGTTCAAGGGAAGGTCTTAAGGGTACAGGAAAATGTCAGAAATGGCGATTTTACTGATGAGATTTACTAAAAGTTTACTTCTGAGTTATCATGAGGAGTTAGTGTTATCAGAAGGTGATTGTCCATGTCTTTGTCATGGACACTGCCTTGGGTGTCTTTTCAGAAGAGAGGACTTAGCCAGAAGCTACCTGTCCAGTAAAAAGCCTGTTGCTCAGGGTGCTTGTTCTGTGAAATCTGTATTTTTGAGAGTTTGTCCTCAGCACCTCACT
This sequence comes from Baryphthengus martii, assembly GCA_013396935.1. NCBI lineage: Eukaryota > Metazoa > Chordata > Aves > Coraciiformes > Momotidae > Baryphthengus > Baryphthengus martii. The sequence continues at coordinate 255,876 of VWZK01012176.1, forward strand.
TGGGATGAATGCACTTTTACATGATCAGCACAAATCTAAATAAATAGAGAAACGTAAACTGAGCTGGAAATTTGCTGAATACAAGCTGTCTTGCAAAATGCCTGTGTTTTCTGGCTCTGTACGGGATGGAAATACCACAAAACCAGCTTCTCTCATAGTAACGTGATACTTCTGCTTCTGGGCTCAGCTGAAAGAGGGAGGTGGAAGTATGTACAAGAGAGAAAGAATAAAAGCAAAAGCAAATTGTAATCAAGCTTATTTTTTGCACGGCAAAATAGAACTATTAGTTAGAAAGATCAAAGTGGCCATTGTGATCATCTACTCAAACACCTTTATAGTACAGGCCATGGAGTTTTATCCATCTACTTCTCTGTAAGCTGTGGCGTAGAGCTGGGAAAAGGTAGTTAACCTGACTTGGAAGTCTTCATGTGAGTAAGATATGGGGTATAACTGCTATCTGGTTCTTGTCTGGCTGAAACTTCAGCCCAAGTACTATGTCCAGGTCAAATGAATGTGATTCCCCATGGGCCATACCATCTCTCCAGGAGAGAGCCAATCTAGTGCAATCTCTGGATACAAAGCTTATTCTGCAACACAGAAATTGTAATAACAGGTTGACTCTCTAACCATCTGTCTTTGCTTGGTGGCTGGGGTGTTTGACCAGATCCATGCCCACCTTCCCACCAGTCCCATCATTTCCAAGACAAGAAAGACATACATAAAGTTGCCTTATGGGCTGAATGTGGCTCAGCTGCACTGATACTGAATCTAGGCAGGTATTATGGTGCCAGATGACCTCTTTTATTCTGAAAATGCCTTTCATTTTGCCTAATTTTATTGGTGAGAGCTGCCTTTCCAAATGCCTTCCCTCAGCCAGAGTTTCACAGCCACAGTGTCCCCAGTCAAGTGATGAATTATCTTATGGGGTCCCTGTAATTTTTCCCATCTGGCCAAATTTTTGGAGACAGAAGTTATGTCAGCTAAAGAGGCAAGGAAGGGCACAAAGTGCTGTCACTGATGGTGGTAGGTATCCACAGCAATAATGCTCACAGTGTGAGCAACCATATCCTTAGGAGAAGACGGTTGGGAAATCAGGACACTGCATAGCGCCTCCTCCCTGATCCAACCTCCAGCACAGAACCTCACTTTCCTCAGGATGAAACAGGGACATTGATCCAACCTGCTTTTGTCACTGCTCACCCAACAGCCTTCAGGAACCCCCTTAAAAGAGAGGAGTGAAGGTGCTGAAGTTCTGGGCATCTCTCCTGTCTTTCACAGCAAATGTCATTTTAACAGCATCTTCTGAGAACTGATTGAGACCACACAAGTGCTTTCATCCAGGCCAGCAAGTAACCTTCAGCTAAGTCTGCCCAGGGCTGTTTTGGATCTGGTGATCTGCACTTAGAAATAGTCTTGGTATTTTTAAATGTTGCCTGGAGCCATATGTTCCCCTCTTCATTTTATGTTTTGATTATCATTTATTACTTATTATACAAGCTATTCAAAAGCCAGACAGACGCTGGAGGGGAATGAGTGAGTCCTGATCTGAAGCACACTGAAATTTCTCAAAGCTTTTCCCTGGCTTTCAAAGGGCTTGGGGCTGGCACTGCCACCTAGAGAGCCTGAGCAGTTGCAGCTTTGCAGGGTCCTAGTTCTGGGACACCCAGGCTGTGTGTTGTCCATTGCCACCAAGGCCGGGTGCTAGCTCTTGGTTGAAGCCAGGCTTCTGCAAGTAAACCAACTCCTCGTGAATGGTCTCACAGATGAAGGCACAGGGAGGTCAACTGATTTGCTTGACCAATGCATGAGCAAATTACTCATCCCAGATTTTCCTGCCTCCTAAACCTTTGCTCAGACTGCAAGGCTGCTTAATGACTTGCAGGGCTCTAAGGAAGTAAGCTATAAATTGCAAATACACTATGACTAAATGACTGGCTAAGGTGTTTTCACACGCCATTTGTGAATCTAGAAGAGCTAACTGGCACCTGGGAACTACTGACAGGTTCAGAAAAGTGATTTGTTTGATGAAGCAATGACTGCAGAAAAAAAATTATCATTTGATTTACCCCCAGCTTTGCAGCAAAATCTTTCCACCTCCAACTTTTCTGCCTGACTCAATGCAGAGCCGTGTGCTGTGACCTTGAAGGTGAGTCACCTCTTGTTAGAAATAGGACTAGTTGTACTACCTCAGCTCATAAAGGCATCGCTCATGTTTTGTTCACCCACCAGCAGCCCTAGCAGGGCAGGATGGGACCAAGGAATGCATGATGCCTTGATGCTGAAGTGCACCCTGCTGCACCTCAAGGCTCAGAGTAACATCTCACAGGAGGACAGATGTTGCGATTTAGGGTCAGGGCAGCCCTAAAACCTGACGGATGCTCTCTGTTAACCCCCTCCCTCCCCAAAGGGGAAGAGAAAAGGAAGAAGGGAGAGAGACTTACCAATTAGAAAAGGAAACTAGAACAGCTTTAATGAAAAGGAAAATAATAGGAAGAACAAAATGGAATATATACAAATATATATATATAATATCAAATCCAAACCCCCCTGATGGCAAGTACATCACTGTCACCACTGATGTTGTGGAGCAGGCACCAGGGAAGTCCCAGACAGGGCCCAGCAGCAGGTGGGAACCATATTCAGGAGCTGGGTTCTGGTACTGGATTCAGAGACACTCAGATCAGGATTGAAGGTGGAATGAACAGAGTTCTCCTTGGATTCCAGCCATCGAAGGAATGAGGAAGAATCCTAGCAAGGGCCCAGAGCGAGAGCTCCTGAGTCAAGAGCAACCCAGCAAGGGTCCCCAGCAGCTGAATATGGCGTCTATGGGATGGAATACCCCCCTGGTCAGTTTAAGGGCACTGATCTGTCTGCTCCTCCCTGCATGTGCAGCCTTTTACTTTCTGCACCCCCCAATGTGGTACACAGGATCTATCAGTGGCCTTGGTCTGCACACCAGTCCCTGGTACTAACTCTAAACATTGAACGTTATCACTGCTAGAAGCAGGCACTGCCTGCAAAAACATGCTGCTAATTTCAGAAAGTGCAGTTAGTTAGAGGAACTTAGCTGAAAAGTAAAAATCGCTGAATAGAATTATTTTGTTCTAACTCAAACCACGACAACAATCATTCCACATCAGGCTCCAACACACTTGCACACCCCTCACCAGCATACCAGCAGCGAGAGGATGGGCATACATTAACCATCTGAGTCCTGTAGGATGGCTTAAACACTAGCAAAAGTNCCCAGCAGCAGGTGGGAACCATATTCAGGAGCTGGGTTCTGGTACTGGATTCAGAGACACTCAGATCAGGATTGAAGGTGGAATGAACAGAGTTCTCCTTGGATTCCAGCCATCGAAGGAATGAGGAAGAATCCTAGCAAGGGCCCAGAGCGAGAGCTCCTGAGTCAAGAGCAACCCAGCAAGGGTCCCCAGCAGCTGAATATGGCGTCTATGGGATGGAATACCCCCCTGGTCAGTTTAAGGGCACTGATCTGTCTGCTCCTCCCTGCATGTGCAGCCTTTTACTTTCTGCACCCCCCAATGTGGTACACAGGATCTATCAGTGGCCTTGGTCTGCACACCAGTCCCTGGTACTAACTCTAAACATTGAACGTTATCACTGCTAGAAGCAGGCACTGCCTGCAAAAACATGCTGCTAATTTCAGAAAGTGCAGTTAGTTAGAGGAACTTAGCTGAAAAGTAAAAATCGCTGAATAGAATTATTTTGTTCTAACTCAAACCACGACAACAATCATTCCACATCAGGCTCCAACACACTTGCACACCCCTCACCAGCATACCAGCAGCGAGAGGATGGGCATACATTAACCATCTGAGTCCTGTAGGATGGCTTAAACACTAGCAAAAGTTCCTATCGTTTGAGAATGATGGATAAACAAGCTAACCTGTGCTTGGAAATGTGCCACTGTTGTTTGGTAACATCTCAGAGAGCTTACTCTGGTGGCATCCTGACTCTGGCAACCATTTGAAATCCAGAAGTATTCACTTGTAGGAGATGCCTCTCGATTTTCTCCTGCCAGTTGTGCTGGACTGAGAAAGCAGCCATGTGATCAGTAAGCAAAGAGAGGCAAGAGGGTTGCAAATTCCCTAAGCTGGCCTGCTCTGGCTCCTCTGCATCCTCATAGTATGGAGAGTTATTACCACATTACTCCATTGTAATAATAATCTATTTCAAATGTATGAAATAAAACAGGGCACTGAACATCAAGCTGTCTGAATAAGGGGTTTTGGCTTTTTAAGGAAATACCTGAATATCAATGGGCACACTCAGGGTGTTTGATGCTGAACAGACTAAACAAGAGAGGGGAGCCAGATCCAGGCCCCCTCTCTGCCCTGCAACAAGCAGTCCAGCACAGCTGGCATTAATTGGCAATTTCCTTGGTGGTGAATGAAGTACAGAGGAGACAATGGGGCCTGGGTTAGTTTCTTATGCCTGGAGGTGATCTCCATCACTGAGATCAAAGTGCATTGAGAGTGCTGTCAGGAAAAACTGAAGCAGTCGTTGCTACTTTGCTCAGAGAAGAAATGACTTTTGTAGCATAAGTCTATAGCCATAGGATGTGAGTTTGGCACCAGGGGACATCATTGCGTGCCCACCGGCAGACATCAAAAGAAAGCAGGGAATGGAGTATGCCATGCCTCTGGCCACTGAGCACCAGCGGTAGTGTGGCAGTGACATGGTAAAGCATGTTGTCACATTAGTTGGTTATGGACAGCTGGTCAAATCCATGACTCCTGATGAAACGCTTAGTATAAGGTTTTCCGCGGTGTCCCATGACGGAACGTGAAAGAGGGAGGGTAAAGGACTTATGAAAAAGCTGTTGCTTTGTGCAATTATGGTGTTCCTTCATGCAGAGCTGGAAAGAAATGTAAGCATGAAGCTATGACACCTGGAACATGAATGCACGACTGGAAAGAAAAGACAAGCACAAGATAATTCTTCATAACAGAGCATAACTTAGCATGGAGGAATGAAGGAAAGGTGCCTTTTTTAAGAAAAAAAACATTATCATGTCATTTCTGGATTGCATTATAACGGGGATTTTTGTGTGTGAGCAGTAATCCCACCAATATCAGGTCTATTTTGTGAAAAGTATGTTCATTATCTTAGATTTATCTATTGACAGCATAGAGGCACCACTTTCTTTTGAACTTCATGAGCAAATTCAAATAGGGGGAAAAAAAAATCCATCTCCACTTTCTAGTAAGAAGTCAAAAGTGCTCTGAGCTCACACTATGCTGAGGCTTCAAGCCAGTTATGGTTCGTACGTTGTCCCAGCAGAGTGACATCTGAACCTCTGTATTTAGTATTACTACCCAGGTTCTCCAATACTGAAGACATTTTCAAAATTATTTCCTGAAATACAAGCCAAATAAATGTGATGATACTCTTCTTGTTTGTCCCCTGGAGTGCGAACAAACAGTTTAGACTTCGGTCCCTTTTCTCTTCCTTTAGTACAAACAGGAGAAGCAGCTGAAGGACTTGGAAGCTGCAAGGACGAAGTGAAGCACTCAGGCAGTAACTAGAGATTAGCTAAGGGAAAACAGCTGCAAGCTGGACACCAGCAGGCGTGTCCAACCCTGTCCTTGGGGAGCAATGGGGAGGGGTTGGTCCTTCATCCCAGGAGGCCTTCAGCTCTGCCATTGCCGAAGATTTGCCTTCCTCTGTCCCTCCAGCACAGGTCAGCATAGCTCTGTGCTTCTGGCGCAGCTGGAGAAATCATCCTCCCTGGGAAAGAAGAGGTGCTCAGCAACCCATCAGGCTCATACACTAATCGCTAATAACACTTGTGCTGGAGGTTCCACCTTCAGCTACAGCCACCTGGCAGCACCCAGCCATACTTGGGCACAACCCAGAGACACAGCAGGCAGCAGTGACTGCTCCAGCCCGAGAAACTGGTGTCCAGCTTGCACTGATTTTCTCAGGGCTAACACCTACTTGCATGCATCTTTGCATCTCCCTATGCAGGGAGAAGGCATGATTTTTTAGCAATTGTGTGACTGATACTTGATGCGTGCCTCAAGGGAGTGCAGCCCAGGACCAGCACAGCCCAGCAGCAGGATCTGGCCTGTGCTGCGTTCAGCTTTCTAGCACAGCTGTAAAAGCCCATGTTGAACTCTTCCTTTCACCTCTCTGTACCAGTTCTGCCATTCCTGGGGATTTTCCCATAATAATCCTGTCTATGCCATTGGTTTATACAATTATAATTGAGCTTCAAATTTAATTATAGTATGGGAATGAGCTGTCACTTGGTTGAAGATACTTCCTTGACTATTTATTGAAATAGTCTTACCGACTACAATTTGAAATGAAGGGACCAGACATTGGGATTTCTTTCATGGTTGTGTTTATATCCTTCCTGTCAGGTGCAGTACTTCGATGAAAAAGCAAGCCCTGGCTTCCAAAATGCTCCCCTAGAGACTCTTCTTTCTTTAAACCTCCATTGGTGGAAGTTCATGGAGAGTTTCCCATCCATTGTCTCATACCCACAGCCGTGAAAAACAGCAATGCTTGAGACCTATAAAGGCTCAAGTACTTTAGGTGGGAATGTCAAAATGAGGGATACAGGTTGAAGAAACACCAATAGTTGTTTTATTCCATTATTGAATGTTGTTTCCACCAAGAAAGGTGGAGGAGAATGTGCTCCTGGACATCACCTTGCCAAGGGCACTCCAGGTGCACTGGCCCCCCTGGGCCCAAGGTGAGGTGGGGCACTTCCAGTCCCATATATTCTAGAGCTGAGAGTGGGATCCATATAGCCAGAGATGCTGGAGCTCTTGGGTGGTCAGCAGGACCAACATGCCTCCACATCTCAGAAGGAATGGACCAACAAGAACAACGCAGGCCTGCTGAAGCATTTCTGTGAAGCATGATTTTTATAAGTACTTTAGCAATAATAAGGCACTCAAATTACCCTCTGATGTTGGTTATTTGGAAAGAATATGGAGGTAACTTTTCCAGTTGTGAGAGAGGATGGAAATGTGAACGTTGGCAGCAGCTTGCTGCCCCTTGCTGCCTGTCCACAGATGTGGAAGCATCAATGTTCATGTTCACTGTCTAAGAAAGAGAAAACAATACCCTCAGCACTATTTTGGTCTGAATTTCCTTTTCTTACAGCCAGTTTTATGTCCAAACAAAAGCAAGCATTCTCCAAATACAGACTTACAGTCATTTTGCACTTCACAGACTCCCATTGACACGTCATTTCAAGCTCTTCCTAATTCTCATCCAGCTCAACCTGCTGCCAGGCTGCCCTGACCAGCACTGGACATGCTGGCAGTAAACATTGACTCTATCTGTAGAGTCATGTCCTAGGCAAAAAAAGTCTTGAATTACTGAGGATTGGTAGAATGAGGCAGAGGGGTTCACTCTTGCTTTTACAGGGAAATTTTAGATTTTACAAACAGATGTCATGTCTGCAAGCACTGTCCTGTGAAGTCTGACTGACTGACACTGAGGCTGAAGATGTTCTGGGGCTCAGCCCATAGTTAAGGAAACATGGCTGAAAAGTGCTGAGCAGCATCATTTATACCAAAATTGCTTGCCTAGAATTTCCCTATGTGACTATATAATTTCTAGTAAGAGATTCATTCCTTACAGCCTTTACAATTATTCCACATAATGATCAATATCTTGGACATTCATGTTTAGAATGCCCATGCTTTTTAGAGAATAATTCTCTGCTGCTGTGACATGATGTCTACCCCTATGACTTCATACTCTGAAATTCATCCTTTGCCAGGCCTGCCACAAACTCAAAAGGTGGGTGAGCCAAAGGTTGATACCCAAACACACTCAGATCCACAGAAGTCGAGCTCCAGGTTCAAAACATGAAGGTAGTTCTCACCTGTCAGGGATTTGAGCTATTTAGTCCAGACCAGAAAAGACTTTGGAGAAACTTGAACTTCTGCCAAAATTCAAAACCAAGATCCATTTTTACTTTGCTCTGGTTGTTTCCAAATGGAAATTCTTGGTTTATTAGTAGAAACAGCAAGTTCAAAGCTGATGCTTATTTTATAATCCCAGTCTAGTATTTTTTTGTACCGACTTTGTTATGGGTATACGTTTCCTGACATCATTTCACACGATATTTCTTATAGGTATATCAGCTGTAGGTATACCAGAGAGAAAGATTTTTCTTGCCCAGAAACACAGTACATTTCTAGTTCTCATGTTTCAGTAAACTTCATTGTCAAAATGGAAATGTGGGAGCACTGGTACCACACTGCCCCATTATAATGTGCAGAAAAATTACAAGTATGTGTGATGTATGGCCTGAAAGTGTCACGGTGACCATCAGTCCTCATACCACTCCTGTCCACCAAAGCGAACGAGCATATGAACAAAGTCTTATCTATCCAGGGATAACCACATAGCATGGCCATCTCCCCTTCCTATGAATTCAAACGTGACCTGCAACCACAGCTTTTTTCCTGCTGTCCTCTTTTTATTTTCTTCTGGGCTTGGATAAGTGTTTGAAGAACATCCCCTCATGTTCTTTCAAGGGGTCAAACATTTCTAAGCCTGATGCAGGCAAAGTTTTCCTGCCAAGTAAATAAACTGACCCAAAGCGACAAACTTTGTGAACAAGAGCCAGGATGGTTTCTGTCCCATTAAGAGAATTTATGAGAACTCAACACAATTTTCAGAAAAAAAAAGGTATTTGTTTAGATGATGGGCATCTGTTGAATATTCATCTTTTCTGGGTATATTGTAAGCTTCCTTAAAGAAAGTCTAAACTATTCAGGAGTATTTGCATGCTGAGATACAGTAAATTTACAGGCAGTACAAATCAGACTTTTGCATCTTAATATTAAAAGAAACCAAATGTCAAATTTGACTTCTTAATACTTTATTGGCCATCTTCTGCTGAAGTAAAACAATTAAGTTGCTCATTAAAATACCACATGCACAATTCTGAAACAATGGCTACCTTAATCCTTATACACAGCATCAGCAAAGTAACTGTGAGATGTCACAAATTCGTGTTTCAGACTGGTTATTCTTTTTACCCACTTGCTGTATTACAGGACAGCAGCAACGGGGAGTGTCACTGGTGCTGAACAGCACAGATGCAGCAGCCTCTGCCCTGGGGAGGTGAAGGGCTGTGATGGATGGTGTGACGTGGAGGGGAGGTTGGTGGTGACTAAAGCTGTCCTCAGGGTTGTCCCCCCCTTCATCACCCTCCAGCCAGTACAGGGATGTCTTTCCCCCCAGTCTGTGCCGGCCCTGCTCCCTGCTGCTATCATGGCACTTGCAGGGGAAGTGCCGGACTCATTTATATAACAGCTGCTGGTTTTAGGTGCTCTCACTCACATGCATTCTGGAAAACATGGGACTTGAAGAGCTGCTATTCTAGTACAGCATATGCCAGAGGCAAAACTATATATGTGTATCTAAAAAAAAAAAAAAGAAAAAAAAGAAAAAATATCGCTGTTAAAAACGAATTAGAGCAGAATCGTTACAATGTGTCAGCCTCCCACCCCCAGCCCAGACAGTGTAGCCTTTTAGAAACCCTTCCTTGAGCCTTTGCTGCTCAATTATTGATTGTATTTCATTTTTTACAGCCAGGAACCTAACAGATATTCTCAGGTGAACCAAATTCCTGCTTTTATTAGAAGCTATAGGCTGGGAAGGGGACAAGATAGTGTCGGTGAGCTGTTGTGGAGGAAGGAGCTTCAGTGGGAGTCACTGGTCAGGAAAGAGCTGCCCCTGTCAGACTGGGTCTGCAAGCATCTCACCTTCCTCTGCCATCCTCTGCCTTCCTTGGTTCACTAGTCTCTCTTTACGACCAGCTCAGTGAAAAAATACTCTCAGGTGCATACATGCAAGTTTTAAATGCATGGGATGCAGATTGAAAACCAACTCTACATTCCGAATGGAGATGTCTACAATGATTTCCACCAAAAGACCTGTTCATGCAATTATAGACTGTGATATAAAAATGGAGCTGCTGCTGGAAATTGTCCCCTTGAACAGGGAAACACCTCAATGGATCTGAAGTCTTGTAGTGGCGCTGGCTCATCATCAGACTCATCCATTAGATTTCCATTGCTTTTTCTCAAAGGCAGATCTCTGTTGTATTTTAAGGTTATTTTAAAGCCAATACATATATTTTCCCCTGTCCCCCAGTTCCTAGAGATGAATGTGTGAGGACAGCCTATGCTTGCTAGCATCAACAGGAAATGACTACTGTCTCCAGCGGACTGTGTGTTTGGGTCTTACAGCAAACTGTCCTACATGTCCTAACTAGCACCTCACATTCACTTCCCTTGCCCCACCCATTATGCACATTTAATACAGGTCTGTGAGCAGCTGAGTGTGGAAGAAGGGAGAAGCCTGAAAGAGGTTAGGCAAAACTCTATAGATTATTTCAGCTGGAAGAGACTTACAATGATCATCTAGTCCAACTGCCTGACCAATTCTAGACTGACCAAAGGTTAAAGCATATATAAGGACATTGTTGAAAAGCCTCTTAAACACTGACAGGCTTGGGCGCCAACCACCTCTCTAGGAAGCCTGTTCCAGTGTTTGACCACCCTCTTAATAAAGAAACACTTCCTAATGTCCAATCTAAACCTCCCTTGGCACATTTGAACCATTCTCATGAGTTCTATCGCTGGATACCAGGATGAAGAGACAACGAAGATCTCTTGCAGGGGAGAAGACAACAGATGGATGCATGGTGGTCTCCTGCGTACCTAGGTAATGGCCACATTTTCTCTCCTTTCAGCTTTGCCAGTCACAGGCCTCTGCATGTACGAATGTGGGAAGAGTCCAAGAGAAAGGGTGCAACAGATGAACAAGCTGTCGAGGATTTGGCATGTGTCCACTATCTGTCTGAACCAGGGCAGATAAAAGGAAATCCAAAACTGGTCTCACCTTGCACACCACTTCAGCTATTACATGGAGCAACCAAGAAGCCATCACCCCAGCCCTGAATCCCTTCTGTATGCTTCAGTCCCTTCTCAACATGTCTGGCCAGGTCCTCAGCTGGTGTAAATCAGTGCTGCTCCTTTGGAATCAGTGCAATGATCTGACAGCAGCTGTGACTTTGTCATGGCACGCTCTCTTGCAGCTCACCCAGCTGTGTTTGATTTACATCTGGATCAATTTGGAAGTTCACGTCAAAGGCATTTCCACAGAAGGAAGGGGTAGAAGTAGTGCAGGAAGGACGGCTTGCAAAATGTCCTCTGCTGGAAAGAACCAAACCCCACAGAAGGCATGTGGTTGGGAGATGAGTTGAACACTGATTTTCTCCCCCTCCCCTTGCCTTGACGATGTCAAGCTTCCTGCAATTATTGATTATGATGATTATGTTTCTGGTGTGTGTTTGTGCACATATGTGCAGAAGTTTCTTGCTGTACTCGATTTGGTTGGACATTGGCAGATGGTACAAAAGCTTACCGGAATTTCATTTTCAAATAAACCACAGACTTGGAAGAGCTAATGTTGTTCCATATAAAACGCCACAGAATTCAACAAAGTGATGTTGTTTCAAGAAGAGAACATGTCAAGCAAGAGAACCATCTGGTTGGCTCTAAAAGAGCTACACACTCCCCCTCATGCTTTTAGAAGCTGTTTACATACAAACTCTGGGCATACAGCACTGCAGCTTGGTTTAAACATGTCTCCACAGCTGATGTCTGTGGAGCACAGCCTTGGCAGAAGCCGTGCAGGAACCACATCTGTTCATAAGCCTTTCTGCACTATTTTAACCACTCCTGAAAGGCTGACACCCTCAGAAGAAATGCATATTCTTTCTCCCTAAGGACAGGTACACCACCACTGCAGGGGGACATGGCTCCAGGTAGATGTCCTTGCCATTGTCACAGGGACAGGGAAGGTGACCTTCTGTGATGCTCCAGAGCTCAGCTCCTCACAACCCTGCAGCATGGAGGTGTCCTGGGAACCAAACTGGGACCATGTTCTCATTTGTTTATATATAGCTGTATGCTGTTGCAGATTTGTCAGAAGTGGTTGCTCTAGATGGGGCAAGGATGAGCAATTTGGACACCAAGGGATAAAGCAGCAAAAGGACTTCAGCATTGCAGTGGTTCCTGAGCTGCTAGATCCAAAAGCGCGGCTCCAGAGGTCTCTCTTCTTTTGGTACATACAGGGTGGGATCCATAAAGCCGACGGCAAGAACAGGGGTTGAGGTGGGTGAGGATGCAAGTCAGCTGCCCAAAGACCCACCTCTCCCTGCACAGCTCCCCCAAGCTGTCTGGCAGAACTTGAGTAATTTCTTCTGTGCATGTACCCTAAACAGCCTAACTCTGGCATAAAGAGCACTGTGATTTAATAACAAATTGGCAAAAAACTTCTGTCCCCAGCGAGTGCCACCAAAAGTGTGTGGCCAGCGAATTAGGTCTTGGCCCAGCTGAGGAGGTGCAGAGATTCTAGAGAAAGTGAGCCCAGCACTCAGGGCGGGCAGCGGCAGCACAGCCTCCCACAGCCCTCTGGCAGACCCACGAGTACTACAGCTGCAAAAGGGCTTCAGCATTGCAGTGGTCAGACTTGCAACTCCTATGCTGTAGGACCCAAAAGTATGGCCCAAAGAGGGGCCAGGTCTCCAGCTGGGAAACGGAAAACAGAACCAGTGCCACTGCCTAGAGGAGACTCACCAGTGGTGGTGGCATTTTGCCATGTCCCAGCACTGAGAGAAGTACCTACACGTGCAACAGTAGCAATTTGGGTTCCATTTTAATGAGCACCTTGCTATTGACATCCCACTGCAGATGGTTGAGCAAGCACTGACTCAGGCTATGGACATTGCACCAGATCTCTCTACCTTGGTCTGAGGGTCTCTTTCTCTGGCTGCTTTTCACACCTATTTTCAGCCATTGCCATGATGGCTGTTTATTTCAGGCTAGACCTGATCATCTCTCCTGCTTAAGGAGGTGGAAGGAGAAAAAGAGGCTTGCTGGAAATGTACTCCCAGATCTCACCAGAAAACAGTTAACAAACATGGAAGGAAAATAAATTAACCTTGTGCTTCGGAAGAAGAGTAATAAATGACCTCAGCTCCAAGAAAGTGATCTGCTTTTGCATTGGAAATAGGATGTGGGGGCATCTCTGACTGCCCAGGCCCCTTGTAGCCCCTGTCCTGGTACCTGTGCAAGGATGTTATATCAGTTGTTTTCAGGAAGGTGGCCTTTTCCGCTCCCAAGGAAGCATCCAAACACCAACAGAAATGGCAATGACATACTAGCAAATGCATTTTTTTTTCTCCTTAAAACCTCAAGCCTGCAGGATAGATTTTTTTTCAATTACATCTTTATAAATAATTTCCTATTTTGCATTCACCTGTTCATTTTCTGCCCTGGTTAGAATCAGTATCAACGATGATTATCTGTCAGAGTGTTTATACATCACTGGAAGGTGACTAACAAGGAAAAGTCTTTTTCTTTATATATATTTTTTTTCCAGACCACTTTAAGTGAATTAGCTAACAATGAGAGACAGCTGGAGACTAGATACATATCTTTACCCAAGAATAAATGCATTCTTGCAAGGAGAGGCAATCAAAATCTTCCTGACAGCTCCAGCAGCCCCAGCTGGAGGATCACCTCGTGGGGCTGCGTCCTCTCTTCCTGAGCCATCCTGCCCAATGGATATCTGCAATGCACCAAAGGCAGCTGCCACAGCCCTGGCTGCCCGCTCGTGTATTCCACATCCATCCTTCCCACAGCAACCTGCCTCCCCAAGGGTGTTTTTCTTCTTTTTACCTTCTCATTCTCCACCCAGCATGAGTTTTTTTCCTGTCTGAGCTTCGTATTTGATCCTAATCTATGTTTGGAAAGTTTTCTTTCTCAAAGGCACTGTTACTGAACCTGCTGCTAGAAAGATGAGTTAATACCTCAAGTCAAAATGTATTTTTTACCAGTGAACTGACCTCCCTCCTCTTTTATTTCTTCCACCTTTCTCTTACAGTGGTGCAAAACCACCTTGTGAGCTTCTTCATACCTAGAAGCAGTCAATTTATTCCTTGTTTTTATAGCACCGTATATTCTGGAGCCACCAACTACCAGAGGGAGATCCTCTTTTTTTGACACAAAAGCTATAGACACATCAGATATTAACACATGCAAAAACCTGGATACGGCTTTTTGCTGAAGCTTCTCCAAGCAGCTCCATGTGATTGCCCAAGAAAGAGAAAGATAGTCAAGATGCCCAGCTTGCTTTGGAGGCTGATGAGCAACAGCTAATGGACTGCACCACACAGCTGCTCTCTCCCTGCTTATCCAGAGGGTAAAGTAGCACTTCTGGCCACCATCTGCTTTGCTTTCCCACGTGGCCTCTCCTCAGGATGCTTAGGATGAACCTTTTGTCCAGTTCTGCCCTGCTGGTGCCAGCCTACTGTGATCCTGGAGCAGGAAGTGGGCCTCCCTTAGCACCATGCCTGGCTTGCTGCATGGCCTCTGTGACAGGCAATTGCAGCAAATGGTCACTCATATCCTCTGTCATCCTTTGTGTGGAGCACAAGCCTTGCGTAAGGCAAGTGGTTGCATGATAGCTTGTGCTAAATAAATCATAAGAAGTCCATCTACAAAGAACTTCTCCCAGTCCCTTCTAGGCAGAGTTGCTGGGATCCGATCCAACACAATAGCAACATTTTTTAAAGCAGAGGCAATAATTTACACTTGTGTAAATCAGAAACATTGCTTTGACCCTAGCAAGTTTACCCCCTCCACCCATGACTCAAGCTCTTGTTTGCAAATATGAAATCAGAATCGCTAAGCAAAATGTTTGTAGCTTAGGGAGTGGAATGGACAGGTACACTCAGGTGCTTATAGAGGCAAGGAGTGAAATTCAGAGGAGCTCTGGATTTCATATCCTGGATCTTACAGCTTGGAGTTGTGCTGCCACAACTTTCTCCAGAGAAGACAGGTTTGCCTGTGATGCACTTCACTGCTGCAAGTGCCAGTGTGCCCTGCTCACCTTGCTTGCACGATTTCTTGGCGGGGTGTTTGCTTGGCAAGGCCTTGGCTCCCAAGGTGTTACTTTGCACAAGCACTCACATACCTGTGCAGAGGAGCCTCTGGGGTGGCCCAGGCCCTGCACTGCATCTGGAAGCAAAGTGCAGGCCACTCCCGAGTGACACACACACAAAAAGTCACACAAAAAGTCACACAAAAAGTCACACAAAAATCACCCAGAGGCTGATCTCATGATTTAAAGCAGGAAGGGCTGATTCACTATTTTTGGCTGTGCTTCTGCATCCAGCACAATGTGGGCGGTTTGGTTTGTTTCTTAACTCCTCCTGCCTGGTAGGGCTGGCCAGGCATTGCCAGGAAGGGCAACCCTGGGCAGGACAAGGTAGTGCTGACAGTGATGGGGGCTTGCAGGAGAACAGCTGCTCCTGGGAAGGTGAAGGGTGGCCCCTTGGACAGTCAGTTCCACCACCAGCCAGGATGTCCAGGTGTAAGCCCCACCGCAGTACAGAGGAAAGACCTCTATCAGCTGCCCCAACCATATCCCATGGCCTTTGGCCATGTCTGGCAAAAACAGCCACTCACCCCTGTGCCATGCATGCAAGCAAGTAGCTTCCTGCACTATCTAGGAAGTGGGGCTTTCTTCTTCAGTTTAGTGTGTGGCGTCTATTTTACCAAGTAACTGATCTCAAGGGGTTTTGCTCATGGAAACACCTGCACACTGCTCTGCTTGCCCAAGCCAGCCCCCAGGCTTGGCAGGCAGACAGTGTTCCCAATCTAAGCCCTGGTCTGCTGCAGCTCGTGTCTATCTGTGAAGCACACAGACATTGGTCAGTTGCTAAATTTGTTCTGCCTTGAAACTGGATCTTCTTCTGTCACTGCAGAGGGTCAACTGGGCCTCTAGCTTTTACGGGAATTCCAACCAAAATTTGTAAAAGTAGGTTTGGGAAAAGGAATTCACACTTTCCCATCATCCCGTAAAATGAAGGGCCTCAAAGTGCAAGTTGCAGGGTGGTTTTATACCTTGCTTGAGCCGCATTAGAACTGTTATAAAGTAGGTCCAGATACTTTATGAAGAGGTCTTCAAGATAGAAATGTGTTGTGAAGAGAGAAGGCTAGATGATCTCTAGAGGTCCCTTCCAACCCCTAACATTCTATGAATCTATGAAATAATAACACCCTCACAGTCCAATTCTTGGCTGCAGAAGCAGCAAACATGCTGTGAAGGAACTTGTTTTGGTTTGGGAAAAGATCATGTCCAGTCTCCTTTGTTCATTGCGGCTTTTAGCTCCAGCCCATGGCATCATACAGCATGCCTTTTTCTGGAAACAAATACTGATCTTGTGAATGAAGGAGCAGGCCCTTCAGTGGGGTTCTGCATTGCACCACAAGCTGCAAGCTCTTGATCAGCCCTCTGCATTGGTGAGACATGAAATCTAGGAGTTAAGGGGCTCTGATGCTTTCATTTCAAAACTGATCAGCAATTCTGACTACCTTCATTTTGGAGTGTTCTTCTCAGGACAGCTTCAGCAGAGCTGGCTTGCAGGGGTTGCAGAGCCTTTCTTCTCTTAAAGTCAAGGCCTTTGAAGGTTTTTCAGGTGGGAAAAGAAAAAGTGCACTGCTTCACCATTGCTGAAACATGCAGTCCAGGAATGCAGCCATGCATGACTCCCAGAGGCCCTCCCTACAGCAGCTACCCTCGTCCTCCCACTGCCAGCACAGCAGCATCCTCCCAAAACCAAAGGCTGCCACATTCCACAAGCAGCGGCAGGACATACCTTTCACACATTGCATGAAAGCTGTCCTCTGCATGATGTGGTCATGACAGCGTTAGTATTGGTGACCGTGGCAGCAAACCCAGTCCAGGAAGGGCAGCGAGCCAGTTGTGCGGCTGCTGTTTCCCTTTCCTCCCATCGTATACTGCAGGAAGCGCTCTGCAAAGAGTCTTTGGTGCCTGACAAAAATAAGTTTGTCCTGCTCCCACTCTCTTCAGGCATGGAGTCTGTTTGGTGGGAAGAATGAAAGGAGAGAGCAGATGAATGCCCCTGGTACTTCCTAGTCAGTTTTTTTCTCCTCCTTTAAGAAACTCTCTCAAATCTTCCCTCATTAGACCATAAGATCAACATACACATCAAGGCTGAAGGACATTAGTCACCTCTTTCATGGAGTGAACAACCTCTCCGTCAATGACGGGTCCTGCCTCTCACGTAACTGCATGAGTATCACTTTCCTCCTGGCAGGCTGTGTAGCTCAGGTGTAACCCTGAGTCTCAAGAGTCTCCGTGCAGAGACCCACTCCAGTACACTCCCAGGTTTCTAGCATCCACCAGCTCCACTGTAAGCCTGTGCTGTCTGTGCATCACCACCAGACGTGCCACTTGCCCTAGAGATGCTTGGAGTAACTGGTCTGTGCCCTTATGCATCTCAAAACAATGCCATGAGTGACAATGAAAAATGGTAAAATGGAGGGAAGGAGTCCAGGATTTCTACTTGCTTCTCACTGTTTCTTTCTCTGCCGGGTTGACCTGTTTGCTTATGCTGCTGCAGCCAGCCCCTGGGATGATGCAAACCAGCCCACTGCCAACTGACGTCAAAAGAATGCTGGTGGTTTGCAGGAGCTGAGGCACTGCTTCTACTCAAGGTGAGTTTCCAACACCAAAGAGAAATGTTTAATTCCCGCCTCTTCTCTTTCCTCTGCTCCAGGAAACAAATACCTTATTTCATTCATTGGCTGGTTTGGTTATGGCAAGAATCCTGCCCATAGTTTGGCTACTTGGATGTTTGCTGAGGGCTGAGAAACCCAGATAATGCTAGCAAAAAGTAGGGGAGCGAAAAGAGGAGGAGAAGGTGGAGTGATGCCAAGTTTAATATCCTCTGCCCCAGTTTGTGCCACATGTTTCCAGACAGACCAAAGCCTTGTATTTTTTTCTTCTCACATTACCTGCAATGTTGTTGAGACTTGTGGAAAAGTGAGACACCTGCCATTCTTCTTTTCTTCCTATTCAATCACTGCATGTGCTGTGAAATTTGTATGGGCCAAGGGAGATCATTTGAACTAGGTGCATTTTCCCTTGACTGATCATGTTCTTCATCAGTTTCTTTATTTTTATTTTGCATTATTAGTTACAATACCCATATTTTCGCTTGTCTCCATGCAGATTTGGCAGTGATGATGTCAATACATTTTCCCTAAGCAAGTACTGTAAGGACTAATTTACATCTAGTCCAGACCAATTTAACTACAACCTATCTTTCCAATCATGGAGTGATTCCTATGGGATGTGCTCGAGGAAGTCGATGCATTGACTTCCATCGGTTTGGGGTCAGGCATGAACTCTTGAATTGGTCTGTACATACTGCTGCCAATATGTGAGGCTATACTATTTAAGATTGTTCAAAACAAACATGCTCTGGGTGAGACTAGTACACAGACCATCACATGAAAATCGTTATCATAACAACTGACAACTGCTTGCTTTCATACGGCTTTGACTCTTATTTCCCTGATTATTTTTGGTCTTCAAGGCTGTCCCTTAATCAACTCACTGTCTTTATTAGCTACTGTTGCCTCTAGTGTGATGCAGCAGGTCTAATGATGCTTTCTATTAAGCATGGGAAATATTAGTTAGCCCACAGCCAAAAGCAAGTGAGAATTAATTTCCTGTATAGGCTAATACAAGGCAGCTGAACTGAGCACAAAGGTTTTCATCCATTTCAGTGGCCTTGAATCAGATCCTTATAGTCACCAAATAAAAAAAAAAAAAAATTCTAACTCCAAACCAGCCCAGATCAACATGTTCCTTTTAGTAGGTAAAATCTTACAGTAAGACGTGCCGTGCTCAGACAAAGACAAATCAAACAAATCTTTATTCCTCTTATACTTTAGTCTCTTTTTCCTTCCTGGGGTGTGGATTTACAGCTCTAAAGCTGTGCAGAGGTGAGGAGTGGCTTAAGCCCCAGCCCCAGCCAGAGCAGAGGGGGTTCCTGTGATGAGAGGGGAGGTGAGGGAGCGGACACACCTCTGGCAGACTACTTTACATGGCTTTGAAGCTCTTTGGAAATGTGAGATATTGAAATAAATTCATGAGGAGGTATTTTAAATGGAGCATGCCACTGGGCTCGACATTTTAACATAACTGCCTAGGTCAGACCTAGGCATGATTCATGCCTTTTTTGCACTCACACGTGGTCATGCACCTACATAAAGCTGTGACATCACCATCCACAGCAGTTTTTGGTGCAGTTTTATGTACATCCACACATAGACTTCATGTTACATAGTGTCCTTCCCCCTCCTTCTCTGCGAGGGCACATCTGTGCCAACATGGGCACATGTACAGCCTTCCTAACAGAGCCTTGTCATCCATGTTCAAACAAAGCAGGTTTGCCCATGGGTCAGTTATGGCACATTGTTGTCTACAGATCCCTTCAAAACAGATCAATTTCCCTTGGGGTCAGCCTTGGCACCCAAAGATCGCACACACTCCTGCATGTCTCTTGCTCAGTGCAACACCTTCTGAGCACAGCCAGGTACCCAGTGGCAGGTCCTGAGTTTTCCTTTCTTTAGGTGAAACTTCCATGGACTCTGGTGGCAGCAGGACCAGCACAGGGCTAAGGCTTGCCTGCTCCCACTGTGCAATAGCTATACATGCCACTTGGCTAATGAAATTCACTTATTGCCTATTACTTGGCAATTAGCCTGTGTGATTTACAAGCAGTGACCCTCTGTAATTTTTTGACAATTTGCTATGCGTAATCAGTGACTAGAGCATGTTTGGAGGAGAACTCAGGAGAGATGTCTCAAGCCTGTTTGCAAATTGTGCCTCTCCTGACCTGGCTAAGCAGAGACTGCTTGCATGCAGTCTGCAGACATAGTGTTTTTTTCAGGACTCACAGAGCATGTGCAAGGAAAAGTCCTGCCACTTCAGAAAATATAGAAGCAAGAGAAACACTGAAACTTGGGTATAGTGAGTGAGAAAATTTTTATTAGAAATAAAATGGAGATGCAGCTCTTGTTAATTCAGAAATGTAGACTTTTGCAAGCCAAGATCCTAGGATTTCCTTTTGTATGCAAGAAAAAATGCTATATCTGGAAACAACAGCCTTAGCAGAATATATATGGATATATGAGCACAGCCCATGAACTGTCCTTTCCCACCACCCAGCCCAGTCAGGTTACAAAATTTAATTTCTGTGGTGACAGCAAAATCTATCAACAAAAAGCCTGGCTGCTGGATCCCTGTCTGATGCAGTGCTCTGATGTTTGGGACACTTGAACTAGCAAGGAGGAGTGCATACAAATATATTCATTTTAACATACCTGACCTAACTACATCTTGGATTGTGAAAACTCAAAGTATTTAGAGTGCCCAATTTATGGCTTATTTTCTGTGTTGTTTCACTATTTCTCAACGCATTGACAGGCTTGGGCAGTGAAACGGGACAGGAGGCTTTCGCTTTTCCATTAGCTCCCCTTGGTTCCCCTTGTGTGCATACTGCTCACCTGCTTGAATTTGTAAGGTGGAAGGGAAAGTGTAAATGTTCGTTTTCTATTATTGTCATCAATACCCTTCCCTAAACTATTCTACCAAATCCCTAGTGACCAGTATAGTCAGCATAAATGGGAATAGCTGCAGGCCTAGATTGAGTCAGGCGCATTACAGATCTGGACTACCAGCAGTGTCTGTCCTGCCTGTGCCAGCACTGGTAGCTGTGGATGTTGAAGAAAATGTCCAAAAAAGGACGTATGGATGGCTTCCACACCCCTCTGCATGCATGAGGCTGTGGCTCCAGCAGTGATGCTCCCAGCCAGTGCAATGGAGGACAGATCAGGCAAAGGCTTTTTCGCATTATAATTTTGGTGAAAGAAACCTTACACTGAAATAAGAAGAAATTCCTCTTCAATCAGCTTTGGGCCATTTAAAAACAGATTTCTCCTTACATGGTCATGGAGAGTGAAACGGGGTTAAAATCCTATCTTACTTGAATCTCTGATTTCCAGGACAGTCAGGGGTCTTAACACTGAGAGCTACCTTGATCGGTGTCACTCTCTATATCTCTCATAACTTGAGGTCAGCCGAGCAGTTGGCATTCATAATACATCTGACTGAAGGAGAGGAGTGTATTGAATTCACCCTCTGCAGATTATTTTACCATCTCAGGCTGGGCTCCTACTTTCATCCAGCTGCTGGCTCTCAGATATCCGTGCCAGGCAGGAACACCTGGGTGCACTCAGGTGAAGCCAGGAGTTGTTTGTGAGCTTTGGTGGGATTCAGCTCTACACTCTCTGTAGTCAGTCACTGTAAGCAGGCCTTAGTGCCAATGCTCTAATATGAAGATGACTTTGTGGAGTGGGAAAGCTTTATCGTAACAAATGAAATATTTAATGACTGTATTTTAAAAAAAAAAGAAACAGTAAATCCCAGCACCCCCCCAACATGTTTGAAGTTTAGATGATCTTTCAACTGTTTGCTTGGCCAAAGGCATGGAAATCAGGTACCAAAACCAAAAGAAAAATATACCCCAGTCTTTGTAGATGCAATTACTGTTTATAATATTTGGCTATAGAGCCAATGCGGCAGAGAATAAATGCTACTGATTAGTGATTACAGGAAACAGGAGCAGAACAAAAAGACAAAATTCCCTGGGAGGAGAACTGCAGAGATCTGAGATGAGCTAGCACCAAAATGCATTTTCTTGGAGCCCTTGCTACAGGTGCTAAAGTTCATGCTCAGCCACCTAAAAATGGGCTCAGGAAGATGTTGGGTGAATGTACAGTGCTGCCTGATGTAACATGACGAAAGTCTTCCATATATCTCAGAAAAACTTGGCCCTGACTTGGGATTTATGTTACAGACTGACAATAGAAGAGATACTTGACTTCATCTGTCTGAGCCCTGCCAGGATCGGTGGGTCCCGACTGCCTGCCATGCCACTCGGTGCCTTAAGGAGATTTTGAGCTTCACGCTCAGGACTGAACCATTGTTGTTCCTCTGTGCTTCCCTTGAATACCCCTAAGCCAACACCCCTCGCTAAGACCAAAAAACATTTTCCAGATGCTAGCAAGTGTAAATGTGTGGGTGGGTGGGGTGCAGGGAACTATGAAAATATCAAGGGGAGGTATGACATCCTGACTTTCTAAATATAGAGGACCTGAGCTGTGGCTTCTCTCACATGCTAGCAGCATACTTTCTGTTCCAAAAGGCCCCCAAAGCAAATATTGCATTGGCTGGTAGCATGAAAAAAAAAAAAAAAAAGAAAAAGAAAAACAAAGTAGTCCTGTGAGTTGGTTGCAATTTCCAGTGCTCTTGCGCAGAGCTGTTTTTTAGGCAAAGCTCCAAGTGCCCACACAGAGCCAGCAGGGCCAGAGAGTCACACATGGCCATCACGTGAAGGTGGTGGCAGGAGGAGTGAACTGGTGGCAGCCTCAGCATGGGGCTGAGACCTGGCGGTACTTCCCTTTCACCCACCACCTCTGTCCTTCCAGCAGCAGCCAGGAAGGACAGGGGTGTAGATGCAGCCCCCTCCATGAGGAGATGGTGTCACCTCAGTGCCTGGTGGGGTTGAGAATGTGACATTTTGGCTCCATGTAAGGCACTGCGTCTCAGTTCCCTTTTTGTTGCCATTATTGTTGCTCCAGCATTTGCATAGCACAACACCAAAATGTCTCAGAGACAGAGGAAAGTGGTAGCTGCTGCTTCTCCTTTTAAAAAACAAGCAGTTATCCATGCAACACCATCACTGTCTGCGTGTGCTCAGGGTGGAGGAGTAGGCATGTCACCAAGGGGTTACGGCCTTTGGAAAACTTTTGCAGAACTGAATTTAATCAAGACTGATGATCTTTAAGCCAGGCTATAAATTCAGCAGAGAGTTATATCCCAGTAATAGACCCTATTAAAGAGTCTTGCACAGTCTATAGAAAGGATCTCCTCTCTATTAAATTCTCTAGGGCTTGAGTTCTCATTTACACAAAGGGCCCTTTTAGCTGTGTAAAATGGCCGTCAAGTGGGTGTAAAAAAAATGATTGATGCCATCTTTACAACCTCTTTACACTGGGAAAACAGTGCAAAGTGGCCAGGGTGCAAATGAGAATCACACCTGGGTTTGTGAGAGTAAATGACACGGAACCCTTCACAAATTCTGTGTGTCCATAGTGGTTTAATCTTGCCCCTTCCTGTGGAATTTGCCCAGAAAAAATATTTCCAGGACTTGAAAAAAAATGTTCTTTCTACAAGAGCTCTGTTCTTTCCAAGGGCCTTGTCTTTCTCCTGGTGCAGTCTGTGTGGATTCTGACACTGGGAAAAGGCTGGGAGCTGTCTGAATATGGTGTGGTAGGTGAAAAGCCTTTAATTAGTACTTTCTGAAATTCTGGACCCGAGCTAGATGTCTGTTGTAAAACCATACCCAGGGAAAAAACAGTTCCAAACACGTCTGTGTTCATTTCCCCATCTCTCCTGTTTCAATTATGTTCTTGAGATATATAAAAAGGAAACATAGAAGTTAATCTTTGCTAGATCAAAATGTACCATATTTATTCATTAGGCATTGAAACACCAACAAAATCTAAGATGAATATTGCTTTCTTCCTGAGCAAAGGGTTAAGCTGCAACATGCTGATTAGTGAACTGAACTCAGTGGTGGTGTCTCAAAGTAGAGGGTACACTGTTATGGAGATGCACAGCTTGCTAAGCAGAGAAGGCTGTCTTGTCCAGATCTCTCTTCCCTTCCCTGCACAGAAGGCATTTGCAGTGACTCTGTGATCATCACTGTCACGCCTTTCATGCTCTAGAGGAGTCTCAGATAATTTAAGCCCAGTTTTTGGTAGGCAGAGGTCAGACAACATGAGCCTAGCCCCATCTAACAGGGACTGGCCTCTGGGACCCCAGCACCTGGGAGGTGATGGGATATAGGGAGTGAAAACATGTGGGTGAGATGGAGGTCAAAGGATTAAGGAGACAAAGCCAGGATCTGGTAGAAATGCTGCTTGGCTGGGGCCAGTAAGCTGTCTCCCACAAAAATTTGCTGCTGCCAGCCTGCACCCATCACAGCCTAAGCTAAAGCGCTGTGGACCAAGTTATCTTCTGAACAGCAGGGACATTTAGGAAAGAGCAGAGTGGGAAGCATGCCCTACTCTGTCAGTAGAGCCTTCCTCTTGCTTCGTCAGGGTGCAGTGCCTGGTGGTAAGGACAGGAGGAATCCCCAGAGCTCAACTGTAGTTCAGCTTCCCCTCATTGCCTTTCCAACTTCTTGTTGTCTTCTTTTCAGAGAGGAGAGCCCGTATTTTTGGCCAGAAGGAAGAACGGGCACAGGAAGGGCCGTGTAGGTGGGAGGAAGGTCCTCTGCCCTACACTTCCACAGAAAGCACAGCTGGAGTTGTGCTAGGTGTGGGGGACAAACTAATATCTGAGTACAAGTAGCAAGTGAGAGTCATCCCTGTGTATCCATCTCATGCCAGAGGCTGATTCCAACACATGTCCACAAGCACTGCTTGCAGCACGCTCTACTGGAGTTGGAGGAGACAGGCTGATTTTTGTCACTGCATGGACAGCCCCGCCAGTGCTGGTGGCTGGGTCTTACATCGCCAATCTGCCTGCATACTCCACTGCTGTCTCAGCTTGCTCCGAGCATGCCTGGGAACCAGTCTTAGGGCTTTGGATGGGTGGCGACACATAGACAAGCAAACAGGCACCCTTGTAAATGTGCCCCACAGCTACACTTACTAGTGACTATTACTTTTAGGTGCATAAAAAAGGCCATTTGGAAGCTAGTCTCAAAAAAACTTAAATTTCTGAAACTCCTTTCTTTGCAGCTTGGCAGAGAGTGACTTGGTGATGCTACATCTACCCTAGAAGCACTTTCATGACAAAAACTCAAGCATGTACACCAGGCAGTGCTTTATTTAGGTGGACCACAGAAAACTTTACGCTGTGATCTTCTGACCCTAGAAGCATGCTGATCTAGCCCTGGGATAATACATGATCAGCTCCTGGAGTACAAGTTTTGGGTAGAACTATAGCAAACTAGGCAACTAGGTTTTTGCCAGATTGTGTTTTTTACTTCCTGGTGGCTATTTTTGCTGCAGAGACAGAAAGTTTTTACTTCTTTGAAGCTTGTAGAAATTGTATTTGCTTCCTCTTTGCTAATGATTATGGCAGAGTTTTTCAGGCATACGATTGCTCCACCCCACCTCAGAGACACCCTTGCTCTGGCTGGGTTTGGAAAATCCCTAGTCATGACAGAGTGCGAGCACAGGCTGCCTTGCCCTTGCGCAGATATATAGGTAAATAGCGCAAAATGCTGGTGATTCAGAATTGCTCCTACATTTAGAAGTCCATGCTGTGCAAGTGGAAATGGCATTTTGAGGGACAAACCAGCATTCTTGTCTTGGTATAAGGCTAGCAATACATAAAGCACTTTCAGGGTCACACTTTCAGAGTGAAAAACCACTGTTTGAATGTGGTTTGTTTTTCTATGCTGCTTATTAAGAAATCATTATTTTTTTGCCCTTATCATTATAAACAATGTCTTTGGGAGACTGGCAGTCTCTTCTCGCTTCCCTCCCTCTACCCCATTTCAAAAATATCCATTGTTGCAGGGATGTATCTTTCAGGGCTGTTGGCCCCACTACACTGCTGGTGTGCAAGGCTGATTGTCTTTAGAGGAGTTACACCAAAAATGCATTTGACCTTTTGTGCTTGGATTCTAATTGGTGGAACTGGCTGGATGCCAGGTTTGGGAGCCTGCAATTACAGGAATGTCAAAGTAGTTTTCAATGTGAGTGGTGGCTTTGGTTCTTCCACTTTAGGAGCACAACTCAAGGTGTCTTAAATGGATCTTTTCTCTTGAAGTTCTGAGCACTCATACTTCAGAGATCTGTCTAGGTCTCAAGCAGAGCCCACCAAATTACCATTAGTCAATGTATTTGTATTGTTGTTGATTAGTAATTGGATTAGGTAACCTAAATCATTAACTACTCTGAAAATATTATGTATACTTTATATGACAGTCATCAATATATTCACTTTGCTCTTGGTCTCAGCCTGCATTTGAAGAGGACTTGACCTCCTTTATTACTTTTTCTGTATGATAAAACACCATCAGGTTAGCGTGTATTATACCCAGATCATCCAAGAGGCAATATATTCCCTAAGCATGATTAGTATAATTATAATTAAGCATTTTGGATCAGATTTTTATCTGGTAGAAATCAGTATAACTTCTCTGAAAGCAAGAACAGGTATCTACCAGCAAGGGAAATGGACCCTATTTCGTAACAGCTATAGTCCTGAAGATGAATTCTCAATGTTTTTTTTAAGTTCTCCTTTTTTCCTATGGCTATTAAATATCCTCTTTGGTGAGTATTTGTACAGATGCATCTTTAAGACTTTGTGACTGCTACATAATCTCACAAGAGACCTTTTGCAAGAGCAGCCACATGAAGTGCTCTTAAAACGATTGAAAAATATATTCATGAAAATTGTGTGAATGTTTTTCCTTGTCAAAAACCTTATAAATACTCATCCATCCGTGGTGTATATGGTGGCAGTATGTTGACTTTTTCCATTCCCTGTCTACACTCCCCTGCCTGTACAGACCCTGTACTTTTGTTGCTGGCCTTCAGTAGCAGTAAAAGGGTAGAACCAAATGCCCACATAGAAGACCTGGTATCTGTGTTTCCACATCACAAAGCATGCCGACAGACACACTAGGGCTGCAATTAGATTGAGAGCCATCTGCAGAAGTAAGTACAGGTTGAGCATGCTGATGAGGCTACCACAGTCAGCTGCATCCTGGTAGACAAAGGTCCTACTGAGGGGGTCTGCAGTGTCCAGTTTGCACTGGCAGGACTTGAGGATAGTATCACAGGTAAATTTTGTCGTCTGGAAATAATGGTGTGCAGCAAAAGCCACTGCCAAAATACAGGCAACCAGACCCAGGGCGCTCAGGAGAAAATACATCAGCTGAAAGAAAGCAAATTAAAAAAAAAAGGAAAAAAGTAGAAAGCATTATTTTTCCAGCTACACAAGGAATGAGGAACACAGAACAAATGCATGCACATGTACTTCACAGGAAACACTTGCATTCTATACACTATCTGGACATTGTGTGCTTCAAAAATTGCAATATAAGAACCTGGTGATACAAAGTTCAGTAGGTCATCTCAAGATGTCTTGCATACTTTATGTGAGAATTGTCCTGCAAT
The DNA here is from genome assembly GCA_013396935.1 of Baryphthengus martii. Classification (NCBI taxonomy): domain Eukaryota; kingdom Metazoa; phylum Chordata; class Aves; order Coraciiformes; family Momotidae; genus Baryphthengus; species Baryphthengus martii. Next base: position 283,037 of record VWZK01012176.1, read on the forward strand.
TCTGAGACCTAATGAGAACACTAAGAAATGTGTGTCACTATACAGCCAGAAGATTTATAAAGAAGGAAGGAACATCTACCTCTACCATTGTACCTGCATTGATCTCTCATCATCAGATGAGAGAAATTAGTGCAGCTGCCTTGAAGCTGAGCAGAGCAGACTGAGGCTTTGGCTGATGTCTTACCTCAGGTTGTGCTGAGAAGTAGGTATTTTTGAAACTCTGCTCATGTGTTTATTATTCCCAGCTTTTGGTTTGCATGCCCAAGCAAATCTGATTTATATTTGCAAATCAGGTGGTGAGGTGGCTGATCTCCCGCTTGTGGCCCTGCAAATGCAGTCAGTTTGCTTGCTTCCTAGGTCTTACTGTGGAGTGGGAATCCAAATCTCCACGAGAAAGTGCATGCCATGCTCAATTGCCGTTCAAAACTCCCCCCACCCCACTCCCCACTGTAAAGATGTAGGAGAAGGTTTTTAAAGGTGTGAAAGAGCAGCAAGCATCTTTCATTTCTCAATGCTATGGCATGAGAAGGACAAGGGTCTGCTTGTCACCCCACATCCTTACACCAGGGGCAGCTTTAAAATAGGGTAGCTTTTATCAAGGGTAGCTATGCAGAGTCCACCCAAAAAAAAATATGGAAATTGGCAATATCTCAGAGTCCTTGTCACTCTGGATTGCACCTTTGGATACCAGAGTATATGGACTCCCCTTGCTTTTGATAGCTGGAACTGACATTCGCTGTGCTGCATATGTATATTAAAATAATACTCTGTGTTTAACCAAAGTAGCATTTTTGGTCCTGTTCAGCAGTGTAAAAACATTTATTTTTCTTGGCATCTTATCTGTCAGACACATGGGATGGCTGGGAATCTGTTATTTTAAGCAGCAGCTTCTCTCTCTTTCTCTCTCAATACCACAAGCAAACTATCAATATAAAAGCATTTTTAGGACCTTGAAACTCCAAGTATGTATATCTTGATAAAGGTCACACTCCTGGTGTATTTGCCTTATATCTACAGTGTGAATTAATCTCCCTATTCAGTTGCCAGCTTGAAAAAGAAAATAAAATCTGGGCTTACCGCAGATCTTAAAACACTATATACATTTTCTCCCCCATATCACCAAATTCTTACAGTGAGATCTTTGTTTCCAAGACTTGGCTACTACTAAATTTAATTATTTCCCCTACAGCTTCAAACCAAGGGCAGCTTCAAAATGAGGGTGGCTCTAATTAAATACAACTATTTTGTCCCCACAGCTTTCAAGGTAAAGGTCCGTTGGAAAGATGAAGGTGGAAATTAAGGACACCTGCTTAAATAAAGCACATAGACAATGGAGCACTATTGATTGATGGACTCCCTCTAAATAAAGATGTGGCAATTCTTAAGCCAATGGAGTTACTTTAAAAGATGGTGTAAATCTGTTTGACGGGGAAAACAGAAAATGGACAGATCTCTGACGGATGAAAGTTGTTCTGTGATGTAGGAGTCCTAGTGGACTGGTTGGAAGTCTCTGGATTCAGACCAGCAGAAGACAGAATCAGGCCTCCCTAATAAATGAGATATTAAGCCAAGATCAAAGAATGTGCCTTATTCTCTCTTGGCAGGTATTTTATTTAGCTGCCAACTTTTATCCAAAGTCAGGACAAAATAGCATGATATCCACAGCCGAAGCTACACTCCAGGTACACTAAGCAACAATTTGCCTGTTGTGTACCTAAAAGGAAAGAAATATCAGAATACAAATACAAGGGTTGCTCTCAGAGCAACCCTCAGAGGCAAACTGACATGGGGACATAAAGCAATTTCCAAATAGCATATTATTCTCACAGGATGTTTGCAGAGGAATCTTTCTGCGAGCTACTGAAAATGAACACATTTCTAAATATCGAAGGTGAGACAAACGTAAATACTGCCGGTGAGGGAGCACAAGACATCAAGTGCTGAGATCCTATCAGCAAATTAATCACATGTAACTTCAACATTGCAACTATAATGATGTAGTGAGCTCTGCCCAGGAACCAGAACTTGGCACTGGAAAACTGTTTTTTAATAGCCTTAGAGAGATAGACACTGCAATTGCTGTTTAAGCAGAAGGAGAAAGGGGAAATGGGGAGAGACAGCATGCAACATGGTCAGAGCACGGCAACTCATCCTCCTTTGGCTTCCTCTTGTGAGGAAGAGACATTTTAGCAATATTTATTGGCAATAGCTTTGGTTCATGCCAGAAGGAAAATAAATAACCTAAGATAGATGGAGTTCCTCATGGGAAAGGCTTATCATAATTAACAGAGGTTAAAACAGACTTGGTTCCATGGAACTGCTTTTGAAGGTGATGGTGACTCAGGCATGAGCCTGTGCAGGGAACAGGAACCATGGTGTCACAGCATGGGCTGCTGGGGTTGAGTGGGCAGGAGTAGACGGTGTCAGACTACCATGGGGGATGCCATGATGAAGATCACAGTGAGTGATTTGTCAAATAGCAGCAGATAGCCCAGGAAGTCCACAGGAGAACCCAAGTTTTTCCTGTGTGATCTTTTTTTTCATTTTTTTTGAATTTTTTGTTTTTCTTTGTTTTCTTTTTTTCTTTTTTTCTAAGGGAAGAGGATCTCCCGTTTTAAATTCACATGTAACAGCTGGGCATGATGTTTTGTCATACTACAGAGCATGCTCCCTGCAGATGCAGAGATAGGGCAGGAGCAGAAATTCAGCCTGAGACTCCATTCTCCCCGCAAGGGCAAAGGCACCCTCTCTTTGGGTGGTAGTTTCCCTTTCTCATAGAAACATGGGATGCTGTGGATACCTATGGTAGTCTCAGAAAGGGACTTCTGCTGAAAACAGTTCTAACACCTCCTTCTTTAACAGGATCCAGGGCTCATGCAAGTGTGAAATGCAGGAAACAGCTGCTGAGGGGAAGGAAGGCTGAGAGGACTGAAGGGGTCCTCCCGTTTCCCACCCCAAGGAAGTCACTAGCAGTAGTCATAGGGTTACCTCAGGGGTAGACTAAAATCCACCAGGCATCTATGTGTATGGTCCCCCTTCTAGAGTGGTGCTTGGGTTATGCAGAGGATCCCTGCACTCCAGGGAAGCCCAGCCAAAATTTTCTTGTAGGATGATGCTCAGCAGCCATGTGCAGCCTCAGTGAGCGTAAGCCACCAGTGTGAGGGCAGGGCCTGGGCTTGGGAATAAGTCCCAGGGAGGACAGTCAGGACAGATAGGACTGAACCCAACCACGGTGCTGGACCCCCATCAGGCCCCCAAGGGGAAGAGAAAATTCAAGTTGCTCAGCTTTGTCTCATGATTGCAATTTTTCATTCAAGGCCTTGTCACCAAATAGATAATGCTCAAGTTTTTGTTCAGAGATAGACTTTAACTGACATTTTAAGATCTGAGAAGTGATATCAGAGACTTATATGAGTCCTGTGTGATCAAAGCCCTGGGGGAGACTCCTAGGTCCTACTTTGTTTAAAATAGATATGTGCACTGCAGCCACAAGTCTTATGTCTGGGAGAGGCAGTGAGGAGAGGAGGCACTGAGGGATAATAATGGGTCCCAGCGGGTATGTCATTGGACAGGAATGATCAGCAGCCTGGAAATAATCACATTCTGTGGCATGCTACAATAGGAGAAGTCAGGAAGGTAGGAAGGTGGATTTGGGGGAGCAGCATACTTTGTGTAGGTAATAATCTATGTGCTATTGACTGAACTAGAAGTCTTTCAAGGGAGACTTTAGCTCTAATTCTATCAGGTGATGAGGAATAATCCATTTTTTATTGTCTGTGGAGCACTTTAAAAAGTTTTTTTTTTTGTGGGAATGGCTCATGTTCCCCAATGTCAGGGTGGATGACGTTGCTTAGGTTGGCAGAAACATCTGAGCTGCCCAGCCCAACATGCCGTTCCCACCATGAAGGATGACTCTCTTCCTGCTTGGATATCAAGTTTAATTCAATGCTGCAGGGCAAGCAATAAAAAGCCTGGTGTGGCAGCTCCTGCCTAGCCCAGCAGTTTTGTGGGCAGCCATAACTCTTACTTGCAGGTGTAAAAGTGACCAGGTGAGAATTGTAAAGGCAATCAAAGGGCAGAAACAATTATTCTTTTTTTCACTTTCTTTATGTAAGTATGGGAGAAGCTTGAGAAAGGCACAAAAAAACACACCAGGGAGGATGTGTCCATCCTCCCCTTCTAAGGGAGGATGAATTCCAGGTTTTGAAAAGCTTCTCTTCGCATTAGATTTCCTTCTGCTTTTCTCAGTTAATAATCACTGCTATTTTGTGTTGCTTGCGTTGGTATGTCTCATGCTTATTATGTGTCTGCAAAGTATTAAGAGCCCTGAAAATTACAATAATAAGAAAAAACAGTCCAGAGAAAATGGTGTTAAAAATACCCCATTTGGAACAAGCATTCTCAGACTTTCTTTTCTTGTTGCTTGCCAGTGTCAGTTTTGGGGACTGAAGCAATGCAATATGCATGGTTTCTGCATCTCTCTTGCAGTGCTTGGCTGGAAATCTTCTTCATGGAAGAATACTTGTCCCCATGGTTTGCTAACACTTTCCCGTGTTTGTTAAGTTTCGACCCTGACACAAGGTGCTGTGCACTGATGCATGACTAATGGTGCTCAGGTACAGTCTTCCTCTCCCTGACCATGGAGGAGGGCAGGTAGAGATTTCCAGCTACTCTTTTTAATTTTCCTGGGCCCATGCAGGTTCTTATCTCATGGTGAGGAGCGAAATTGCTGGGAAGATGTTTAGATGCTTCTTAGATCACATTTAAAATTAAAACTTGATTTAGGTGGACTCATTTTATGTCACCCTACTTCTATGAACATGTCTACTTAATCAGCAAACCCCCAGTCTTTCACTGAATGCTTATCAAATTATTGCAGTTTTGTGAATCTTTCTGATATTCTTTAAACAGATAAAGAGTTATCCTGCTCTAATTTGAAATATTTGTTATTAGAGTTTCCTCTTTATAGGCTACATTTTCTTCCTTAGCTGCCTGGAAAAGACCAGAAAGCCAGTCCTGCATTTCAGGTTCATTTTCATTTCTTTAACTGTGATCTTAAAAATATCCCCAGTAACAACTTTCCTGATTGTATTTAACAACATGAGAGGAAAAATAAATTTTTTAAAAGTCGAGATACCTTTACTGCGAATTGCACACACGTCTTCTCATCAGGATGGTACGAAATACAAAGCATAACAAATCCCACTAAAGACACCAAACAGATCTGCAAGGGAAGAGATGTAGAATATGTCAAAAGTTTGAAAAAAAATACCAAAAAAAGGACATTTTTTTAAAAAGCGAAAACACCCTTCTGTGTTAGCAGGGCTCTAACTCCAGGAGCCCATGTGTAAGTCAGCTCATTTGAGTAAAGTCTATAGCCATGCGTGTAAAAGCCCCATATGTGTGGATGCACTTCTAAGGATGGAAGAGCATTAACCTTCACTTTACAGACATCAACAGACAAAAAACTTAGATGGACTGTTTGAATCAGACCTAGAGATACACAGCCCATCAATAGCCTCCAGGATGTGTTTCAAGATTTTGGCAATGTAACTATCAAAAAAGAGGAGGTGGCTTATGAAGTTGGGCTTGCAAGACCCAAAAGCACCATCCTACCAGATACTGACAAGGTTTTTACATCACCAGTACAGGTTGCAAATCACGAACCAGAGCTGCTGCTGGATAAGAAGTAGCAGACTTTAGAGCAGAGGCTTTCAACCTCTACTAGAAGCTGCTAACCTTATCAAAAAAGACATCTCCCCTGCTGTCTGAGACTGTGGCAGTAATTGCTGATGGTTAACAGTAATGGAAATGTATTTACTTCATTCATTATTCATGTAGCTGTCTTTATTATTAATTCTAAAGATTGAGGTTTATTTGCAGGAGCAGATATTCATTGGTAGGCATTTTCCAGCCACGTAAGGAGGTTCCTGCTCTGCGGAGCTAGCCTAGTAACAATAATTTCCCTTTTAAAATAGCCTCCCATGGTGCTAATCACTCCAGTCAAGTGCCTTCCTCTCTCTCGTTTTTGGAGGACTAGACAGCAAACCTCCCAGGAGGACACAGGAGCTGCAACTCTGCAACAAGATTGCTTCTTTCAGGCAGCTTCCTCCCTGTCTGGACAAGAGGAGCTGGGTTGACAGGCACTCAGTGAGGCCTCCCTTTGCCACTGTGACGCTGTTGGGGCTGGATCGGGGAATGAGAGGAATCCTGACTGCATCTGCAGAGGAAGAGGGCAGTGTTGGCAACTGGAGCTACACTTCCAGGAATCTATGTGTGTTTGTGATGTTGTGGAAAAACAGGTAAGTCAATGACATGCACACATTTTTAAATGCCACTTCATATCAAACGGTCCATAAAAAAAATATTCATAAAAAGGTCCAGGTGTGATGAGCCTTAGTGAGGACCTTAAATAAGATCAACCAGTGCGCATTCAAAGGTCTTGTCTTAACAAAGGGCTGGAAGCAAATCTTGGCTTCCTTGCTAGGATCATCTTCATTATAAATGATAGTTATTAAAATCCCACTGACTACAGCAGGGATCTGTATTTTTTACCCCTCTTTCTTTTCACTTTGGAGGTTTTAAAGGCTTCTGAGGCTTTCTGCTTTTCCAGAGCAGTTGGAATTTGCCCTCTTGGGCCAGACTCAGTCTTTTCTCAGGGGTGGAACTAAGTCATGGAGAGGCCTGCAAGAGCACGGGGCTCCTTCACAGCCCTGTCCCCTTCTGCTCTCTGCACGCTATGGCAATCCTGTTCACATGCAGATTTCCACCTCTATTTCCAGACTCCTTGACCTGCAATGAAAACTCATAACTGTACTTATGATTAAGCACAATCAGATCTTTCATGATCTGATGCAAAATATACCAAATTTTTCTTTTTTTTCTGCATTGTTGGTGTAAGGCAAAGGCAGAGTGCCTCTCAACACACGGCTAGTCGTGTTCCTGAAGAACCTGTGCGATTAATAACACTTTTTCCCATAAAGTTTTATTTCATGTCATCTCAGTAGGACATGAATAGGAAGTATAGCCTGAGAACATTTCTAAAGAAAGCATCAATATTATTTACTCCTTTCCATGTCATGTGTATTTATATTCTGGTCCTATGACTTACACACAAACTCAAATTTACTTGTTTTCTTCTTTTTGTTGTTGACAGGCAGAGCTGACAGGGCTGTAGGGGGGCAGGGGAAAACAACCTTTCTTATCAGTCCTTCAGTGCTGAGTTGGGTTTTTTTGCCCTATAGTGCTTCTATGTGACTCAAGCATGTTTTATTTTTCAGGATTAATTTACTATGTCCTTGTTCCCTTGCACTATATATTAATCTTTTGATTCGATTAACATGCTCATAAAACTTAAATCTTGAGGAGATCATATCTCTAGTAATATCCAAAGGTTAAAATCCCCCGGTGGCAATTGTGGCTGAAGGAAAGAACTTGTAGAGAGAACTAAAAAAAAAATTCTTAAATACACTTATTTAACATTACATCCCCAAATTCACGTGAGATCAAAGGGGCTGCTCACGTCAAAGCTAGACCTAAGTATTTTCAGGATCTGGTGCTGAAGGATCTTGTTATGAGCAATAAATGGAATTTGTTTTGCTTCGACTACACTATTTGGCATTTACACATGCATGAACTGAGGGTCAGATTTGCCTCTGAGTTACTTCCATGAAACATCACCGGACTGTGCCCACTCTCCCCATCCCATTCCTTTTTTCCTGCAAAAAGTCAACAGAGCTGCATTTATTTCTGAGAGCAGAGTCAGATACCAATGATAAAATGTTCTCATGGTGGAGAGAGAGAACTTCTGGCTTTCAATGCAGCAGGATCAGTCCTCCTTTTCAGAAAACTTCTCATACAAAAGAATATAGTTTAAAAAGGATTTCCATTCCTGCTCGTGCTTTCTAAAGTGCCTCTGGGATTTAAATAATATACACAGGAATACTTGAAGCGGCACATTTGTAGAGAGGTATTTATAAAATATTACACTGGGTTGGGATTCTGACAAATCTTGGCCAGATTATTTCAGAAGGCTTAAGTATTTCTTTTATAACAACATACCGACTCTTCTTTTTTAATCAGAGATGTGTATTTTTGTAAGTGATGGTAAAAAATAATGTTGCTGAGAATTATGACCCATATATGTTTTACATTTTGGTTCTTTAAAGAGAAGTTCACTCACTGGGGCAAACTAAATTGTGAAGCATCTATACAGAAAACAGCTTTATTCTTCTATTTTATACATTATTAATAGATCAGTTTTGAATTATACCTGTGAAGTGCAATAGAATAACTACAAAAATCCTCTGGTAAATACTTGTTCTGACCTGCTAAGTGACTAAGAAGACAGCTACATTACAGCAGGGACATTACAGATGCTGTTGATGCTGGTTGATAAGTAGCATTAAGTAATCCTTCATCCTAGTGCTTCAATAGCCACTGCAATATCCCAGCATGAAGCATACACTTCCTATGCCTTATTGACTAAGCACACAACATAAAATGCAATTGAACTCACTTTAGCCCTTGCTTGCCACCAGACAATATGCGTTTGTTATACAAATAAAATAGGTTCTATAGGAGCTGCAGAATAACAGTTAATTAGATCAGCTCTTGTAAATGTTATCTGGAAATCTAGAAATATTCATTTCTATGCTGAGTAAATTTCAACTCAAGTTTATTTCAAATTCTATTTAAAAATTTTCCAGACGGACTAACACAACCTTTGCTGAATAGATAGTGACGTGAAAGGTTATGCAAGGAAATAACTTACATTTAGAACAGTACTGTCTAGAAAAAGACCTGAATGTGATACAGATGGGTACAAGTGTACACATTCAATTTTGGCTGAGGCATACCCTGTGAACTATCCTAGTTCACAAGACAGGGAAAACAGATGTTGACTAGAGCTGGATGAAAAACTTAATTTATGCTCTAGAAAAGTTTCAATACTGTTTTTCTTCAGCAGCAAGTGGTAGATGTTCCTTCCATTGGGCACGAACATCTCAGGTCTGAATAGTGACTCAAGAATGAGTTTTCTTTAAACTATAATCGAAGTAGTAGTACACATTTTCTTGGTTGCTCCCACCCCTAAGAGAGCTAGAGCCTGTTGTCATGAGAACTGAATTAATACCCTATAGATTTTAGCAGGAATGGGACCTGGTTCCAACTGCATTTAAGAGTGGGTCCCAGTTGATTTGCCTGGGAGGATAGATGCACCAACAGAGAGCTAGTGTGCAGTCCCTGGCTTTTCAGGATTTTGGCAAACCAGCTATCTCTGTATGTGCACACTGGCACACCCACAACTGGGTATTTCTCACAGCTTGGAGTCTCAGACATTGCTGCAAAACAGATGGTTCAACAGTGAGACTGCAACTGTACTACAACACGCTTTCTGCACTCTACCTATCGTGATTATAGGTAGATAGAAACCAGAACTCAAGCAGTAAAGGAGATCGATCTCAAGCTTTTTGTACCCCAAATCCCTCACCAGCAGCTTTACTTTAGCTGATCTTGACATGTTGAAGAGCTCCAGTTGCCACTGAAGCATGACGGGCGGATGCCCTGCCCAGCACAGTGCCAGCATCCTCCTGCACCAGCCAACTCTGTCCTTCCCACTAAATTTACTACACTTCTGAAAAGTGTCATAAGTGAGAAAAACAGGTGCATCGCCTCTGACAGGAACAAACACAGGTGGCAATGCAGAAGGGTGTTTGGACAAAGCCCACAGACCTTGTCATCCAGTGAGAACCACCAGGCCTGGGGAAAGAAAGCTGCTCTCCCTGTCCTCACCTCCCTATGGCTCACTTGCATTTGGTTCAAGAACCTTGTGTAGCACAAAGATACTGCACAGTAGTGATGAAGATGATCATGTAATTTATGTAACTGGGGGAAATATTAACACACAGGGCACAAATTTCAGCTGTGGTTTGCATTTATTATCCTTGCACACTGACATATTAATGTGGCTTGCTTTATTTTGACAGATTTCAAAACCACAGATAGCTTTAATTTGTCTGCATCTCTCCTTTATATATTTGTAAAACCATTTCTTTTTCTTTTGTTATTGCTACAATTTAGCCTAAGTGTTACTACAGAATAGGTGGTTTTCTCCAGAAAAGCACTTCCTACGCAGAACATCTTGGAAACAGTGGTTCTGGTAAAGCAGGAGAGTTTGAAACCTCCACCAAGAAATGAATGAAGCCGGCAGAAATCTGGTTCAAAGCAGCACCTTTGGTCACAAGACAAATGCTGCAAACACTCACAAAGATACAGTTTAGCTCATTTGCTCTTAATATGAAGGCGTTTTAGCAAGAACCTTGTGCAACAACGTTTAGGGGCCAAAAGCAAACACATTGGAGGACAATACCTCTCAAATACAGGCAGTACAATGCTGTGTAGCACTGCGAAGACCCTAAATCCACCTAAAGGTGGTCTCTTCATTTTTTCATAAGAATATAAACTCTCAAACTTCAGGGGGAAAACTGCAATTAACAGAACTAGGAAGAAATTTCTGTTATGGACAAGTAATTTTATAGTTGCTCCCTTCAAGACACCATGGATCTTTTTGTTTGTAGGGACAAGGGTACCTATCTCTGAAGTCTTCGGCTTATCCTCAGAAGCAATACTTGACTTGACAGCTCACCTGCCTTAACAGATACGGTGAGGTTTACCTCCTGTCCACACATTTGGAGAAGCCATTTTATCCACCAAATTTACACATAGATTTTGAACCCAGAAAGAATGTGTTTCTGTTGTCTTTGCCATTATGAACCAAAATAATCTCTGATGCCAGACATCTGTACAGGCTGTTGTAGACGGCAACACTGATGTTCATTCACTTTATGAAGTTTGAGGAAATGGCTGTAATAGTAAGTGCTATAGGCAGCTTTCACTGCTAGCTTTCATCAGTCTCAGGTCAGACTGGGTCTTACTAGCACTTGTAAAAGAAGCTAGCCTCCTACACAGAGGTACTGCACCTTAACAGCTTTTCCTCTTATACATTTCTTGTTAGATTTAAGGACGGTCTAGTTGCATATAAATTACTTCCAGAAATAATAGTTGTAATAATAATGATAAACATATATATTGTGGTTGCAGGCAAAGGCCATCATTATCTAGGAAATCATTGTCTTAACAGCCGTAAAACCCCATGATTAACTGACCATCCCTGCCCCACCTACAAAATAAAATAATGATGTCTTTACTATAGGTCCCTTCAAACTGCAATAACATACCGAGACAGATATGGAGCTTTCTTCTAAATTCTGTAAAGTAATCAAAACCCTGCAAGAATATTCATGATCAAACATAACCATATTTTTCTGTAATGATCTTTGCTGTTTAGGTCAGTTGCTTAGCAGTGAAAATGGTCACATGTGTTATGGTGAGATTTAATTCCCTCGGCAAAGCACTGCCAAGACTACCACCCCTTACAAAGCCAGGAGCTACAGCAGCAGTCCATTACTGATGTTAAATCAGAAATATGGTACTGGTCAATCAAATGCCTGAGGGAATAACAAAGAAAAAAAAATATTTAAAAGTCCCAGAGCCTGAAGTGATTTGCAGCGTGAGAAGTGTAGCATGTCTAAGACTGCTACATGAACACAGCTCACAGTTTGAGATGTGTTCATGACTATGAACCTATGGAAAGTCATCATCTCTGTAGTCATAATGTTATCTAGGCTGAGGAAACCTGTTTTACTCCAAATCTTACCTAGGCTTTTTGCACAAACGTAATCCAGCCGGGAACTCTGATTTCCTCCCTCCTTCCCCTTGAGGCTGTAGATATACCAGGGGGCTAAACCACAGATGTGTCTGGGATTAGACCAGCACTTGATCAGATATCACACAAATCTCTGGTGTAGAGCTACCTTCTCAAACCATTCTGTTAGAACATTTCAACATTTTTTTCACATCATAGTTTTCCACTCTACACCTAATCAAAATAAATGTATTTCAGTTGATCAAGCACGAATGCACAGCTACTCTTAGAAAATGATGAGATTTAATGGCAGAGGACTCTGAAGAATACAATTCTGGTGCTACATACATATATGACTATAAACAAGCACTGGAAATCTCACTATAGCGCATTTCATGCTGTGTATCTCATTGCATGCCATCCAGACTTCCACATACTTTGGAGAAGTTTCAATTAAATACATAAACTTAGAGGCTTTTCTTGAAAACAGTCCTCTGTTAAACCTTTTGATGTTTGCCCATGGCTAATTGAAGCTATCTTGTATAAAAAATGGATGCATGCATGACTATAATATCCATTAGCTGCTTTGATGGCACCAAATTTTAAGTGCCACATTTTACTAAAAATTGAAATCAGCTTCCCTAATAATAAGTAAAAGTTAAAAACCCAGCAAGACTGTATAGGAGGTAAAGCCTGAATGAAAGCCACCTCCACAATTGCTGCAGGAAAAGGTGGCAAAAGCAACAACAAAAAAAAGCCAGCAAGGGGCCAGGGCTAACAAGAAAGTGGCTCTTTCCTTACAGGCTTTAAAAGAGAACACATTTCAGGAGTTTTTAAATAGTCAGTCCCCTGTATCAATATGGAAGGGGATCAGTTGCCTCTTTCTCTAGCTGGGGATGCTTCCCAATTATTGACCTTCTGTAGGAACATAAAAAGGTTGCCTCATGCATAAAGAGGCTCTCTAATGTTTGACAGGGTCACCACCATACAGCTAGAGTGTCCAATGGAGCTTGTCACACTGCCTTCCAGCCCTCCCAGCCCCAAAACAACTCAAACTCTGACAACCTAAAGAGGCAGTTGCTGGGTCAGCACTGTTTGTTACAGGCAGTGCTATTGATTCTGGCACTCAGGTTCAGCAGCCCACAAGCACGTGCTGAGGCAGTGGCAGGACTCACTGTCTGAGTCAGACCCTCATGCAAAAGTACATCAATTAAACAAACATCTCAATTATCAGCATCTGATAAGGATACATAGAATTGGGAGATAGTCCTGGCTGTTTGCTGCACAGGTTGTACTAAGCATTGAAAGCATTGAAACATGAAAGCTAGCCAAAATCCTCTGCCAACCCAGGTTATCTTACACAGTTCCCTGATAGTGCCATGCAGTGCACTCTCGTCCCCATCTCCTGCAAATTGTCCCTGATGGCTGGGTTTTCCAGCCATCATGGGATCTTCATTTGTCTCACTTATCCTTGTTTGTGAGATGCTCAAAGCATCACCTTTGATGAAAGCTTCGGCCTAATTATTTTTTTCATTTATTGAAAAAAAAGGTATAAAATCTTAAAAGAAAGATAAGCATAGGCTTTTCTGATTCCAAGTAAATGAAGAATAATTAAATTGTTTTTTTCAGTTAAAAGTCTGCTAGCTATTTGCACCACAAAGCCCCACATCAGCCTTGCTCCACCAGGGCAGAGAAGACAATGCTTGATCAGCATGTCCGAAAAGCACTGAGGCATCCCTACTCCTTGGGTAAAGCTCAGGGACCCTCTGGCCTAGGGAAACACTTGGGGAGGTGTGACCCTGAAGAGCCTGAGCAGGGAGAACTGTCAGAGCTCTTGGGCTGGGGACTTGGCCTGTGGCAGATCTTTTGAGACACTTCTTACGATAAAATAAATGACAGTTGGAGCCACAGTTACTGCCTTGAGGTACTTGAGACTAAACAGATTTGTAAAATTTTTTTGTAAATTCCAATTTTATGTACATCCATACACATACAGGTATTCAAAACTACTTTCTGACAGAAATAATTAACACACAATAATTTCTGATGAGCATTTCTGTAACTTTCACTGCCTGAGTCTGCAAAATGGGGCTGAAAGGAAGCTTGCTCATGAAAACTCTGATACTCTCTACTTTTGATCACAGTGGAAATAATCTAAGAGCAGATTTTTCAAGGAGAAATATATCATTTCTTCTTCTGGATGTCAAAAGGCCACAAGCTAACGAAAAAGAATAATGAGAATACCATTCATATCTACTGCCCCTGCAACACTTTTCAGCCATTATTAACCACACATTACAGAGGAAATAAAGTCTTAGCAAGGTTAAGTAACTTGCCCAAAACTATACAGCAAGTCAGTGGCAAGAAACAGAAAAAATAATAAAACCCTGCACTCCTGGGTGGATTGGTGAAAAGTATGTCCAGCTCCTTCAAAACAACAAGAGGGAAAACACTGCTGGGGTGGTCCAGCCTGCAGTTTCAGGTGCTCAGGACAGGTCTCATGGAGTAGCCGAACAGCTACTTCAGATCTGGACAACTGCATCTTAAATGGCTATAAGCAGGTGGAACAAATATCACCCTCACTGTTTTTAATTGCATTTATTTGCCTTTCCCTAGCAATTCAGCAGAGGCATTTTACAAGGTTGTTGAAGCTGAAGCAGAAGTGATAAATCATGTAGGCTCTATGGTTTCTGTCCATAAACCTTTTCTTTGGTTTCTGACTAATGCCTCATGGATTTCAGATGAAATGCATTTTCAACTAGCAGGTTCAACCAGGTTTCATGGTGAAACACTTCTGATGCAAAGCAAGATGTATTGTTTTCTTCTGCTATAGCTGCAAGAGGAAAGGGCTGGTGTTAGGCACCCTTTTGGGAGGGCCTAATGTTGGAGGCCTCCTTTGCTTCCTGTCAGGAGCTTGTTGGACACATTTATTTCACAGGATGATGAACCCAATCCCTGGTGTACACTATCCTCAGAAACCTAGGCAGTCAGATTTTGAACTGGCTTAGTTCAGAGTGCCTTGCATGGTTTTCCTCCGTAGCATTTTACTCTAGATTCTTCTCTAAATAAATTCCTTTTCATTCATCATAATGCACTAAAGTACTTGATTTTCAGCAAGGACTGGTGTCACCATTTTGTCACAGCTAAAGAAGAAAGAAAAAAAATCTTTCAATCAATCAGGGTCTATTTAGCATATTAGCAATTTTCCTTAATTTTTCTTTCACCGTTCATTAACAACTGTGAAGTCAAATCCAGCCCTGGTGTAATTCCAAAAGAGTAACACTAGGCATAAGCTTCATCCATTATTTTTAATGTTGCTAAAAAAGGTCTTGATAATAGATTTTTTAAGTTATTGATTCTGAGTACTAATCAAGTCCTTTAAAAAGAGCACCTGAGTGGGATGCTACTAAGACAAACATGATCTCGTATTTTACACCACATCTTGCTGTTCTGTTGCTCATTTGTATGTGAATAAGTGAGTTTTGGGAATTCACTCTCTGACATGAGTTTTGTTCTCAAGTCATCCATCCTTTACCTATATGCCCTTCACAGCAACCCAAGAACCAGCCCATAGGACATCCAGCCACACATAGGATGTCCTAGCCAAAAGTCCTCTTTCATGGACCATTTTCCCCCTAGCTCTCTGGAGGCTAGTCCTCAGCATGCTACCCACCACATCTCACCAGCAGCACCCTGTGACCCCCACACCCAGAAACCTGAGCTCAGCAGCTCCTGGTCATCTCTGTCCAATGTCCCACTGGGCACCAAGTACCTCCATGGAGACATCACAGCACAGGAACAAAGGAAATGCAGCATCACATCCTAACTCTTGTATTTTGCCCCTCAAAGATATACTTTGCATTACTCCTGTGGTGCATCACCCATAGCCAATGCTCCACACACACTCTCTTGCTGAGAGGCTCTGGGGCTTCACCACCACTTCCAACTCTCCTTTCTAGCACTGGTTTCCCTTTTACCGCCCTTTCTACTGGCCTCAGAAAGGCACCAAAAGCCATTTTGAGCCAGAGAGGAATCAAACTGCACTTGAACAGGCCAGTGACTCAACATTGCACCACAGTCCCTAGGGTGAGAGTCACTGTCTGACTCAAACAGAAGGTAGAGAGTAACCCCTCCTTGATGGTCCCTACCCGCAGCCCGCAGGGTGCACTGGTCTTCTCGATAGCCAGGGCATCCGGTAACTTAAAGCAAAACAAAGCCCTGACCCCTACAGCCAGCACAGTCCCAGGAGATGTGTTCCCCCATGGGTTATACTGGTTGATTGGTGTGCAAAAAACATGACCACCTCAGCTGAGAGCTGAGTTTTGCTTCGAGTTGGAGATTAGCTCAGGAACACACCAGAGAGTTTTGCCTGTTTTTCAGGGAAGAACTCTGAAAACTACTGACTGTGGGCTTCTAAATGTTACTACTACTGGAGGCTGCTGCTACAAATGAGAGGGGTTAGAGCTCAGTCTTCAGAAAATAGTGACTTTGGTGGGATTTCAGGCCCCCTCCAAGGGAGATCAGTTGCATGTGAATGTCTCAGATGGTTGCTGTTTGGACTCTGGTGACATTCACATGGGCCAGGGGGTGCTTCCATGGCTTTTCTCACATCCTTGGCATACTCTAGTTGAGTCTAGCTCATTCTTTCCCCAGTTTCTGTGTGTCAGCTTTTTATAGTTATAAAGCTATTTCAAACCTGGGATGTTACAAGCTCTGCCTGAAGAAGAAATAAGCTGATGTCCAGAATCACCAAATAAATGGGAGGTGGAATGTCACATGCTGCTGGTTTATCATCTGTGTTCCTCACTGGCTTGTAACCGTGAAAACGCGAGGAGGAAGTTATCCTCTTTAGGAAGGGCAGGCTCTTGCCCTGTGAAACATTGCTAAACTCTTAGATACCTCTTCAGTCAGAAGAGAAACAGGAAGGGTGAGGTAAGTAAGAGAAGCTCTTCCTTTGGGAGCTTACATCCTGCTCTTTACATTCTTTGAAGGGTTGTCCAGCAGGATTAATACAGCAAACCCCAAACAGTTCAGGTGTTCAGATAATCCTTCGACATAAATTACATTCATGGGAGATGTTCCCATAGATGTTTAGTGCATCAAGAAATCTTTTCTTTAAGCACCTAAGCATAAATTTATTTGCTGGGAGTCTTACAGTGTTACAGCACCCATACCAGTGCTAACACATCAGTATACATTTTCCTGAAGCCTGCTGCCTAGGGAAAAAATCCTACATATTAAATTACATCCATGGCACATCCCAGGCTTATAATTACCAACCTTGTCTCTCCACAGGCAAACTGCGTATCCCTGAGCACACAGCCAAGTGGGGCCACACCACACACTGCACCAAGACCCTTGCACCTCCTCCCCACATCTCTACAGGGGCAGCCATCACTGGGGACCAATCTGGGCTTCCCTGCTGGCCATGCCTCCTATTTATGCCTGGCAGCACCCTGCCCTTTACTCCATCTCCACCAGCCCGTGCAGCAAGGCTGGCGTGTCACTCAAAACTGCATGTGACTTGGTGGGAGCTGCAGTCAGGGCCTGAGACAAGCTCCCTTTCTCTGTCATGTTACCCAGTCGCCAGCACCATCCCCCTCCCCACAGCCATGTGAGGTCTCTCCCCCAGGTGGAGGAGAAGTTTGGGGGGGGCAGGCAGGACGGAGGTTAAAACACAACAGTTCTTCAACACAGCACAGAGAGGAAGCTCAAGACAGCCATTTCTCTCTTCTCACTGTTACCAATGCACCCAGCTAAAAGTTGCAAGTTATACAGTTATAGCCTCACTTATCAAACCTGATTGTGATGGTTTGGTGGGGAAAGAGGGAAGGCAGCATAAGTAATCAACTTTTTTTTTTTTTTTAAGCATCACCATCACTGTGAAGCACAAGCTAATACATACATCTAGTGAACAGCAACCCTGTATTTTATTTAGGGTCTGTTGGGTATTTCAGGGAGAAAATGAAACATTGTGTTAGTCTGCAGGAGCAGTTTCCTTGGGTAAGTATAATATTTATAGTTAGCATAACTCAAACAGTGTTGTGCATGCAGGTGGTTAGTCTAAAGTGGAGCATCATGCAGCTTGCATTAATGTCAGCAAAGGCACTTTATGGAGAAACAGACTTTATGCTTACAATTATCCCAGCCCAATATGGAGTGTCTCTGACTAGCAGAGAGGAGCTGATGCCTGCCATAAGGAAGCCCAGCACTGTTACAGACATGCCTAATGCCAGCTGCAACAAAGCAAACAGCAATGGGAAATGGCATCCACAGCAAGTGTGGGATTCCTCCTGGCCAGTTTTGGGATCCCCCTTGCGTTTCTTCTGCTTCTTCTTCATCGCGGACTCCTCCGTCTTGCTCGAGTCGGTGCTTTTTTCCCCTTTGGGTGCCTTCCGTGTCTGGCTCTGGTTATTCAGGGATGTGCTGTGCTGGGATTTCTTCTCCTCCTCCTTTCCCATGTCAATGAACTTTAGGTTTTCCCGTGCGTGTGTGTGCGTGTGCTCGCCCTGATGAAAGTGTGAGGTTTTTTTGTCCCCCAAAGCTTCTCTGTGCTGGCTGAGTCGTTCCTGGTATTTGAATCAAGGAGGCTGAACAAATATGGGAAACATTTGGAGCAGACTGTCAGAGCTTTGAAATGTCACATATAGCCCAGAGAAGAGGGGGATTCAAGGGGGGTAATGAACTGCCAACATGCAGGCACCAGCTCTGTACAGGGGCTGGCTATGCAGACTCTGCTGAGCACGTGCCACCACAGCTACATAGGTGTGAGCACACACATGTGTGTGTGTTTGTGGAGAAGCCCGACAGGGAAATAGCATGCAGAAAATCTACATTGCCAGGTGATGAACAGGAGGGAAATCTGTCTAGCCAGGGAGTCAGGAGCAATCAAGTGCCTCTGTATGTGTGTGCACCAAGCAGGCGGGTAGGAGTTCATCGCACTGTGGCTCCCTGGGGATTACTGGCATGCAGAGTGTAACTCCGTGAACCCACACAACACCATGCACACAACAAGTATGTTTCATACACTGGCTGAATCAGATTAAATAGGTACAGTGGTACTAATTAATATTAAATAGGTTCAGTGGGAGGGAGTTGACAATATGCACGGAAATTATGAAATTAACACAGATAAAATTTCTAACTGATATCCTGTATCTTACCAAAAGTTGCAAAAGCATAGCTAGGTGTGCTTTATGATGAGACAGACACGGACCAGCAATGAGGACTGGAGGCTCTGTGCAGGTACTGGTAATGCAGGGAGCTGAACATCTGCTGAGTGAAGTTTCCAGGGCTGCAAGTTATCCATACCAGGAAGATTGTTTATATTACCTACAAGAGAGAGGCATATCTTATTGTGGGCTTGTGGTCACTGCAATTTGGCCGTATGCTGGCTCTCACTAGTGTTGGGGACAGAACACCAGAAGTGTGAGGTTTTTGCCCTGAAACACTCTAAAACTGTTCTTTAGCTGAATCAAGTCTTGGCAGAGCCTCTCAGATGTTGGTGGTGCTCCCCGGAGGCTTGTCCTTGGAGGTGCTAGCAGGGCTGGATCCTGCAGAGTTAGACAGTGAATACTAGGACTGTGAAACAGAGGGAGCAAGAAGAGGTGGGTTGTGAGCAGTACTGTGCTGGAGGCGATGCCAGCAACCCTGCATTCAGCTGGGCTACAGCGCAAGCATCCTCGCAAGTGAAGACCATGGGAAGCAGGAGGCCGCCTCAATGCCTGGGTTTAGCTCTCACTAGAGGAATTACTCAAAAGCTTAGGAGTAAGGAGATGCTTAAATGCTTTGCTGGCCCTGAGCCCATATACATACAGTCAGATGTATTGTCCTCCTATGAGGCAGGAGGTGCACTGGGACCAGCTGGGACCACTGAAACCCCTCCTGCCTGTGTGCAGCTCCATTTCCCCACTGTCACTTGAGGACATGTGGGCTTGTGCTACCATCTCACCATCAATAGGAGTAGGATAAATGGGCCAGACAGCTCTGTCCCCACCACTATACATTTTTTTTATTTTTCTTCCCATAGAGGAGTCAAATAATAAGAGCAAAGTGTTGAGGTAGGCAGAAAGTACATGTCAGATGTTGGGGAAATCACCATCAAAGCTGCCTTTGAATGCTGCAGAGTGATTCAGGGGGGAATAGCCAAAATGCTAAAGTACTCAGAGAGGATCTTACGCATGCTGAGATATCATCAAGGAAATCTTTCCTTTGACGTACTGGAATGTCTTCTGAGAAACTACTCTATTTCCAGCTCTTTATGGCATTTAACAGCAATGAACTGTCTTCTGTATTAATAAATTATGATGTCACGTTGTTTTATGGGTTAAGCAATATCCTTTCCAGTTATTTATATTACTGAACATATTTCAGACACTTTCTGCACACTTAACTCTCGTGCTACATCCATAGAGGAAGATTAAGATATATTGTTCAAAAAAGAAAAAGGAAAATAAGTCAGAGGTAAGAAAAAAAAAAAAATGGAAAAATCCCTCTTCCCTAGTCATGTTGCTTACAGTACCATGTTTTCATAGTTTTCCATCAAGTTGTTTTGTCATCATCATCCACTTTTTAAGCATCCTTACAATAGCTTGCACTCATTCATGTACATTGCCTCTCTCTCTCAAAGGCACATACAATTATATTTAACCACAGCTTTGAGAGGGATGGGGTATTCAAGGATCATCACTGAGGTCAGATAGGGAAGCAGCGGCAAAGCTGAGAGCACGTTTTACTCATGCCCAGTTGAACATATAATAAATATTAGTTAAATGAAGCTACATTTTCCTTTCCTTTCTGCTTACTTTCCTACTTCTATGCCACAAACTTTTACTGTGTTTTTCCCCCAGGAAATTCTCTGGTTTTAGCATCTGGATTTGTGCTGGCAGCTAGATTTGTGTCTTCTAAAAGGGTACAAAATCCAACTGCTTTATTCAGGCCAACAGTCGTATTGGTTTCAGGGGGAGCAATTGCCTGAAGAGGTTGAACAGGATTTAACCCAAAGTCAATAAAATGAACAAGCACTTACCTTACAGCCTCTGACGGCCCTTGCTTATCCCCTGGCCCAAGAACTTCTCTTAAAACAGGTGCCTGAATATCTTTTTGGTGCAGCAAGTATCTCAAAAATGAGGCGATAATCCATGGGCAATAGGCAGAGTATCTCCTACAAAGTATAGGTGCAAAATCCACTTGGACCCCAGCCTCCTGCAGTCCCTTTTAAATCCTACTTGTATGGCTAGTGTCCAGAGTCCTTAAGGCAGGAGAAGTCTAGGACTGGACAGGAGACACCTTCTGTACAGTAACCAAAACATTTGGGTATGAAAATATGAAACACTGAGATGGGGAGTCCCTCCGAGGCTGGGTACAATGTGCCTACACAGGGAGGCATCATGCCTGTGGTGAAGGGCAGCAAAACCTGATCCAGTAGGAACAGCTTTCAGTCACCTTCTGCTTTGCTTGTCTCCTGCTGTTCACATGGTTATTTGAGTAACATAGCGATCAGATGATGGCTCATCTGCTTTTACCAGGACAACTTTGGGACTTGGATGGATGTTACCAGTTGGTAATAAAGACAGCCACTTGTAATTTAACAAAAACAAAATATATGTTGCCTACTTAAAATCATTTATGTCACATCTAATCTCTGCAGCGATACACAGTTACATAAATAAAAAAATGGGCAACGAGGATGTTGTTTCAAAATGATTAAACAGTGTGTAGAAGAGGAGAAAATGTTCTTTTACTGTGGCTAGCTTTCCCTGAAAAGTCAAAGATCTTACATACTGGGAAGTTTAACAGGGACGAAGGAAAGAGGCGGTTGCAGGACCGATCTTCCATAATTATTATCTGAACCAGATCGTATTTGCTGATTCCACTTGGCATTAATAATCGAGTGTAAAACAGCTGTGAAAGAATTCATAGCATTGGTGAGCAACGAGAAATAAAAATAATACTTTTTTAGAAACTGCAAGATTAAATAAGGACATTGAAATAACACTAAATTTTCTCAAGTAGTACATCTCCCGGATCTCACTTGGATTTTCTCGGCAACACAAGAATAATCATTACCCTTTTATGCCCAAAGGCCCTGATTAAGTATATTCTTAAATTAAGCACATACTTGAATACCCTTCCTGGATGAGGATGTTTTTTATTTGAGCCAGCTACCATCTCTCATGTGGCACGCAGTTGTAATTGCGTGTCCTTTACACAAGATGAGTCATGTTGCACAGCTCTTCCATAGCCAGATACCGTCCTCTGTAAAACATTGCCTGCTCTTGTTCCTCCCCTTGCCAAAAGGCAGCACAAATCAGCTGACGATGACAAGTCAAACAGCAAACACAATGCCAGACACAGAAATGGCAAGATCTGGTATGCAGCTTCACAATGATACAGTGTTTCCTATCTCTTCTCCTACTCATGAGGGGAAATGGCACTGCATGGGACTCCAGAAACCTTGGGCTTTTCTTCACTGCAATTTTTACACTGGAAAGAAAGTGAGTTTGGCATGGCTGAATCCACATAGACACATAGATGTGCACTCCCACATAATCACATTTATTCGGATATTTCTTCAAGGCATCAGCAGTTTGCCCAAGTGCCAATTGTAGGGTTGCAGCACACAAATCTGGAGCAGCAGAATTAGCAAGGAACAAAGGCTTGAACAGGGCTTGCTATGTCGCCCCAAGGACCACAGTGTGTTTGGCTCCCTTCACCCTAAAAGCAGTTCCACAAAAGATTACTGATCCTCTCAAAGATGCCAACCCATCTTGATGGCTGGGACCAGGAGGAAGTCAAATATATTGCAGCCAGTCAAAAGTTCACCCACCCACAATGTCAGTCTGGACTATGGAGAAGCTGAAACCCTGCCTCATTCTTGCTCCTTTTTCCCCTGCTCCTTTCACCCCATAACAAGTTCAGCACACCAGCAATCTACTAAACAACAGAAGGTTCCCCATTAAAATAAACAACAAAAGATTCTCCCTAAAAACAGAGGTTTGAAGTCAATCACTGTGACTTCTGAAGACTGATGTCCATTGACAGCAGATAATAATAATATCTAGCTCTTGAAAGCACAATTACATAAAAGGCAAGGCCAATTAGAAATGGGTCTGACAGGCAACTCAAGCTGGCTTCTGACATAGCCATTTTTAAAGTTCAGGTCATCTGAAGGTGAGGCTTGTTTTCAACATGCTCTTTCGAGGCCAGTTCACATTGTTTTGTGTGTCTGTAGGCTCTGCTGTGAGCTCTGGGTTAGGCCAGATGATCCCCAGAGGAACTGTACAACCCACATTTTTCTTTGTGTGTGCTCCATGTACCCTTTTGGCATTACTAGGGATAAGACTAACATATGAAGACCTTCAGTTTAGCTGGATGGGGTGACAGATGTGGAAAGAAGCAGAAGAGGAATTGGTTTATGTCAGATTACTCCACAATTGGAGGCTGTGTATTTATTAACATGATTTTCTCCCTCCATCTGACCACACATCACATCTGACCAAGAGGTAAATCTGTGCATACAAAAGAAATCAAGTCTTCTTTCAGATTAGAAAGACACCGTGTCTTGTAGCCTTCACAATGACTATGCTGCTCAAATTTAAATTCATAAATCTTTGTTTTTGCTAAAGCTCCCTTAGGGACTCTGTGCTTGGAGTTGCTCGTCTCCAGATGTGGTTCCTGGAATCCAGACAGTGGCCCAGACATTTATAGGGGTCTCTATAGAAAGTTTACTAGTAGTTAAGCTGTCCATAATGATCTGACTGTTTCCATCTTGTCTTCTACTCTTATGGTAGGTTCTTTGGGGTGGAAGTTATATTTTATTATGTTTCTGCATGAGGCCTAGAGAGGGTGCTTAGGTGCTACAGCTGACAGTCCCTCAAAATTGGGATGGAGCGGTAAGAGCTCCAGAAGCTGCAAGACTACAAGAAAGTAAAGCTAACTGCTGCAGCTTGGTTACTATGCTCTGGCAAGTATTTTGTATCAGTCCTGAGTCCTTTGTATCCCATTGAGCGGAGCTAAGGAGTTTGAAAATGGGGGATGACAAGTTTACAAACACTCTGAGTCCTGTCCAAAGCTGATCCTCTTTCTTCAAAGTATACTGAAGAGGATATTGTCTGACAAAATACGTTAGTGAGATGTTATGATCATTAGACCTTCTCACCAAGATTTAATTATTACCTAGTTAAACAGAGGCAAATCCTCTTACTCATGCTCTTGCCAAGGATAACGGTTAGGTCTGTTCTGGGTACGTGCTCATGGGAATGTATATGTACACACACAGACATACATGCATGCACATGCAGGGGTCAAGCTGTCACCTTAGTATGCAGAAGTGCCAGGAAACCTGCCCACGGCTTTACACCAGGACACAGGCACTGTGGGCAGCAGAGGGAAGCGCAAGGGCTACTGCTTCAATTTTCATTAAAAGGAGGGATAAAATGAAGAAGCTTGACTCCACAAGAGGAAGAAAGAAGCCTCTGCAGTAGCACTACTACAGCCACATCCATCATTTACACTGTGATATGAGTCAGTCTCATTAATAATTATTTCACTAGTCCCATAACATAAACTGTTCTCCTTTAAAGGCACAGGTCTCACTATCTTCATGTGGAGGCAATGCTCAGGGGTTCCAATGGCATGGGCCACCTGCCACAGTGTAACGCCTATGCCCATGTCCCTGGATCAGCAGGCAAAGAGGCTGAATTAGCCCAAAACTCTCCTTCTAGAAAAAAAAAAGCACCAGTCCCTCTTGGATGTTTCTCCTGGAGCGGGGATCCATGCCATGGCAGTACAGTGGCAGGCCCACTGGAGGCACAGCCAACAGAGTTGGCAGCAACATCACCCTCAACGGGCTGTTGATCCCCATTTTACTTTGGAGAAACGTCAGCTACCTTTTCCCCATCCTTACAGGTAGCCCCTCACTGGCACCTGCAACCAGTGGAGAGTAAGCAAGCAGAGGGGAAGCCCAGCAATGAGCTTTGGGCATAGGATTCTGAATGACTGTACAGGGTAAGGAAGGGATGAAAAAGAAAAGCAAGGCACAACTTTCACTATTCAGCTCTCTGTTTCTTTCACACACCCCCAAACACAGAGATAGGAGCATAGAGAAAGTGGTAGGATGGACTGCAGGAAGTCCTGCCAGGTGGAGAGATCATATTTTAAATCCATCTAAGCTCTGGTTTTGCTCAAGTCTGAATCCCAAGCTCTGGCTGTGCGGATGGGACTCACAGCCAGGATGGAGGGATCAGTCAGCACAGGAGCCAAGGAGCTCTCCTTCATAGCAGGAGGTTCCAAATGTGCTCACATTGTCCTGTGCAGTGGGTGCTTTGTAATGAAAGTAGAAAAGCCTTTTTAACAAGAGGCACATGAAAAAAAAGGGCTTCTGAGTTGGTGTAATGCTTCTAGCAGCTCTAATAAAGTGCTGTCTCCAAACATCCAGGACAAACTGTAGTGCACATGCACACGTATCTCATTTTTCAGACTTCCTAGAGTTTACAGACATTTGGGGCTTTGTTTCTGCAGCTGGCTTAAGGTCTCACACTGGCACTTGGATAGTCCCACTGTGTTACTCACTGCTCCAGCTGTACTTCAAGGTTTGATGTACTCACAGGTGCTGCAGTTGCCTGAAATGCACATTTGGGTCCTCTGGAAGGCACTAGCTGGAATTTCCTGAAGAGCTCTCAGCCTTTCAAAAACAAACAGTTACAACTTTCCTTCAACCAGACCACACTGTAACTGGAGGCTTTTCTCAGAGTCGCTTTTGGAGCCCCGAAGTACCTAAGTTTGGAAGCTGACATCTTCAGCCCAATCAAAGTTTGTTGCTGACCTTGGTGTGGCCAATATTTTCCCCTATCTCTTGGCTGGCCTGAAAATGGATCTCATGATCCTTCCTGGAGGCAGGAGACCTGAGTATATCAGAGTTCATTGCTTCTAGTCTCCTCCTGAATTTGTCGTAGCAACTATAGAGTTCACTAGATACTGGGCCATAATCTTCTGCCTCACGAAGAGCTGGTTACTCCCTTTTCTTCCTGCATTGATGTAAACCATCTATAAGTTACCTCCACAAAAGACCAAAGCTGTCTGCTCTTTATCTGAGGTGAAACAGAGGCCTGAGGCTCAGGCCAGTGCTGCTTAACAGCAGATTCAGGACTCCTGATGTCTGCCCACCTCTCTCCTAAAACAGCCACCTAGCCTTTTTTTCTGCATTCCACCTCTCCTTAGACATAGTTTCCCTCTGATTAGCAATAACAATACGGCATCATGTCCTCCATTTTCTCAGACTGGCGACCTTTTGTGTGAAAGGCTTCTTGAGGATACAGGGCTTTTTTGTGCTGCTAGAATTGCTTCATGTGCTCCACCAGATATTGAAGAATATTCCCTCCCATCCAAAGTCACCCTGAGTATTATCCCTGGAATGGGCTGCCCAGGAAGGTCGTGGAGGCCCCATCCCTGGAGTCATTCAAGTCCAGGCTTGATGATGTTCTAAGCAACCTGACCTAGGTAGGGATGACCCTACTTGTGTAGGGAGGTTGGACTAGATGACCTCTAGAGGTCCCTTCCAGCCTGAAACATTCTACGGTTCTATGATTCTATGATTATATTATCTTGGCTTAGCATTGTTATGAAATGTCAGTGCTTCACAACTTCTCTGACTCTCTTTTGCAATGTCCCCCTTGCAATGTGTTGATATGGTGCTTGATGGGGGGCTGGAGACCCTACTTAACAACAGGAAACTGAAATGGATTGCCTTGTTCAGTCTAACAACATTAAAGGTTAGAAAGGACACGATTGGTCTATAAATATCTTGTGTTAAGCTTAAAACAATGTTGGAACAAGGACAAATGGATACAAATGGCCATGAGTACATTTAGCCTGGAAACCAGAGGAAGGTTTCTAACCATTGGAGCAGTGAGGCTGAGGAATAGCAAGAAACATAGCTTTCTGTAAGACACTGCGCTATCAATTTTTGAATTGCAGCATTTGACATGGTTGCTTGAGACAATTTGGTGATGCAGGAAGTGCCTTTCCTACCAAATTTCCACTGTGGGCACACTTTTGGCTCCTTCTTGCTCACACAGGTGCCCTAACATAGCCACAGGAGGAGACAGGACTCTTGGTCCCCTGCCCAGCTGTTTTAGGGCTTGATATAATCTAACTTTTTTATTTGTTAGTAGCAATAATTTATATTTCATGCATTTCCTATACAATAAACTGAAGAGTTACATCAGTAACTGGGTTTTGAGGCTTTTTTTTTTTTTTTGTAGCTAATACTTTGTACTTATATAGCATCTTTCATCTTTCAAAGTGCTCTACATACATTAATTATTTAATTCTCCCCGTATCCTCTTTGATCTAAATAAGTATTATGCTGCTCAGTTTACAAGTGGGAAAGGCAAGCACACAACAAATCCTTGCTGCTAGGCTCATCCCACTAGGATTGATGCAGTTGCGTGGCTCTAAATGGCAAGGAAAGTTGCATGATGTGCACAGGGTTGACAGTGGTAGAGCCAGGGCAGTAATTCTTCTGGCTACCTTCTCATTGAGAAGAGGGAGAGAAAGGGGTCTGCCAGGGAGAGCTGTGTGCAGGGCCAGGTATAGGATGCTTGATGTACAATAGAGGAGCAGAAAATGATGTGTTTTGTGCTCCCAAGAAAGATCCAGAATTTAGTTTAATCAAAGCATGTAGAGCAAAGCTATTACAATGGCTAGGTGACTAAGACCAAAGTAACAGAAACAAATGCAAATAGCTAAAAGTAGTAAATGAGTAAGAACTGACATTGATCTATGTAGACATATATTCAATGAAAAGATGCAATTCTCCCCCTTCAGTTAAGGAAAAAACAAAAATCTAATATTTTTCGTCATTCTTGTGTTAAATGTTTACATCATTTTTCAAAGTGACTGTTGGAGGCTAAATAACTGAGCAATTTTTCTTGCAAATCCACATAGTGATGTTATTTGTGTGGTTGGATTGCTGTGATGATGTGAAGACACTGTGAGTTCACACAGCCTTATTCCAAACAGAAGTCTCACATTCCCCCTCTCTTTTTCACCCTTTTTAAAGGACATTTCTGTCTTACAGAGGCAAGCCCTGTGGCCTGTTAAGCAGTGCAGGAACCTGGGAAACAACACCCTTTGGGTCTGGTGCTCATTCTGCCGGTGGCTTGGTGTCTGATGTTGCACAGGGGTAATAGCTTCATTTCAGCAGTCAGTGCCCAGAGTGGGAGTTAAAAGATCAGGCTACTGATTTTTACAGATACTAACTCATTTTGAGGCTAAGAGAATGCTATCTAGCACTAGCTTGCTGCCTGGCTTTATGGGACAACAGTGTGGTTTGTAAGTGAAACACAGCTCTGTGCATCCTCCTCCCGGTAGAGCAAACGCAGCTTGTGCCCATAGCAACTTCTGCACTCCTCCCGGTCAAACAGTCCTATAGCATAATTGCCTTGCGGGGGGGGGGAGAAGGTGAATGGTCCTGAATTTGGTCATATTTTTCCTGCAGCACATTTTTTCCTGTTACTGCTAGCATTAATTCCTAGAGAATAAAAATGACTAAGACTCTTTAATTTCATGGTCATTTTGATATGATAAATAGTGCCAAGAGAGACAGTGGGAAATTAAGAGTTCAAATCCCCAAGGAATATGGAAATTGCAGTTAAAATAGTTCTGCTAAATGTTAGTAATTAGCAAAAATTATTTTAAAGTGTAGTATTTTAATCAGCTGCAAACGCTGCTCACCTTATCATTATTTCCTACAAAATTGATTACACCTAAGACAGTTAAGCTCCTCACCTGCACAAATCCTTTGGGCATCCATAGGTAATACCTGTGGTTGTACACTAAACAAAAGGAAAACTATATTAACAGAACAATGCTGGAAGCATAATCTTCTAACAAGCATGATAGAGTCAAAGATGCAGTTGTTGCAACTGCCTTGTTGTGTCACTCCGTCCTGCCTTAGTTCCTCTGCATTTCTTAGCATTAATTTCTTATTTTCCATTCTTTAGGACCCATGTTAAAACAGGGCTCTTGTCTGTCCCACTCTAGCTTATCCCAGCTCACTGCATCCATGTGCTTTCCCAATATTTGGTAATGCTCCTTAATTTCAAAAGATCTCTTCGGCAGCTGTGGACTCATTCCTTGGGAAGGCTCTGCCTTCTTTCCAGGCCCTTTCTTTCAGTAGGAAGTCCCATGGGGTGAGAAGAGCAAAGCAACAGATCTCAGTCCCCAGCATGATGGGGGTACACAGGACACCTGCTATGTAGGAAGAGGCAAAGCCTACACGGATGATGAAAGAAATTGATATAAAGCTCATGCTAGTACAGTGTGGTCTCTGCTGCACAAAGCAATGGAGGACTGAGATACCTCAAAGCAAATCCACGCACAGCATGGAACTATTGGACTGCCTGAAGGAACGTGCTGGGTGCACTGACATTTGGAAAACCTGCAGGACTTGCACCTTCCCTCTGTCTCTGTGATGTTGTGATGCAGGACACAAGGTAAGATTGTTCAACCGTCTGATAAGATGTCCCTAGACAGACCAGGAGCTCCTTGTATGGCCATTTTAATGGCAACTGAGGCACGGAACAATTGACTTCCATAAAGACCCTCAGTGCAGCATATCTATCAGAGTACTCAAGTGATAACTTCCAAGTAATGCCAAAGGGATGTGCATCCCTAAATATGCCTGGTGAGCTGGGTCGAAGCCTGTTCAAGGTCATATGGGCAGCCTTCAGCAGAGCCAGGAGTTGTACTCCTGCCATCTGAGCCCAGGAAAGTGCCTTTACAATAAGGTCATTTGTGCCCTCATGCATATGCCCTCTGCTTGTAAAGGAGTTCATAGCTATTACATTAGGAATATTATACTGAAGGAAATTTAAACTTCACTTGCCTGCTCATGTAGCACTGTTAATATGAAAAGCCTTGGGTGTATTTCTTTTATAAATATCAGTTGACAAGAGTGCTGGTACAGAAAACTACCAGATCATAGAGAGAGATGATTATGATGGGATCAGTCTATGTGGCCAAAAACACACTGACTAGTGCCATCCATTCTGTGATTTAGGGCATGATAGAGCAGGGTCTAGTCTGCGCCAGCCTCTGGGTATATAGCCATCCAGATAAAAGTTGGTGGGCTAACGGCAAAAGTTGGGTCTCTGTCCTGAACTTCTCTTTCATGTCATTGCTGTACAAGATGCAAAAGACTTTTTCTTTTAGGATACATAACAACAGTAACATTTGTGAAATCTCAACCAATTCAGAACACTTCCAGTTCAAGCTATATTTAGAAAAGCAACAAAAGGCTATCAATACATTGTAACTAAATGTACACTAAACTTCAGATAGAAAGGCCAGCTGTGTGGGATGGACAAAGTAGCAACAGATACCTCTTTAAAAGCAGTTTTGGAAAGTGAATTGAATTTACACAGATCAATTCAATTCTGACACTTCTAAACATCTCAGTATTTCACCATGCAGCTGTAGTCATTTTTAACACAACTTTCTGGATGTAGTTTTTCAAGTCACAAAAAGACAGAAATGCCATGGGCTCACACTATACTGGTAGCCCCATGGATGTCGGATACCTTAGACAACATGGGGACTGGCAACAGCAGGGAGGTGCCACAGCCAAGTGGGAGATGATAGGAACATGGAGGCTTTCCCAGATGGGAGGCACTGGAAAGACCCATGGCAAATCCCTGACGCATCACCTGGGTCTCTTGCCAAATTTCAAATCCCTGCTCCAAAGCAGAGATATGCTTGAGCTGTTCAGCAAAAAGGTCACCAGAAGTGTTTCAAATGGTGTGAAACAGCTTCTTCTGACTCTGCCTTTTGGTCTTGATGCCAGACATTGGCCAATCCTGTTCAACTGGATCTTTCCCTCAAAAAAGTCAGACAGACATATATCATGGAAAAAAATCACCTCAAAATGTTTGGCAAAGCTTTAGTTAACTGAAAATGGAGTAGTATAATGGAATGTCTTGAATAACTTGAAAAGTAAGCATCCCTACCAGCACTGCCTATAGTGCAGTTGACTGTACAAGGTGTATAAATGCCTATACATAAAATGTATAAATTTTTTTTATGTTTTCCAGCTTCAGTGTGTTCACCCAGCCTTAAAATTATGTCAATTGTATCTCTGACAGTCATCCACCTCCCGCCAGCATAGGCCACTTTATACGGGCACCATCACAAGGAGTCATGTTCTTGTACATCCGCTGCTCCTGGAGTAATACCCTTGAGCTTAAACTACAAGGCAAAAGGAAAAACAACCTTTTTTCTCATGCATCCATAAGCAGCTGAAATGGGTAACAAAAGGGCCTCCTCTGCAGTGCCCGTGGTGTTTTCTGGCAGCTCCCTGATAGCTTTGCATAGCGTCTAAGCCCCAGGATATCTCTGGGCAGCTACAGCCCAAAGCTGAGCCAAGGACACTTGAATGGTGTGCTTTTGTTCTCACAGGCACCTTCAAAAGGACTCTGTCAACCAAACCCTCACTCACATTGCTCTTGATGTGCTACAATAACATATCTGTGCTAGATTATTTTTTTCGTCCTTCTGATAGCTGTAATCGCTCTTAAAATTCCTGTTCCACTCCTGCTTCTCCTTTTATACCTGTTCTATCAACCAACACAGTTGAGAGCACGCTGCCTGATGCCTACACTGCAGCTTACATTTTACTACTGCAAAAGGAGATCTCTTGTGCAAGCGAGGCCTTGTGCAGTTGTGCTAGCAATCCTGTCACAGGCAAGTCAGTGGCCTTGGTGGCATGGGGAAGGTGAGGGGACCGGTCTGGCCTTGCCAGGGCGAAATAGAAGTTGCAGGAAGGAGCTGTCAGGTTTTGGCCCCAATCACAATAACAAGAGCAGATCTTATTACTAACTCAGATGAAACACATCCTGATTTCAGCAGAGTTGTATCTATAGTGTGACTCCCTGTGCTCAGACCTCAAAATAATTCATACCACATCTGCAGTCCTGGTGAGACACTAGTAAAGGTGGGAGAGGGATGCCTAGGAGGGCAGGCAGTTTTGCCCTTCAAAGGCCAAAAAAGATGCTGCTCAAGATTGTGGGAGAACTCTTGTGCAAAGGTAGACCAGAGAGTGGAAGAGAATATTAATAAAGGTGGTACTGATTGATACTGAGATCAGAGAGTAAAACCCAAGGGAAGCTGGCACAAGAAAGCCCAAGTTATTGTTCAGTAGAAGGGAATGGGAATGCTTGATTTGATTTTGAAAATGAGCAGTTAATGGCTGGAGGACTGGGGAGGTGTTCAGCAGTGCACTGCAAGATTGGGATTCACTGCAATGGGAGGCTGCCAAGATGAACAGTTCAGGAGGTCTGAAAAAAAATTCATGAGCTTTTATAAAGGTTGTGGATATCTCCAGGAGTACCTCATTAGAGCTCTTCAGGGGACATACAAAGTTATAAACGCCTGGGGTTAGAAAAATATTTTCCTATAGGCAAGTTTTAATTGGCCATTTTGATGTTTCTCATTCCAGTGCTTGGCAATCGGGTACCTTCAGAAACAAGACAGGGCAGCAGATGAGCTGGGGGCCTGGTCCAAGGCAGCAATCCCTCTGCTCCCAGGTCCTGCTGCATGAGAAAGCATGTGAGGAATTATAATTCTCTTTGGACATGTGACCCAAATTGCAGTGGGAATTTGCATTCCTGGTGCCTACTTCCATTTCAAGTATTCCACACACACAGAGTAATACCTGCAAGAGGGTTTATTACCCTTGCTGAGAGCTCAAGTTCTGCAGTCTTTTCAGGGAAACTAAGAAGAGTATCTACAAAGGAAACCAAAAAGTAAAAAGGAGTGAAAAATATGTCAATGGAATGTAAAAGCTTATCCATACAAAACAAACCTGTTAAAAAAAAACCAGCTGTCACTTTAAAATCTGACATTAAGTTTCTCAAATCACACTCCTTAATCAGGAGTAACACTTAAGGATGAACAAAGAGAATTTATGAAGAAAAATCAGAAGAGTTGAATACTAGGCTCAGCAGAACTAACTCCATGACAATATGAATAAGAATGATAATTGCATTAGTTTAGCCTGAAATGACTGGCCAGAGCTAGTGTTTTTGGCGAGCAGGATTTTTGTAGTGTCTTCATTTACTTTTTAAGCAAAATTGGAAGGAGAATTACAGATAGATTAGGGCACGTTCATCTATTTTCTTAAGCGTGCAGTGCATTTCAGGAACTCATCCTAACATTGGTTTAGAGCTCTTTGAAATGCACAGACCCATATGCATTAAATCAAGGGTCCCTTATAGGTCCTTTTAAAATAAGATTAACACAAGGTAGCTCCTACTGATGAAAGACAGAGAACGCAAATGCAAGGTGTTCTTACTTTATTCCATGCATCATGCTCCAACCCCAGCCCCCAGTCAGACCCTCCCCATGGTCACACCCTCACTTAATCCAACTTTTATATCTTACTTACCTTTTAAAAAATTAGGATAACTTCAAACAGGCACTTATGGTCTGTCCTGTAAAAACAACCTAGAAAGATGCCTCTACCTACCCTTCATTTTCTGCAATAGGAAATTGTATATTTACCTCCTGGCTCTACAGCCAAATTCTGGTTCAAATCCAAGTCCAGTGATCCCAGTCCTGGGTCCAGATGCCAGCCCCATGCAGCCGGAACCTCCTGTAGCAACCAGTGGGAATAGCTGGGGATTCCCAGACCAGTGCACTCTCAAACCAGTCCACTGTGGGATCACAGCCTGGGGAGGTGGCAGATGGAGAAGACTATGTGGACATTCCCTTCCAGCCCATATCTGGGCCACTGGTCTCACTGGTGAGCATTGCTTAGATGGAGTGGGAATTTGCCCTCAGCAAAGCAAGAAGCCTGAAGTGAGGAGCACGAACAATGTTGGGGAAATGTGAATAGAAATAAAAATGGCTGACCGTGTGTCATGACCCAATTACCGAGCTACCCTGGGTAGTGCGGAGAGTCAGGCAAGATTCAAAAACATCCTGGGAGTAAATTAAGTTGAAAGTACACCAAAAGCTGATCAATTTGATTATTTTATTGGAAACAAGAAGTTTTAGATGCTTTGGCTTTTAATGTCTTAAAGATAAAGAAGTTTGTAAGAGTAGAAGAAAGAAAAGAGAAAAGGGAGAAGAAGAGAGATATCACCACCCTTGGTTCCAGTGATGTCTTGCAGGATGGGCGCAGATCTTGAATTCTTGGGTGGTGGGTGCAAACTGAGCGACACCTTGTAGAACTGGTTCAGATCTTGGGTTCTTTTGTGGTGGATGCACACCTATCAATATACTATTCTCCTTCTTATACATCCGAGACATGGGTGGAGTGGCCACACTTAGGAAAAGACACTGTCCGACCTTTGCAGAACTTATCTCTTCCTATAGTTAACTTCCTTATCTGCAAGGAGTAGACCTTGCATCAGGCCAGGGAGGGAGCAGGGTTGCTACCGCATTTCACACCTTCCCACTCCAGGCAGGTCTTTCTCATTCTCCAACCAGGTCACAGTGTTATCTCATCATCACTCAAGGTTTGAGACATTAGTCATGTAAGGAGTAGTCAGGCTCCTACACCATGTCAAGTGTGTGGCCGTCCCACATGTAGCATCAAATATGTTACGTCTTCATAAGTGACTTGGATGCTGGGATTAGGGGCACTCTGATGAACTTTGCTGACGACACAAAAATGAGTGTGGTAGTCAACACTCCAGAAGGGAGATCCACCCTCCAGGAAGATCTGGACAGGCTGGAGGAGAGGGCTAGCAAGAACCTTATGAAATTCTATGGGGATAAGTGTAGGGTCTTGCACCTGGTAACACATAACCCAGGAATGCATCTCAGGCTAGGATCCACCTGGCTGGAGAGCAGTCCTGTGGAGAGGGATCTGGGGCTCTTGGTGGACAGCAGGTTCAACATGAGTGAGCAGTGTGCGGCAGTGGTAAAGAAGGCCAGCAGAACGCTGGGTTGCATCAACAGGGGCATCACCAGCAGGAACCAGGAAGTCATTGTACCACTCTACTCAGCACTGGTCAGGTCACACCTCAAGTACTGCGTTCAGGTGCGGACAGGTTGGAGAGTGTCCAGAGGAGGGCCACAAAGAAGATCAGGGAACTGGAAGACCTGCTGTATGAACGCAGGCTGAGAAATCTGGGCTTGTTCAGCCTTGAGAAGAGAAGGCTTAGGGGAGACCTTACTACCATGTACCAGCACTTAAATTGTGGCTACCAAGAGGAAGGAAACTCCCTTTTCACACGGAGTCACATGGAGAAAACAAGGGGGAATAGTTGCAAGTTGTTCCAGGGGAGATTCTAATTGGAGTCCAGAAGAAAGTTCTTTACAATGATAACAGTTAAACATTGGAATAGTCTCCCAAAGGAAGTAGCGGACTCCTCTACACTGGGCAGTTTTAAGACTTAATTTGACAGGGTGCTAGGCCATCTCACATCTTTTACTTAAAAGGTTGGATCAGATGACCCTTGAGGTCCCTTCCAACCTGGTGTTCTATGTGTTATGTCTCACAGTACTGCACAGATGGCCAGAAAGTCTGTGAGATGGCCACTTTCAGTGCAGGAGTCAGTGAGCCTTGTGGCAGAGGCAGCACTAGCAGGCAGCAGAGGCAAGGGCTCAATCAGTCCCAGGGGCAAACCCATCCAGGACTGATGCCTCTCTGCAATGGGAAACAAGTTACTTCTACCTGTTTTGCACAGAATAATCAGGACAAAAATATCCACATCTTTAATTCAACCTTCAGTGGAGAACTGGACAACCTCAAAGCCCTGATCTTGAAAATGCTTGAAATGCGGACTGGTAGGCAGCACAACTCTTCTGCAGCCAGTTAAAGTAGCAGCATCGAACAGCTGCTGCTAGCTTGACATGAATGTGCTCAGGATAGCTGCTTTGAGCACCCTGGCTCCTGCACAAGTTGCTGCTGGGTCTGTGATGCTGAGAGAGGCAGTTTCTGCTGTCACACAGGCTGCCTTCACCACCATCGACACAACCCAGACACAGTTCCAATTGTGACACAGCTGGCCTCTGTCAATGGCTGCTTTTAATCATCTTCCTCAAAGGCTTAAATAAACAAGAAACAGGTTAAAACTAAAATTTTGGCCCTGGCCCCTTCCTGAGCTGGCTGTTCCATGATGGCTTCCTGCACTACATGTGAGCTTCCCCCTTCAGAGGAAAGAGGCACCGTCCTGCAAGTGCATCAAGTGTGAAATAAGGGTGCGTGCCTGGCTTTGATATCGATGCCAGGCCATCGAAGCAGCTCTCTCTGCACCATCCTGGGCACTCTCCACATCAAGTGGGAACTTGAGCATGCCACTGGGAGCTGGAAGAGGTTTGCCTTCCCAGGGCCATGGCACAAGGGTGTGGGGACACTCTGTGTCAGCTAGGCACCAGCTCCAGGTGAGGGGGCATTTCCTGAGGCATGAACGCGCATCTCTCCAAAGCCTTCATTCAGAGGAGGTAATTTTATTTCACTTGCAATCTATCATGAACATGAAAACAACTCTGGGAAAGTCTGTCAGCTCAAGAGCTTTTGCTCTTGGGACCCACAGCACAAGTTGCACTCGAGGGAAGTTCCTCCAGTCATTTTTATGAAGGGACATCAAGAGCTCTGCTTGTTCACTGCTGTATGATGGCTGAGCAAGGCTTCCGGAGATTTCAAAATACTTGATATGCGTGAACTTGCCTTACAGCACCTTTGTGATAGATGTTTCCTATTCTCGATGCTCAAAACTTTCAGAAACAAATAAAAAAATGCCACGGTATGAAATGAGATACTACACTCCATACTTCCATGACGAGGCTCAAACACTTTTCTTAGCAGAGCATTTGAGGTTTGATTTTCTGTGCGTATTAAAGAGCTGTATGTCCGTCATACTACTGCTAAAATGTGCCACAATGCAGTGTTGGCAATATGTTCCTGATTAGTGCTTTAAAGTGTTACAAATAAGTTATGTGGTGTTTCCCATTCAAATCAAAATAGATCAAGTTAAATGGCATGGCAAGTTTGTGTTTAGGATGTAAGGTATTTTTATGAAAAAATTATTTGGACCTTCATGGCTGTGGTGTGTGTGCACATGGGAGGGGGAATTGCAACCTCAGCAATGTCTGCCTGAGAGCAGAGGTCCCCAGTGATGGTGCGGAGATGCACAGGCTTCTCGCTGCCTTTTAGCAGGGCATCAATGCTAAGCCAAGCCAATAGAGACAGGGGGTGCCACTGTGCCTCAGAAGTGGGCTGAGTGGGTGGCACAAGTGTGTACCCATCCCGCTGACTCACCCCGGGCTCTCTTTCTGGCACCATCCCCCTCTCTGCTCCTTCCCACCAGTGTGAGGGTCCCTGTTACTCTC
This sequence comes from Baryphthengus martii, assembly GCA_013396935.1. Taxonomy (NCBI): domain Eukaryota; kingdom Metazoa; phylum Chordata; class Aves; order Coraciiformes; family Momotidae; genus Baryphthengus; species Baryphthengus martii. The sequence continues at coordinate 320,082 of VWZK01012176.1, forward strand.
AAGGGAAGAGCGCTGCCTCTGGAGAAGACCTAAGGTTGATGACACCCTTGCTGTCACTGCTGCCAATGTGGGAGATCAGGACACAGCCTGGCCTGGGTGGGTAGGGACTCACTGTCAGGATGTGCCTTGGCCATGGAGCCTTTGCCCAGCCCTGTTTTCTGACCACAGAAAGAAAACATTTGCCCAGACACAGCCCGGCCCCCTTGCCACATTGAAAGTCTGGCTGCCAACAGCTTAAAGGGAGTCATGCAATAACTCCCCAGCAGGATACAGAGGACAAGACTGGGAGACAACTTAAATGAGGCTGGTTTTTAGAGTGTTGCTGAAATCAATCCTCATAAAAGGGAGCTGTCTGGAAACCTGCTCATCTGAGGGCAGAAGAGTCTCCCTGTGAAGAAGAGAAGCTTGCCAGGCCTGCCACTGCCACTGCTTGCACACAGACAGGCAACACGCATATCTGGTGCTCAAGCCTGGGCTGCAGTAGCCTGGTAAAACAAAGTGGATATGAATAACACTTGCAGGCAAATGACTCTGCCAAACAGGATTTGCAAGAGCTTCAGAGCCCTGTGCACTATGAGGTAGCTGCCCGTGGCACTGCACACCCCAGGGAGCACTGCCAGCACAGGTGACCATCCCTGCCATCTGGTCCAGGAGCAAAGGGTGCCTCAGAGGAAGCAGGGAATTCAACCACAATAGTTGAGGGGGTATTTTTGTGTTGGTACAAGGTCCAGAGGTATCCTGGATACTTCCTGACAAGCTAGGATGGGTCTAAGGGCTGTCTTATCCTTTCCTCCGGGACAATAGGTTTTCAGTGATCATAAATGTGCCTGCCCTTTTTCTTGAGTGTCTGTGCTGAGCTCTGTATTGTTCAGCTCTGTATTGGTCTGGGGCTTGACTGCAGCTGGTAATCGTCCTAGGTCAGCAGGGAACAGTTCAGCTTGCATGTCCAGTGCTGTTTCTTAATACAATGTAGAGTGCTCCTCCTTGCTTGCATACTCCAGGTAGGTCTGCGGTGGTGACAGAAGACAGCAGGTACCAACAGATTCCCTGATTTCTCCCTCTGTCCTTCTAGCTGAAAAGCTCAACACTTTCAGATCTGTATACCCTTATGCACCCTTGTTGTATAGCAAGAGGACAGGCAGGATGGTCTGAGGACAATTTTAAGCAGGCCTATAATGAAAGAGACAGAGAAAACTCTATTCCATCTTCTGCCCCTAAAGATCAACCAAAAATCTGGATTCTTGTAGATTATCCCAACTCTGAGGAGAAAACAAATATGAATTTAGAAGCTATTTCATCAGAGTCTTCATTCACAAAAAAACCCAATCTTCTTCCCTGAACCCAGGAGGACTGATACAACAAGAGCCTGGGTATTTGCTCTGAGCCAGTCTGCTCCAACACAAAAACACTAATACGGCTTTTTCTCTGCCTTCTCTCTCATCTTCTTTGCACTTACCTATCCACAGTCAAGTGTCAAGTGTCTGGGATGGGGTGGTTATTCTTTTATAGAGAAGGGCAATTTTCCTGCCTGTCCTGCATCCTTGGATTTAGGAGGACTTCCCCCTCCTCCCACACCTACCCTCTCAGTCATTGCCTTTATCCTGAAGGAGCTCAAAATGACAAGGCTCTAATAAACCCACAATGCAGGGAACGAGGGAAAATCAGTTTAGAAGTGATGAATGACACATTCTTACTTACCTGTAATGCTTCAGTAAGGTATTTTCCTATCACTAATCCAAAACATACTCCCCTTTCTTGGAGTTTTCTGCTTGATTCCCTTCCAGGCAGCCACTCAGAGAGTGTTCTCGAGGTGCGTTCAGTACGCCTGCAGTCTGCCTGCAATTCTCTGCCTGTTTGGTGCTAGCAGGAAGGAAGGGGATTTGTGCTTCAACTTCTCCAGTTTTGTCTTTTCAAAACTACATTTCCAGTAAGAGAAGAGCAAAGGAAGAGCAAAACCCTGAAGTTTTCTTTCCGCAGCGTGTTTTTCCCTAGCATGTTTTCTAATGGGCCTCATGATAGCATGAGATTTTATTTCAGGACCGCACAGCACTCTGTATACCATGACAAATATCCAGGTCAGTACTGTATGCCCTTATACAGCAAGTACTACAGTGCTGCTCTAGGTCTATCCTTTTTAAAATTCTCTGTTCTTTCTAAGGTTGTAAAATATCCCACTTTAAAGACAACAAAAAAAAAAATTAAAAAGGAACATGTGCTTCTATGCATGCCCCTCTGTCCTTTTCCCAAAAAAAGGCACACTGCATGCTGGAGAACTTAGGTTTTCACCAAAATGGCAAGGAAGTGCTTTGCTAGTCCTGAGGCCTTCAAAAGGAACAGAATATGCTGAGTGTTAATACTTGATGCAGTTCTGAAGAGCCAACCAGTTGACTGGAAGATTCTATAAAAAAAATCCCACCAATCCTTCAGGCTACCATGGAGATGTTTTAGGGATCTCAACCACCTCACAAGATCTGCTGAAATGTGCTGGATTCAGTGTTTCTCCCTTGAGCTTTGTGCAATCTTCCCATACCTCCTAGGACTTGGAGGGAGAGGATGTCTTTCACTTGGACATCTGGCACTAGTGTCATCACAGACAAGCTTCAGGGCATTTTTGAAACAGTTCACAGCACCAAGAATCTGCTTCAGACAGAAACCCAAGAACATCAGGCAATGACTCTGTCAGATGTTATTTCACAGTGTCTCTCTCTGTTTCTGCGGGACTGTTACTTGCAACAGAGGCATTCAACTTCTGCATACATTTTCTGCATCTTTCCTGAATTGTACCCATTAGGACTTTTCCTTTAGTTTATCTAAGGCTTTTTGAAAATGTTTAGAAACCTGGTATTGTTGAAAACATTTACCAGTTTTAAAATAATAATCTCAGAAATTTCTGCTCCAGTCATTGCTTAACAAGATGCTCTACAGGTTGTTTCCATGCACTTCAACTTTTAGGCTGTATTTCACTTTTAACTCCAAACTTTATCACCATGACCAGAATGCTTTTTCCCTGGTACTCCAAAGATACATTCCACTGTGCTCCAAAGGTATACTTCATTTCAGGACAGTTGATTCTCCCAGTTAATTTTCTAGTTGCATCCTACAGGGATCCTTTCTGTGATGCACCTTCCAGTGTGGACTGGCTCAGGAGCTCACACTTCCTCCCTGGCATTGTCCTTCCTCAGTTCCACTGGGTGAACTAGAAGCATCTGCACATTTACAAGTTGTAAGAGAGGAAATAAGTTTATCTCTTTCTCTGTATTCATCCACTGAAAGAACCAACACTTCCATTTTGCTTCTGCATTGGGTTTGGCTGAGATGGAGTTAGCATTTCCTATAGTAGCTCTTATAGTGCTGTGCTTTGTATTGGGATAAGATGCCCATGTTGTGGCTGCTGCTGAGCAGCGCTTGCACAGCACCAAGGCTGTCTTTCCAACATCTTTGCCCCCAGCCCAGTGAGATGGGGCAGGCAAGATTTTGGGAGGGGACACAGTCAGGACAGCTGACCCAAACTAATCAAAGACACCACACTGCATGATGTCAGCTCAAGCATAAAAGGGAGAGAAATGAAGAAGGGCATAGGGGCATCTGTTTGAGAAGACGCTTGTCCTCTGATCAACCACTTCGTGTACCAGAGCCCTGCTTCCCAGGAAAGGCCAGACAACACCTGCTAATGGGAAACAGAGAATAAAATCTTGTTTTGCTTTGTTTCATGCACGCAGCCTTGCTTTTCTGCTTCTTTTTCCATTAAACTGCCTTTATCGTAACCCATGGACTCTTCCTATCTTATTCTCTCCGCCCCCCGCCTCTCCCTTGTCATGCTGAGGGAAGTAAGGGGGAGTGATTGGGCAACTTGGTGGGTACCTGGCATTCAGCCAAGGTCAACCCACCACAGCATCCATGACGTTATTTGCACTGAGTCCCAAAGCTGCTGCCTGGAATAGGAATCCCTGCTACTCCATTATGTCCAACCGTGTAGTAAACTGTGCAGCTGCAAAATTGCCGTTTTCCTTAATACTAGGGCAAACTGCATTTGGGATTCCTAGGCTCACAGAATGAGTTATTACAGGCATGCAAGGCCTACCCTTACTATAGTGCTCCTTCTGCGCAAATACCAACAAAACTTATCAGTAAATTTAACCCCTGGCAAGAATTGCACTATTTGAAACTGCTAAATCTCATTCTGTTGGCCACTGAAATGTTCTACCTCTGTCACCTTGCCTGTGCAAGGTTTTGCAATGTTAGCAAACCTACAAACAAACCTTCTGTAACAGGAGCAGAGTCCTACCGACCTGCATCTCCATGAGTAGCCGGGATGCGGGCCAGCTCCATGCAGTCTCAGTTTGTTTTTTGTCAGTGGAAATTCCCCATCACCAGTCGTGTTATGGACATAAGCTACCTCCTTTTGGAACAACTCCCTTTCCTTTGGGATCAGTTACAGACTGTCAGTCTTGAACTTATCAGAAGCCATGTGTGACTGCACTACAACTTCCCGTTCAAAGGTCTTGGCATGCACCCATAAATAGTCTAAGCACAACAGACCTCTTGAAAGGCTGAGGTCATCCAGGGTCTCCTATTGATGTGGTGTGCCATACCTTCCCCACCAGTTTCTCCAGTGTAGTTGGCATATTACGTAAGCTCCTGACCATCACTAAATTGCCAGACTGGGCTTCGCCGAGAGATCAATTTTCCCATGTTTCAGTTCCGTTTCTGTCTGCCAATACACAGCTTTCAGATCTATTGTGAATGACTAAACTGAACTAAATGATATCATCCAAGGTATCTTCATTCACACACACAGCTTCTTTCCAGTGACTTCAGACAGGGGACTTAGTGGGAAGGTTGTTTTACTTGTTCCTGGTTGCTGCTCCTGGAAAATGTCCAGCACACAGATGGGGATCATTTCCGCTTCACATCCACGAGATCTGACTGACCTGTTGGGTAAGAGTCTTTGAAGGCCCTAGGTCTCCAGGCAGGTTTCAGACCCTCCAATTAGTCAGGGCTGGAAGTGACCTCCAAGTGGAGTCACCTTTATTTTTTACTGCCCCAGGAGTCAGGACAGCTTTCCATTGCAGACCAACTATCTGCAAATAGTTTGTTTCACTTGAAAGACGTCTTTAAAAGGAATTTCCAAACTGACAGGGTAAGGCATAGTTGCTGGTCTTTATCACAGTTACAACCACAGTGCACTGAGGACAACATTATACCTGACTTTTTATTCCAGTGTCTCTGTTTCACCAATCTGACTTCCCTAGGTTTTGGAAGCATCTACGTTTTTCTGTCACCATGATCCAATTCAAACTGATTAGCTTGGTCACCACTAGCTCAAGTGCCAGTCTAGTTTGTCTGGTTTGGTCTGGGCCATCTCTGTTGATATCACCCATTTTACATGACCTAGGAGTGCATCTCTGGCTACTGTCCCACTTGTAAGCTTTTTGTAACAGGTCCTGCACAAAAATGTGGTCCTGATTCTGCCCCTCAAGCTAGACCGACCCATTTCCCCATTTTGCAATACTGTGAAGGCTTCATTGCACATTGTGTCTTGTCTTGGCCTACCACCTTCCCACAGTCAGGATATTTTATTTCTGCTTCTGAATTCAGCTGCAATTTTGCGTGGCTTCTGTCTCTTGTTTTACATACATTAGGTATACGTGACACTTTCTGAAACAGAAAGTTCTCTATTCTTCTCTGTGTTAGCCACAGAGCTGCACTGACAAGACTCTCGGTGACTGATCAACTTCTCATCATTGTCTGCTTCTTGTTCCAACATTCTGCTGCAGCCTGTGATTTAAGCACCTTAGCAAATCCCTGTATCTCACGGGGTCTTTAGCTTCCCATTAAACATAGAGATATCATTTCTGGCTCAGGAAGTCTCTGTACTGTGGGCTACTGGGACCTGGGAGACTGGCCTGGGGAGCCTGCTCTGTTCATCTGCTCTTCCTAAAGCATCTCCTGCTAGACTCTGGGACAGCTGGACCTTTTTTTCTGTTTCAGCTTAGGTTTTTATGTGCTCTCATTTAATTTTTTACCCATGTCTCAATCTGGTCATCCCATAACTGAAAATCTGTTAATAGGTCAGTGTCTAGTTTACCCTGGAAGTCTTCAGTAATATCTCGTTATTCAACCAAAATGATCCAGATCCTTCAGCTGAATTATCTTTGTCTCTCACTTTGTAGCACAGAGTTGACCATCTCTCTCTAATTTGATGGTTGATTCTAGTCATACAGCCAGCCTAGATAATTAAATCTTTTTTTTCTGAAGGCCCATAAGAGCTGAACCCATCAAGCTGGCTCTTAGGCACCCTATTTCAGAGTCATTCCCTTACGTCATGATTATGGACTGAGTTAAACAAACCTCTAAAATGTATTCTCCTCAAAGATCGAGACTTTAGCACTGATTCAGCTGGGGCAGACGGGATGTTTCCATCCTCTTGCGGACTGAAAATTGTGGCAAGTGCTTGGTGGTGTTCTGGCTAGCCTTCGTCTACAGCAGGAGGTGTTTTTTTTCCCGTGATGACCTGTAAACCTTTGATTTTCTTTTCTGAGTGATTTTTTTCAGTTTCTTAACTCTTTGCTGTGGTTCATCTTGGCTTGTAAACTGGCCAAATCTTTTCTTTTTCTTGTGCCTCTTATTTTCCGGAAAACATTCTTTTCCATGATAGCCATGCTGCTGATCACCTCTTTGATCTATCTTGCCATTTTAAACTGGGAATCTTCCAGGAGAATTTTGCACTCTCTCTGGATGCTGAAGTCTTTTATCCTTGTCTGCAGGTGACCTCTTATAAACCTCTCTTAGAAGTTTCCAGATGTTGCTTGAAGTCATTTTGCAAAGTCTTCAGATGTTTCAGCTCATGTTTTGCATGAGCAATTTCCGTTCCTGCTTGGTTGCAGAGGAATGCCAGATTCAGAACTTCTCCTAGAAGTCTCACTCTGGACATTGTTTCCATACTTCAAAGATTTGTAGGTTGCTCCAGAGGGGATGAAGCTGGCAAAGATGCTCTAGAAATGCTCCAAGTGATCCACAAAGAGGTGTTTCAGAAAAGCTTACCTCCTGCTCCCCACCCCATGTACTAGTTACAGAAATCATGGAAAGGTCTGCTTTCCTATCCATGGGAGGAGTCACCTGGAAGAAACTGTCTTTTCTTTCAGAGTTCAAACTCTCTTTGAGTCAGCACTCTCCCAAAAGATCGACACATACTTCATCTCAGGGTTAAGCTCTTTCTTTTATTTGGGCTATGCCTCCAGGGTTTTTTTATGCTTTCTCAAAGACCATTCCAGTCAGGAGAGGAATTTCATGCTGACTAGCAACACAGCCTGTGGCTCCATCTTAGATGTCCATCATGAGTGCCTAACTTGGGGCAACCAATGCCACCAGGCATGGCTAACTGCTGCTGACACAGGCTGACACCAGGAAAGTTGCACTTGAAGTCTGTGAGCCCTCTTCTCGAGGGAGTAGGTCTATATAGTCAAGCCTATGTAACAGTTTGCTTTTCTCTCCCAACAACCCCTGTGGTAGTCCACAAGCCTCTCCATCTGACACCCTCAAATATAACCTACAGGCATGCGGTATACATTTATGTTGTTTATTTTTAGTTCTCAGTTTAGTTGCACTGACAGTGTGAAAATGTCATCAGGTTAACAGGGAAAGGGCTGTGTAAGCCTGCAGTGCCTCTTGTTTGCCTGCCAAGCAGCAGCCTCCAACACATCATCAGAGCCTTCGCTGCTCCTAAACTCTCATTCGCACTCTCAGGAGCTCTCCCCTCCCCACCCCCCACCAGACATAAAAATCACGAGTTACCCTCCTGATAAGATTACCTGTAAAGCAAGATCGTTGGAAAGGAATTATGTGAGGCTCCTGTCTCTCTTTTGGCTGCCGGGGCCGTGCTTTCTGTTTATTAGGGTAATTCCCTCCCAGATGCTGTGGGAGCCTGAAACTGACCCTTTCCTCAGTGCGCGCTGGGAGCGGGGGACACGCGCCTCCAGGGGTCGGAGCATGTGGGAGGGAAGGGGCAAAGCTGAACTAAATGAAAGGCAAGCGGTTAGGGCTGGCAGGAGGCACATAAACACATCCCTATGAGTCGAATCTGCTGACATTTCCCACCTGCGGTTCCCACCGCGAATACCGGAGAGAAAGTCGCCAGCCCGGCCGCATCGAAACCGGGGGGAGCTCCTCTCCCCCCGCACAGCACGTGGGGATGAGGCCGCTGCACACACTGTATCCCCCTCCCGCCCGTTCCTCCCCGCTGCACAGCCTGCACGTTGCAGGGCCGCACATGCCGCGCCGGCGTGCACACAGGGCGCACACGCAGGGACACACACACAGCGCCTCTGCCAGGGGCACGGGGCAGAGCATCATCCTATTTCCTAGGGGCAGCAGCGCACATGCCCTCCTCCCTGCCTCCTCGCCCCTCCATTCTACTGGCAGGGTGTCCTGGCTTGCTGCCCAGCAAGGAAGAGGGGTACGAGGCTGACGGCTGACCGGGGCTGGAGGGATATGGTTCCCGGTACCCCGAGCTGGGGGGTAGCCGGTGCTGCCCGGTGCCGCTGGGTGCCGATGTCTGCTGGCGGCGGAGTGATTTGTACCGCTGGAGACGAGAGCGTGACCGCCGGCGGCACCCTCGGGATGGGGCGGGAACCCCCCCGCGAGAACACTCCTCCCCCACGTCCCTGCGCGCCGGGCGCGCCCGCGCAGCCCCCTCTCCCCGCTGGCGGCGGCACCGAGAGCCGCCTCCCTAATCCCGTCTCACACTGGTACGAGCACACGGCTGGCAACGTGACCCGACCTGCTGCCACATCACTGCCGCCGGCAGCACCGGGCGGCTCTGCCCCGTCGCAAATCCTCTCCCAATGTCACCCCCTGCCCGTCGCAGGGGGGCAGGGTCAAAATGCAGGTATGTTTATATTACATGGATACATATTTTAATATATATAGAGAGAGATACATGCATTTATCTATATGTATATAAGAAACGATTTTGCCGCGGTCTGGTGTTGCAGACAGATCCAGCTCCCGTTCAAAGGTCGGGCTGGAGAGCCGCCGGGAGCAGCGGCGCCCGGGCGGTATCTCTGGAGGCCTAGAGCTGCGGCATGGAGGCGCCGAGACAGGGAGTGCCCTGTGTTGCCGCTACCGCGCCGCAGAGACACTCGTGTGCGTGCCCGTGTCCCCGTAAAGGTGTCTAAAACGTACACCAAACCTGACTGACTCTCCGCCCGCCCCCCAGGAAGGGTCCTCCGTAGGCGTGTGGGTGGGTCTCCTCCGCAAATAGAAATAAAATAAAATTATAAAAATTGTAAGAATAAAAGTATAAAAATAATGCAATTATAAAAATAATAAACCCACCATAATAATAATAATAATGACGATGATAAGGACAACAGCAGTAGTACCACGGGGGAAAAACAGTGTCTCGCGGAGGGCCCCCTTCTGCGCTCNAGGCAGCGCCGCACTCTTTGGACACTGCACGGGAGAGAGGGACGGAGGCTGCATGTGCGCAGCGTCGCTCGCAGACCTCCAAGGACTGATCTCGGCATCCCGCAGGTTCCGTCAAAAACAGCAACGAAACATCAGCCACTGCCAGACATGGATGAAGGAATCTCCCGCTTGCCGGAGCGGCAGCTACTGGAGCATAGGGATTTTATAGGGTAAGGCGACAGGGCAGTGTCTCCGTCTCGTGTCTCTACGGCACTTCACCTTCTGGAGAAAGTGCTGTGAAGCCCTGGAAGCGGAGCCAGATCCCCGGCAGGCCACGGGACTCGCCTCCCTCAGCGGGTGGACCCGGGCGATGCCTTGCCCGGCCCTTCGGGCAGGGCGTTCGGCATCTGTGTGCCCACTCGAGGAGGTGCTGGGCTAGGTTTCGCTTTTGCCGATGCTGGATTTTTGTGTTTTTCCCCAGGCTGGACTACCCTGCCCTGTATATGTGCAAACCCAAAAGAGGCGTGAAGAGGGACGAGAGCAAGGTAAGAGTAAGTTTCTGGGGCTGTTCTCGCTTAAGTACTTATTTGGCTTCAATGAATTTTAACAACGCAGCCCACAAGCATCCCCGGGCGACTGCGCTTTTAACTTTCTCCTTCGTATTGCAACCGGGTTTACAAACGAGCTGGCCCGGCAGGAAGAACGGTGCCTTGGTGATAATTTGCGTGGCATGTGGAATTGTTTTGGTTTTGATCGTCGTTCCGAGGTACTCTAACGCCTGGCTTTTCCCGATTTTGCTAATTAGGAAACGTACAAACTTCCACACAGACTGATAGAAAAGAAGAGGCGAGACAGGATTAACGAATGCATTGCCCAGCTGAAGGATTTACTGCCCGAGCATCTGAAATTGACGGTAAGGTGCAGAGGAGCGTATATGTACAGCTTGATCTCTAGCGGCACAGCCCCCAGGGCAGCGGGAGCATGGGACGCCGGGCTGCCCGCTTGCCTCCCTGCCTGCCCGGCTGCGGCAAGCAGCCCTGGCCATAACGCTCCTCGGGACCGATGTTCCCAAAGTTATGGAAGCGGCGTTTGGCGGTAGCCAAAGCACGCTGCGAGGTAGCTGAGCCGCCTCTTTCCTTTGCCTTTGCAGACGCTGGGACACCTGGAGAAAGCGGTGGTGCTGGAACTGACTTTGAAACACTTGAAAGCGCTAACAGCCTTAACCGAGCAGCAGCACCAGAAGATCATTGCTTTGCAAAACGGTAAGCAGGCCCCGGGGGGCGCCACCGTAGAGGCGCACCGTGGGCGAGCAGAGGGAAGTGCGGGACATCCCACACCGAAGCGGTGGGCAAATGCTGTCCCCTCTCGGTGTACCCCACAGGGGAGCGGTCCATGAAGTCTCCTGTGCAGGCCGACCTGGACGCCTTCCACTCGGGCTTTCAGACGTGTGCCAAGGAAGTGCTGCAGTACCTCACCCGCTTCGAGAGCTGGACCCCCCGCGAGCAGAGATGTGCCCAGCTCCTCGGCCACCTCCACTCTATCTCCTCACAGTTCCTCCCCGGCCCCCAGCTCCTTTCCCCGCCGCCGGGCCCCCTCAGCAAGGGATCTTCCTCTTCTTCCTCCCCGCCCGCCCCACCCTGCGCGCCGGGCCACAAACCGGAGGGCCAGGCTAATTGCGTGCCCGTCATCCAGAGGACTCACGCCGCCGAACTCAGCGCCGAGACCGACACGGACACGGACAGCGGCTACGGCGGG
>VWZK01012176.1:331512-344575 GCA_013396935.1 Baryphthengus martii
TGCTGGGGCCCGGCCCGGGGGAGCGGCTTCCCCCGCGGGGGGCCCCGCGCCCCGCTGCGGAGGCGGCTGGTCCTGGTGCTGCCCTCGGAGAGGACTGTCAAGGATAAAATTTGGTACTCGGTATTTTTTTAATGTTTGGCTTTATAAATGCATAAATATATTAAGGAAAAGAAAAAACAAGAAGGAAGAAAAAGTAGTAAGGATACGGTTTTTTTTCCTTTCTCTCTAAGGTAACTTAAATGTTGCACCTTATTTGTAATGGGTTGATACAGTGTCCCTAACTCCCACTTGGGAACTTGCACTAGTTGTCCAGGAGACCTGGATGGGTTCAGGGTGAGGGTGAGGGGCGAAGTGAGGCAAGGGAAGAAGGGCAGACCCCGGCACTTGTGCTAGCACTTTATTGAGAACTGGAGAGTGGAGGGATGCACCCTGAGCCCAAACCTGCAGTGCCTTGAGCACCCGAGGATGCCACTGACTCCAGTGAGTTTTGGGTGTGCAAGGGAAGAAGGGTCAGACCCATTATGTAACCTTGTGGTTTTTTTGGGTTTGTTTTGGGTTTTTTTGTCTTGTTTTGGGTTTTGTTTGGTTGGTTTGGTTTTGTGGTTTTTTTGTTGTTGCTTTGGTTTGGTTTGGTTTTGGGGGCTGAGGTGGTGGTTGGTTTTTTTTGGCGACGGTTCTCACTCTCTTTATTTAATTCAGTATGTTTCCGACAGATTTTTCCCGAACCTTGTTGTATAAGAATGAATGTTTCTGCACTGAACTATGAAAAGAACCATCCCACACCCCTCACCCCCCCTCCAGGAAAACACAGAGCAACTCGTCAGCCTGAACTCCTTTTATCCTCAATTCCAAATGACACAAACTGGAGGCTGTAGGTAAACACCTCACTGTGCAATCAGAAACGATTAGACTGGTTGGGGTAAGCTTCCCATATGGGTTCTCCTCTCATCCCATGCTCAAATATTGCAATTTCCCTTTCTGGAGACAAACCAGATGCCAGATAATCACACAGATAAAGCTTTTCTAATAAGGCTTAAACCAAGACCTTGCCTAGATATTTTTAGTTTGTTGCCAAGGTAGCACTGTGAGAAATCTCACTTGAATGTTATGTAAGAGGTGAGACACACAGCCTGACAAGGAATGAGTATGTGTCCAGGGTCCGTCAGTCCGTTCGGTGCATCTGCTGCTGCTGTTGCTACTGTTTGCCTCAAACGCTGTGTTTAAACAACGTTAAAAAAAAATAAATCTTACAAGCCTACAGAGTGGCTGTATGTAAATAGTTGTTAATACATCCAATTAATGATGTCTGACATGCTATTTTTGTAGGGAGAAAATATGTGTTGATATTTTGAGTTAAATATCTTTTGGGAGAATTTGCTGAAAAAGTTGCACTTTTGTTACAATGCTTATGCCGAGCTTATGCGGTCTTAAATTATTAAAAAAAATAAATCCTGTCTGCAAGAAATGAGCTGCTTTAGAACAGTTTAGTATGTGATATATTAGAAATCAATCTTTATATTCAGTATTTTCCAGCACTCCATGAATTCTATTAGCTAAATATTTCCACATTATTTTGTGATTAAAAAAATTCTTACTAAGGAATAAAAAGTTTAATACACAAAACGGGGTTGTCTACTAAATAAAAATCTTTCAATAATACATTATAATGTGTGCATTGAGCTTCAAAATTTATGATTGTGTGGCTGATGATAATTATTTAATGCCTTTTCACAGTTTTAATCTAAGCTTGAATTTTCTTGATTTCCTTTAATTCTGGTTTAATATATACCTGTTTCACAAAGCAAAGTGTAAAGCAAGCATGTGGAACATACATGTTTCTTCCTGACATCTACTTTTTTCCTCTTTTTGCAAAATACAAATCTTTAAAATTAACACTTTACAGCCCTGCTGCTTCATGGGAGCTATCTTTGTTAGCTTTGATCAAACTTTATGATTTTCCTGACAATCTAATGACATATCATGATCTCTGGAGGAATGATGCTTGGAAATCCTCTAAGAAAACTGAACATTTTTTTGGCACGTAGGGAGTAGAGCAGGAGGGGAACAGAGTGGTGGAAACAGGCAAGTAAGTCAGAGCATGGAAATCCATCACCCTAAAAACTTTCACAGATTTGACATTTGAGCTGCAGATCACCTTTTCTTTCAAAAATTCTTCCTGTTCCAAAGAAGTAAAATTAAGAAAACCCTTAAACAGTAGCCAATGTTTCTTTGAGAGAAACATAAACAGTGTTTCACGCTCCCTCTACTGGTTCTTCAATACCCAGGACTCTGCTCCTAGCCACACTAACGAGGAATGAAGCTCGAATGCAAATGCAATAGAAAACTCCTAAGACTCGTGTTGATTCCAGCAGTCCTTTAATATACAGGAGGAATTATAAAATTGGGGGAAAAATAAGCGCTTCTTTTAAACCGTTCAAATGGGATTGTTAAGAAATAGCTATATGTCTTTACACATGGAAGCTATAGTAAAATTAAATCCCATTAGAAAGAGATACAGGAAGGCTATATGTACAAATACAAATGGACCCATAGAAGTGCTTTTTCCAGAAAGTGATGATAGTGTACCAAAGGCCACTACACTGCACCACTATACCTGTGAAAGTCAATTATTTGTGGGCTGAAATCAAAGCTTACCAAAGGTAAAGGAAAAAAAAACATCTCTGACTTCAGTTGTCTTTGTATCCTGTTCTGTGCTTTGCCTTATCACAGGAATGAAAGTGAACCCACTTCAGCCTTTCAACTCAGTAACTCGCCAACCACTTTACTTTGACCTGCATACTAACACTTGTTACATGGTCAGAGTTACACTGGGACAAATGTGTTTACGTACTCCCAGCACCTCATACTAGGGAGGGACTTGGCCTTACTGAGCATGGAGTCCTTCCTACCATTTTACTGTATGCACATAAAGGGTGGAGCCATGAGCACTTTTCAAAAAAATCGTACCCCTTATGAATAACTTCGGTGGTTTGAGAACTGAGCGTAGGCCAGGCTTCATATCTTTTTCAAATTTCTAGTCTTTGGAAATATTAATCAATTTAGATTTCATTGGGCTATAAACCTAGGTCATTATAGGGCTTTATCAATTTCAGTATTTACCATGTACAGTAATAAGAAGGCTTATTTTTATTAGCCCTTGAATCAAACATGCCAAATGATTTCATGCTAAGTTGCAGCATCAGTGGAGTCAATTAAATTTTATTACATAAAACATAAAGACAAAATATCCATGTTCATATAACACCAACGCCTAACAAAAGCAAACATGTGAAAAAAACCCAAACATTTCTAATTGAGACTGATAACTCACTGCTGCTGGAGGCAAAAGGCAAACGACAGGAGGGACCCCATAGTCAGTTTTAATTATTAAATTCTGGGCTTCCTCAGATCCCTTTGTAACCTAAATCAAATTGTATGTTTTGTATTTTCTTGAGGTTAAAAAAAATCATACGAGCAACAAACAAGCGCCTGACATGTTTAACTACACATTCACTTACCTGCAAATATGTATTCTCCACATTTGTTATTTCCTACCTACTTTCTATAGCTCTATGATATATGGACTCTCAGCTGCACTTCTCAAGTCCAAAGAGTGTGGGACTGGGTGCTACGTTTACTGTATACCCTTAAGTACATAATCTTATTTTCTCATAAACCACAAGATAAGCAATGCGAGCTGGCAGATGTGTTTTCTTAAGCAATAAACTTTGAACACAGACCTCATGTATTCAGTATATTATAGTGGCATGAAAGGCTGCATTATAGTGTGTTAAATGAACTCGGCTGAGATTGTCAAGCCAATGGAAGGTAATATCATGTACCTCCCACTGAAGGCAATGGAAGTTTTATGTCTGGGTTACTGTTAAAGAACTCAAACTGACTATCAGCCCTGCTTAAGAAAGGCCTGACCTAACAATTAAGTCAATATGAGTCCTTTTCTTGAGCATAATGGGCTTCGGAGTAGGTCCTAAGACTATATTTTGGGGCTCGTTTGTTTGTTTGCTTAATTTTCACTTCTAGTCAGGGCAGACTGAACGTCTTCATCAACCAGCAAGTCTGGGGACTGTGTGCAATGTGTTTCAGCCCTAGAAAACTTATAGCCTGCGCTCTAACCTGGGTATTTCCTTTTAAAAATCAGCTCCTGGGGTCATGTGGTCTCTGCCGCCTTTGAGAAGTTTCCTGCCTGGGAGCTGCAGAAATTAACTTGAAAGCAAGTCGTAAAAATGCAAAATATCTTCGCTACCAAAAAAAAAATAAAAATCTGTATTTTTTAAAGTCAGTTTCACTCAAGAAAGTCTGAACCTCTATTTACTGTTCTGGCTATACTGCAGTCTCACAGCAGCTCATTGCAAAGCAGCAGAGAGAAGCCATTGGCTCACCTGCCACTGGTGGCAGCCGTGCAAGTCCTAGACACATGTGGGCTGGACGTGAGCGAGGGTGAGCTCCTACTCTCACCTCACTCTGCATCATTCCTGTGGCTACAGCATTTCAGTCTCTAGGGTTGTCAATCTGTCACAAACACTAAACTCATTGCAGCTTCAATTTTAGGGCACTGCCAAGGGCTGGAGAGAGCCACCCGGCTCCAGACCAAGCCACAGAAGTTGTTCTGCCTCACTGAACTCACAGGGCACCCACTGGTGGGACACCTGCTCCTGTCGCTGCTGCCCTGTCCTGGGGTGCAAGCAAGCTTCTTCCTGCCTGGCACTCCCACTGCATCCCAGAGGAGGCAGGTCACACCTGGGACAGGTGGAAAGATGTGACTTCCGTTTTGGAAAGCAGGAACTGTGATCCCAGGCACCTCTACTGAGCCATGGGGGCTGGGAAGAGTTCTTTCTCCTGCCTCCATAAAGGCCTGTTGGTTGCTGGGGGCTTTTTGTTTTGTTTGTGGTTTTTTTTTGTCCACTTTTATATATATATTTTAATGCTCAGTTTCCTCGTCTCCATTTGCCCTGTTTTAGTTTAAAAGAAGGTGCACTGATTTTCACTACTCTTTACAGATTTTTAATTTTTTTTTAATCTCAGCTGAGGTCTTCTGGGATCAAATCCGAAATGCAGATTTGTCCCTTTTTAGAAGCACATCCACATTCCCTTCCCTCTCAGAGTTTATCTCAGTGAGGTGCTTGATCTAAGAGAACCTACATGATATGAACTAGCTCAAATCTTTGGTGAAAGCTTTGCGAATTGGTCCACTCGATCCTTTGATATCAGCAGCTCCCCAGACATCTGCCAAGTATTGTTGCCTGCATGATTGCAGCCCTGCAGCCAGAAAAACAGAAGCAACTCCTAATTTCATCTTGCTTGTTTTGCTCTCAGAGCTCAAAGGTGAGTCTAACTCGCATTCTAGAATACTTCCAACCAACCCAAAACCTGAAGAACCACTTACCAAAGAAGAATTGCCTGTGGCCAGGTCACTGACGACTGCGCGATTTCTGAAGAACAACCTCAGGAAAAGAGCCATGTAAATACGGCACCTTCTTACTCAGCAGAAAATTGTCTCCCCCAGTGCGTTTGGAGTAATACCTGCACTACAGAGTTAACTGAGCTGTCAGATACTGAAGTGGATTCTATTCTCTCTGTACTTTATCAACAAAATTTGCTAAGGCTCCAGACCTGCAGCTGGTCGCAGGCAGGCACAGAGCTTTGTTTACATTGTTTGCAAAGAAGCCCATCTACGGAGGAGCAGCAGTCCATCTGCATGGTCCTAGTTACAGTATTAAGGACTTCAGACTTGGTTAGAACCCACTGAATTGAATTCAAGTTTGGATCCTGTGAGTAGTGAGCCTGATTAGTATTTCTGTGGTATGGAGATCACAGCTTCCAGTAAAGGTTCTAAGGCCCTAGTTTTCAGCTGCAGAACCAACTTTTCTCCTTGCTGGAGTGTAAGTATCCCCATCAAAAACAAATGGGAAAAAATCATAAACCACCAACAGCAGACTGCGTAACAACAAAGTAGCTTGAAAAAGCTTTTAGTGGTAGCTAGATCCCCAAACGTGTCCACAGGACTAGCAAAGAAACAGAACGTCTTTTATTGATATGCAAGTCGAACTCTTTTATTCTCCAAGTGACTGAGAGGCTGGAAAGAATGGCCCTCCTAAAGATGAGAAGTCTTTTATGCTATGCTTGAAAAGAAAGAAATCGCCTGACTTAGCCAATCTGCGTTAGTACAGATGGTAGCACAAGTACAAGCAGCCATGGGGTGCTCTGAGCGCGCGGCTCTCTGCGCACCCAGAGCTGTACACGCACATTAGCGCTGGACACAAATTCTGGGAGACGCTGGCACGGAATCTGAGCGGGGAAAGAGGTCATTTACGTAATGTTGTCAGAGAACCGTCTGCACTTCCGTTACAGTTTCGCACCGCCACCCGGAAGACTGGCGACAGCTATTTTGCAGCCGAAGGACAGGATACGNGTGTCTGTCCTGGGCTGACGGCGGCTTGTGGGTCCTGCAGGCCTTCGTCCGCCCCAGGGCGAGAGCGGGGTATCTTCCGATGCACACTGCACAGTTAGGGTTAGGGAAGGGGTACAGCTCCATTCAGAACCCCCGGGCAGCAGGCAGACGTGTCAGTCGGCTTTTGGCAGCTTGGTGTGGGCTTCGTGACTCGCTGAGGTGGTCTTATGAGGAAACTGAATTTGTCTTTATTCCTTTAAGCACCTCCCAAGCGTACTGTGTACGCGTGGTGAAGTGGCACTTGTGGCCTTTGAAGTGTGTATAGCTAATAGCGCCAGCAATGTCACTGCAGACGAGGGGAGATGAGTTTCAGCACAATTCAGGGCAGCATTCAAGGTTTAAAACAGGTTCTCTCTGGAGTCCTGAGAGGTTTGCTCAATGCATTCTGAGGAAACAGAATGCAAGATGCAGATATGGACCAGTTCTACTTTCTTGTATGGAAAATAGCAAAGACCAAGAGGTTTGTAGTGCTCAAAGGCATCATCTGGAGGGCTAATAAACCTTGACTGGGGAACCCCTTAGTAGAGACTGTTTTTTCACTTTGATTCTTCACTAAAAGAACAGACTAGCTTTCAAGCACCCCAGCCTTTTTGTAGCTTCACAAAAGGACTTAAGCACGAGTAGTGCTTAACCCTTAGTAGAATCTGCTACAAATTTTATATACCTGTACTTCTTATTTATTTAGGAGCTTCCAGTTCTCCCTTGTCCTGCCTGTCACGTACCCAGTCCGCCCACATATGTGCACTTCTGAGACATACCTTGGAAAGCCCAGGGATGGAGGACCATAAATGACATCCTGTGGACATTTCTGTTTGGGCCAGGGAAAGGCATTGATGCCTGCCTGAGCAGCTCTTGCTAGTTTGCTTCCTATCAGAGCCAAGAGGCCTAGAGCAGTTCTCAGTCCTGGCCACAGTATAATCTTGCTGCCACTCATATGACACAGTCTGAGAACACAAGAGCTACCAAGTTCTGTGTGAGAGCCACAGCTGCCCAGGACACAAATTCATCACTGCTGCTGAGACCAGAGGAGAGCTGTATCTCCTGCTTGCTCTGAGTCTCAGACAGTTATCACTGACTTCTGCTCAGATCTTGACCTGAAAGCCTTTCACAGAGGTAGATGCACAAATCAGTGTTTCTCAACAGCTGAACTAGATTTGCTGCTTTTATTTCAAACCTGTTGGGATTGGCAGTGCTCACCAGGTGACAGGGGAGGCTGTGGCTGGAGGCACCTGTTGGAAAGCACAGAACAATCAGAAGTAAGTCATCTGAGAGGAAAAACCTAGATTATGGCCACGCTTTTCAGTATGTTTATGCATTTTATATTACAAACTCACTGGAATAAAACTAGATCTTCACAGGAGCTGCAATTAGGACCTGGCACTCTGGTTTCCTCTTCCCCCAAATGAAGACCCTAATCAACAGGCTAAAGCTATTTCTTGGTAAGTGATCACAGACTAGGACAAGATCCACAGGAGAAACAGTATGCACATCTCTAAGAACAGGTTTTGGTCAGAGCCTTCCCATAGAGAGTAGGAGATGCAGAGATGAACCTCCTTGGAGGAGGAATATTCAATCCCAGTGACCTACTGAGAGAGGAATATTTCAATCCCAATGACCTACTGAGAGAGAAGTTCTAGTTACCAAATTGTTATTCAAATGCAGAGCTGCTCCTCTTTCAGCTGCAGCTTTTTGTGTGAAGAGTGCTGCCCTCTGTTGTTATAGATAGAGGTGGCTATGAGTTAGGAGACTGAAAGCACGAATGTGAGGTTGGTTTTTTTGGTACTGCAGACTCTTAAAGATGCTCTGGTTTTGATAGACAGGCAGTTTTCTGGATCTGTCATGCTGAATACACTGCAGTTGGGAACTTTGGTTTCCAGAGTGAAATCAGGAATGAGCCATCTGTAGAGGGGTATGCACCAATGTGAGTAGGAAAAAATGGTTTAATAACACATTGCTTAAAAAAAAAGTAGAAAAGATGTGTGGAAGAAGCAAGAACTGCTTATCACAGATGTTACCACAGTAACTGAAGTGCATGGGAATTTGTGTGGGCAAGGGTTGGAGTTAAGGCTCCTGTGCATCCTTCAACATCACCTGACATCTGAGAGAGAAGGAGCTACCATGGCCTAACAAGCTGCCATCCTTAGACAATCCTCCTGGGCACTCCTAGTCCATCTACAAAGAAAAATGTGTTTGTGTAAACCTGGGCTGCAGGTATTCCTGCACCTGGGCACAAAAGAAAGAAGCTATATGCTTGGATTGCAATTTGAGCTACAGAGCAGAGAAATAAGAAAGTAAAGAAAAAAATCATGTCTGGAAAACATGAAGTGGCTTTGCAAAACACTTAACACAACTGGTTATCGGGCCAATTCCTGTGTTGTAAATTACAAGGTTAAGTACAGTTATTTAAAATGACCTTTGAGAGTAATCTGTGTGCCATGCCCCAGGAGCCATCG
The DNA here is from genome assembly GCA_013396935.1 of Baryphthengus martii. Classification (NCBI taxonomy): domain Eukaryota; kingdom Metazoa; phylum Chordata; class Aves; order Coraciiformes; family Momotidae; genus Baryphthengus; species Baryphthengus martii. The sequence goes on from VWZK01012176.1 coordinate 340,435, forward strand.
ATGGGATGTGTGCTCCCATCAGTGTCCTGCCAAGCCCAGAAGATATTTCCAAGAGCCCAGATGTTTGCTGTGATTGCTGAACACACTGAGTCTGCAATAGCTTTTTAAAAGTACACAGTAATGTCATGCAGTTGCTTGAGTTTAATAACGGCAGGGCAACATATTCAAAGGGGTAGAGGGCAATTCAGTTGCCTGTCAAGTCAGGCTGCATGTCCCTTCCTTTTAATTTTACTCAGAGATCACCTCTAGCTTCTCCAGGAACAAAGCAGCCCCATCTGGAATGGCACGCTGGTAGTTTAGGGCTACTCTAGCATTTTCCCTTGTGGATACAGTCAAATAATTTCTGTTTGTACAAGACTGTAAAGAGGGTATCTCCTCCCTCTCCCCAGATGTTCCCGTTGAGTCCACATGGCAGTACCTTCAAGATGCAAACCTGCCCCTTTGAAGGCACTTCCACATTACAGGAGTCTCAAGCTTCTGGCTGGGCCAGGAGAAGCAGAAAGGCAATTCAGAGCCGCTGCCTCACAACTGCATGCTGCCTGGCCAAGCACCCTGTTTTCCGTACCGCAAGGTAGGTGAAACTGCAATTCAGCCACACAGTAGTGAACCATAGTAGGAACGCCACTGTAAAATGCCAGCTTTTTTCTTGATGTATGGTTTCAAACCACTGTAGTTTATTGGTGTTGTGGTTTAAGAGTTAATAAATTGAGGGAGGGGCAAACACCTGGTAACTGCAGGACCTTGAGGGGTCAGAGGGCAACTGGTATTCCCTCCCCTTCCCTGCTACGCTCTATAAAAGGACAGGAAGTTTGAGTTTCAACTCTGTTTTATTTCTCCTTCGGACTGTGCTGCTGCTGGGACCACAATCTAGCGCAGCCAGGGCTGGCTTCACGTTTTCTGCACAATCCATCACCATCTCAGAACTGGTTTTGTATATATTTGTATATCCCCCTTCCCTTCATATTTCCTTTCCCCTGTTTATCTGTTACCTATTAAATTTTGTTCATAGTCTTAACTTCCAATTTCCTGTGAGGCACTTACCTCCTTATTTCCCTTTGTATCCTCCCTTGGGAGGGAAGGGGGAGGGGGAGAGAGGGCCGACAGGAATCCTGCTCTGCGGGTTTTGCCCTGAATGATAAACGGAGACAATTGGGTGGCTTCAAATCTAAATATAAGCACAGTTGGCTCTTTCTAGTTTTGCTGCATAGCTTTTCTAGCAAAAGAGGTAACTTCATATGCTGCCAAGAGAAGCAATAAGCTACATACAGTTACCTGAAGAAAAAATCAGGCTCAAATTTTTAATGCCAAACACAACCACTCCAGCATTCCATCACGCAGGTGGAATTCATTTTCCTAATAATGCTCAATCACCTTTTCACCTTCTGTCTTTAATCAGACATGGAGGCAGTGAAATGCAGTGAGCCCATCTACCGTGCATCAGAGACTGTGTGCATATCTATAGCCAAAATAAGATGGAACAATGCCAGGAAGATTTCCGTTATTCTCAGTTCAGGCTCTAAAAACATTTTACATCTCAAAGGTTAAAAACTGATGGATGTAACTGGAGTCTTGATGATCTGCACTACAAGAAAACACAAACCTGACACTTCAACATAGAATAGCCTGTTATTATTACTGTTAATTTCAACTTCCTGCTTTGCAGTTCATTCCAAAGAACTTAAAATGAATGGGTTTAATTCTGCAAGGAGCTGAACTCCTTCTACATATGCTGAAACCAGTGTGCTAGAATCAATGGTAGATGAAGACATTAATGTTGAAGAGTAAAACTTTAAGTTAAAACAGACTAATTAGACCTCAAAGGTAAAAGCTTTATTAGTCTAGCCTGGCACAACACTTGCAAAAGGAGAGATTAAGAGCAACTTCTTTTGAAGTGCTTACCTTGTGTAGTTCAGAAGGGAGATAAATCCTCTGCTATCAGGAAGAGGTTTAACCTCTGACTAAAGGATTAGGGGAAAACTTCTGCTCGAGTAGCTTATTCTGGTACATCCAGACCAAGGACACTGTTTACTTTTGAGCTGCCTGTCTCCTTTCAGCTCTTGCTGTAGAGCTAGAGGCTGAATGCTAGGCCAGATGGCTCTCCAGCCTGACTGAACAATTATTGAACAACTCCATATTTCTGTGTGATGAGAACAGACATTTTAGTGAAGGATCCATATAAAAAAGTAGGCACACAGAAACGAAGGGCATTGTACTCCTTCTGTGAAGGCCCTTCACTTCCCTGGGCCCTAGTTTCCTAAGCTGACAAAAGAGATAACCATATCTAACAACCTGACTATATACACATGTGTGTGCACATATATATATATAAATGCATATGCTTGGGGTCACTGTTATTCAGTGATAGTAATGTAAGCAGATAGCTTTATTTCTTGGGAATGTTAGGATGTATTCCAACAATGAACAAACAATTTCACCAGGAATTCATGCTTCTCAGACTACTGAGCCTCGTTTTGCAGTTGCTAACAGGACCCAAAGTATGTGCTTGTCCTGTGTGACTGCATATTTGGGGCAGGCCAAGTCCATTTTTCCTACAAAAGCAGAGATGTGATGCTGGAAGTAGGTGCTTCCTGCTGTACAGTTCCCAAGATAACCATGGTCAAAGGTAGCAGCAAGAAAGTTACTGAGCAGGACAGAAGATAAGATGCCATAGGACTAATCATTCATTGTCTTGTCAAATACCAGCAGCTGCACTGATTATTACCTAAATGGGTTCAGATGGTAACATCTTAAAATGATCTTTAATCTCAGAATTGAGCACACTGAAGGGTGCTCATTTTGCTCAGGTCTCTAGAATACATGCAGCTGAGGTGTTTGCTAGTTAATTAAATTTATTGTAGAAAATACTTTGGAATTGAGAAACAATCCAAAAAAAAAGGCACCCTCCTACACAGTTCTAACTCTTGTGCATTTTCTCTCTTCAGCCCCTAATACTCAAGGGCCCTTAGATCTACAGACAACCATGAAATGGCAACCTGTCATCGTGGATTACTGGTGGTATGCATATTATTAGAATATCGTCAGGCTTGTGGAAACTCTGAAACATTTAGGACTATCAAGCAAATCTCAGCCTGCTCAGTCAATCATTTCTATTGATTAGGTACAACACACTCAGAGGTAGCACTTGCAAAAGGATTTAGGCTGCCTCTAGTAATAGTATCACTTTGCAAGAAGAACAGAGTTGAGCATAAGTTGAAATTCAAAGGTTTTATTTCTTTACTTGCCTTTCCTTTTTACCCCTTTAGAAAAATAAATCCATTTAAAGCTAAACAAGACTTCACCTTCAGAATCCCCCTGCTTCCCTCAGCATGCCTGTATCTTGCTCTCACTGTAAGGTAAAACTAACTCAGAGCGTCTTCCTGTCACTCTCTTGTTATGATATAAAAAGTATAATTCATTGCAGTAGTATCTAGATGGCACAGCCAAAATCAGGACCACGTTGTGCTAAGTACTATTTGCCAAACAAATAGGAAATGAGATGCAGTTCCCCACTGGTCTTGCCGTATATATAGACAAAGTCAAAGTGGATGAAGCAGTATTATCTCAAGCTTACAGCTGGGGGACTCCAAACCAGAGGGATTATATCTTGCTCAAGGTCACACACAGGAAATCTGTGTCAGAGCTGGGAAATGAAACAAGAGCTTCCTAGTCCCAGGCAAATACACCAGGCACAGGATAATCTCTAAATGGAATGTTCCAACCCACATCTGTACAGGTTTCAAAAAGCTACCAGGCCTGAGCCCTCCACACAGAAATGGCAGGAATTGAATCACTGTGGCTAGAACATGTTTCTTTACCAGTGTTATTAAATAAGTTCTTTTAGAAAGAACACAAAGATGGAATGCTGCGTATTTCATGATTCTTTATCACGTGCTATATACACCTAGAAAATCTGCTTTTCAACTAGCTGCGTGGCTGTGTTGCTCCAGGTGTGCCAGCACGCGTTGCTGCCCTCTCGTGTATGCCGTCTTGTAATTGCAGTGTTGTGACAGAGGTGAGGGGACAAGATTATCTTGTGCCCTGCATCTAGTGTAACCTCTCACTCCAGCTGTGTATCTAATCATTGTTACCTTTCTCATTTAGCCATGTTGCTGCCCAATACGAGTTGGAGTCCAAAGCAGCA
>VWZK01012177.1:0-15136 GCA_013396935.1 Baryphthengus martii
CCATAATTCCCTTCCCTGTATGTCTCTGACTGTGATCCCAACTTCTGTTGTGAAGTCTTTCCCTTTTCCTTCACCTAGGTGTACCCAAGGAGATGAGATTAGTCACTTTATATTGTACTATGTAGCTACTCGACAATTCTTCATAATAACTTGATGCAAATAAAGGCAAAATTCCTAGTACATGTATTTTGAGGAGTTCCAGGTGACATGCGCCCAGAGTTAGATCTGTGTCTGGAAGATGAAGGTAATGTTAATGAAGGTAAATTAAATGTTCTCTTTGCTAACTGAGCTTTAATTTTGAATTTAGAAAGACTGTTTCTAGGCCTAGCTTGGCTGTTTTGTCAGCATTTATCTTCTGATGAAGAAGAGAGGATGAACAGGTAATCCTTCCTATTCATTATAAATTTGTGCTGGTAAAAGACATAAATTACCGAAAACTCCGTAGCAAGGTACTATTTCACTAGCCTGCAAGACTGACTCCAGGACTGTCTGAAAGCAGGTGTAGTACCTGGCCAGTTACTTGCTTTCCTGAGGATGAAATCCTAGGAAGAGCTTGTAATTGTCTTTCTCCCTCACTATTCCCTCACATCAAGTATTTCAGGAGCAGTAGATGAACAATTTCTCTCTAGAGAGGTTGCTGGCATGAGAAAGTCTCTACTACTTAATGAAATTCCTATTGCTTAATGAATACTTGGAAAGAGGGTAGTTTCTAGTGGTAAGGCATTCCAGTTATCCGCCTGGCAAGAAGTTAATATCATGTACTTCACTTGGGAAGGAAACCCAGTAGCTGCAAAATTTCTTCTCTCCAGTATCTGCTCCTGTAAGGGGAATCTACTCTTGAAGCCATGTTCCTAGCTTTTGCTGAATGGCTCTTAAAGGCAAGTTAAAATCTTACACCCTATCTGGTATAATAATTATAGATGCAGCTGGAAGGTGATAGAATTAATTCCTAGTTCTGTGAATATGACTCATGATTGTAATCCTAGTTCTGTGAATCTGACAGTGATGAAAACTGTTTTCTAGCATAGAACACAGACCTTCCCATAACGGCACATGTAACACAAGTCTTAGCTTTCTCTCACCTCACACTTTGTGATGCTTAGGGTTACATATTGAGGATGTGCATTGAAGCCTCTCTCTCAGCTTGTGCCACAGCTTGTGCAACGCATCTCTTTCCACAGTCATCTGAGAAGGTGTGCACAGTGTGCAGTACTTAGGTCAAGGAGCAGGAGGTGGCCTCAGATGCTGTGCAAGACATGTAGGGCTAAAGGATATTTCCCTATGCAGTCCCTGCCTTTCATCCTGAGCTGCAATCACCAAAGCAGCATACGACCAAGGCAGGAAAGACATGCCCAACTTTCTTTGCCATTTGGTTTGCAGCATTGTCTCACTCATTGGAGAAAAATAATTTAGAGGTTTATGTGATATTTCTTATCTTCAACGTTGCCATGTTAAACTCGGTTTCACAGCCTCTACTGTTCATGAGTCAGAACTTGAAAGTGCTGTGGGTGATCCATATAAGAGGAAGAACCTTGAACTGCATGATTCCTTCAAGAGTAAATGAGGCAAGGTCCATGCCAGTAAATTGGGCTCAGCAGCCATAAGGGTGAAGCACCGACTGAAATATCTGAATAACATTTTTCAAGAATATTTGTTTCCATGTGTTGTATTGGGTTTTTGAGTAATGTGGATGCCTTTGTTCTGTGGCAGAGCTGGAGCTGGAGAGAAGTGTGCATCTTTATTTTTCAACAAAAAGAGATCATTAACATCCTTTGTTAATTTTAAGCAGATATACAGAAGAGATTAGATCTAGTTTTGAAACTTTCATATATATAACTGACTTTTTAATGCAATGTAAAGTTATAACTAATCTACAAATGAAAAGATAGTAAATAATTTGATTTTCCTGCCAAATGACTTGCTGATAAACATCAACGGTAAGACTTTAAAATACAAATGCTATGAACTGAGAGGTCTCCTTTGGTTGGGCAAAAACATCTTAGGAAATCTTCAATAACATTGCTATTCTTCACCATTGGTCACCAAGCACAAAAGTGATTCTTGTGAAAAGACAAAAAATAAAGCTAAGTTTAGAGCCAAACTGAGATTGTGTACTCACCATCACATAAATGCACACACGTATAGGGACCATAGAAACAGGAGAAGTATAGGAATAATTACAGGAAATAAAATCAAATGTTGGGTGAAAAGAACAATACAAATTTTTTCTCCTTTGTTTTCTGAGGCAGTGCTTTCTTTCATTGGGAAATCAAGCAGGGCCTGCTCCACACAACCCCAACCACAACAAGGATCTTCCCATCTTGCCATCACTCACAGTCTATGACTCTCACTGATAAATCTGCAGAGCTTTTAATTACCTGTGAGTGGGGCAAGATGCTTTTTCTAGAACCCAGATTTCTTATGAGAGAAACTTTCCATACACTGAAGCTGCTGAGTATGAGCAATCTCTAATGGAAAACTAATCGCAACTACATTGGAAATTTTACATCAAATCTTTTTAAAAGAACGTAGGTCTTAAGTAGTCTAATTTTGAAGTGAAATCTGTGTTCATGTATAGTGAATGCTCTTTTACATGCTCTTGAATGCTCTTTTACATGCTCTTTCACATACACACACAAATAATAAACTTTCAATCTAACAACCTTCCACTCTTCTACCCAGTAGAGTGAATTTGATATGTGACTTTAAAGATCAGTTTAATGTTGAATCAAAAACATAGCTAAGATTCTTTATTTCTTCAGTTTTCTTGTCTTATTTTGTGGCAAATATGTTCATCTTCTACCTTATTCATGATACTCAAAATGTAATTGAGAATATACAGGTTCAACAGCACCTGTCTTCTTTATGGACATCTGTTTGTGAGTGTGTGTACACAGAAAAAAAAAAAAAATGTGCTGGCATGTTAACACTTGGTGCTACTTCATTAAAGTTAAGGGTGTTTTTAGTTGGCTTGAGGGGAAACAGATTCTAGTCCTTAGCAGAGCATAACCTGTGTAAATAGGAAGAATATTGACATTTTCAAGGATTTTTAATATTTGTTCCCTGTGACTGGAGTGGAGTTCTGCTTCTAACAGTTTTGTTTCTAACCTCTGTGTGCAAACACACACATTTTTTTTTTAACTTTACCATTCTGATATCTAGTCATACTGAAGCATATAAAATTTTCTGAAGACATACTTAGGAAAACCAATTTCAACAATTTACTTTATAGAAATTTAAAAATAAACATGCCAAAGAAGTTGCCACTTTTATAAGCAAAGAAATACATATACCTAATTGAGTCTTGTGTTTACGAATAAGCAGTTTCTTTTGATAGTATTTTTCAATACTATAGCGATATGTAGTAGTATATGACAGGGGTAACTTTCTAGTAGCAGCTTCAGTAGAACTGATAGCATTTGCTCAATCAGACCTTAAGACAGTATCTGTGCTAGTTAAGACCTAATTTCTAAGGACATCCCAGGATCTGTAATAATGTTACAAAACATTGTAAAACTCTAATACCTGGATCTATCTTTATCGAATACCATTTTATGCAGCCAAACAATACTCCAAAATAACACATCTTGATTTGTGAGGAGAAAAACACTTGAACAAATCAGATATAAAATATGTTGTCAAGTGAAAAATATTCAAATATACTCCTTTTTAGCACTGTCTTTGAGAATATTTTGACAGATTATCTGCCGTTATATCTGATACTGATAAAAATCCACCAGTATAAAAAAAGTACAGAATTTTCCAGAAATCACAATTACCTACAGGAAGTGTGAGACTTATTCTGGTTCACTAGTGCAGGGAAAAATAAGATAGAGAATCATCAGGCTTGTTAAGGTTTTTCTGAAAAAAAACAACACTGAAAATGCTTTTGCTTTTGCCCTTGTCCCCTCTGTAGAACTGTGCACTGTTCATGTACACCACTGAGGAAAAATATGTTAACATAAAGAGGGCTGGTGAATCACAAAGGAGAATTCTTTATGTAGCTTGTTTCCATATGAAAGTAGCAACATTTGTGCATAAATGGCTTGCAGCATTTTTTATGAATTGGGCCCTAAGTGCTCATGATTGTCCTTGGTATTCAGTTTTGAGTCATTAGGTAGCGTTGAAACAACAGGAGGAAAAAAGGAAACATTTTGTACCTGTGGTACTCACTTGGACAACAGTTTTAGTAAAATAGCTACACACTTTTTTCTTTTTGTTATAAATGATGCAGGGACAAAATGATGTGTGAATCAATGAAAAGGCAAATAATATATTTCTGAAACATTAATAGTCAGTACCATACTCCAGATAAGGGGGAAAAATTGTTACGCTGATTTTTCTATCTGATTTACATTCACTTGCCCATCCTCACTGATCTGGCTGCTGCCTTGACAGAATCAGATTGTACATGGAAAAAGAGATGATGCTTCTCTCATCTCTGGGTTAATAGTGTTTCACTTTTCTGATTTTTCTTTTTTTTTTTTTTTTCTTTCTTTCTTTCTTTCTTTCTTTCTTTCTTCTGTTTGTTTGTTTCTTTCTTTCCTCCTTTCTTTCTTCTTTGTTTCTTTCTTTCCTTCTTCCTTCTTTCTTTCTTTTTTCTTTCTTTCCTTTCTTTCTCCCTTTCTTCCTTTCTTTCTCCCTTTTTTCCTTTCTTTATTTCTTTCTTCCTTCCTTTCTTCCTTCTTTGCTTCTTCCTTCTTCCTGTCTCCCTTTCTCCCTTTCTTCCTTCCTTTCTTCAATCAAGTTAAAATTAACATCATCAGGGAGAGACAGATAGATCCATTTCATTGTTATACTAGGGCAAATTTATCTCTAGTGGAGTAACAATTCCTACTGAATTGTTAATATTGCAATAAATGGAGTTTCTCTAGAGGAAATGTATCCGAGTACTTGTAATGACAATTTGATCTTAATGCAGATCATGTAATGAGATCAGAGATAGCATCACTTACTTGTTTATTTGTATAACAGCCAACTCTACTTGAGGCTTGTGCATTCAGTAAATAAACTGACGTTAGTAACCTCCTACAAGAAGAGCTTTTTAAAGATTACACTTATAAAAAGAAGTGCCAGTTTTTAGTGGTTTTTAGGTTGAAGGAAAACAAATCATGATTATAGCTATACCAGTAATTGTAAGCACTGGTAAAACATTTTTCTTCAGATTAACATTTTATTCTAGACAGAGATTAATCTAATGTTTAAAGATTGACTGTGAAATGATCCCTGGCTCTCAACTTTCAAAGTAATATCATAAGGAATAAATTTATGAATGTTTCTAGTGGCAGGAGTCACGAATTGTCATATGTGTCCCTCAGCTCATTGCCATCTTGTCTAGTAATGAGAAGCATGAACCTGACTGGTAGGGAATATAGCTGGCTTTGTATTTGGCCTGAACAAAAGAAATCTTATTCCCTATCTATGCATCCTCATGAGTTCATAAGCATGAGAAGGATATTTCAAGCTTGTTTTTTATCTTTTCCCTTCCTTTCTCCCCCAGTTCAGACTACTTACTAGAGTCCATCAATGGCAGATTCTCCAGCAGATCTGGAGGACAACCGTGTGTACAATGAAACAATCAACATGATCTTCTGTGTTTCCTTGCTCAGTGTGATAGTAAGGCTTAAAGCAGGCAACTGTTCCTTGGTTATCTCAGGGAGCTGTGCAGCATTGTACCCTCCACCCATCCATGTGGCATTACCAGCAGCCCCTGTTTTGGGTTGGGCTGGGTAAACTGGCATTGTTTAGTCCAATCTCACTAACAAATCTGATCATTAGAGTGTTCTGAAACTCAGTGCCATAGGCTCCTGCTCTGAAATGGCTGCATAGTGAAAGGGGAGGAGGATGTGGCAGCAAGCAAATGACAGACACAACTGTAGATCAATGTGGTGATTGTATCAATTTCAGATTCTCTACTAACAATAGGTGTCTGATTGGACACCACCGACTTTATTGGGAAGTAGATGGGATATAATACATCTTCCAGTGCATTAGTTGTTTCTGCTGATTGGATGAAGGATAAATTTCACATGGAGGATAGTTTGAGTCCCATCATTCTCACAATTACGTTGAACACCAGCTAAAAGTGTCCTGTTGCTGCTGCACTTTACAGCAGCAAATTAGAAGGATTTTCCTAATGCATTTCTTCACTATAGTCTGTGCAGCATAATTCTTCTATAAACTGACATCTGGATCAAAATGTCTCTCTGTTGTTAATTTCAATAATTCTCTTTAAAGGGTAATCAGTTTGTCTAGAAAAGGGAAAAGGACAATAGAAAAATAAACAGAACAGTGGGACTTATGGAAATAGAAAAAAGTAAATTTTCTGTTAAAAAGCTTTTATTACAGTAAATCTTGCTTTATTCCAAAAGACAGCAATGTAAAATATACAGTGAAAATAGCCATAAAACAAATCATCACCCTCTTAATCCCATAACCCTACTCCCCATATGAATTTTAACAGTACTAGATTATCTGGACCACCTTCCCTTGTTTGAACCAGAGCAACTTTATGCAAAAACTAATGTGAGATTTTTCATTATTGTTTTGAAGATTCTACTGTGTAAAATGTTGAAGTCTCTTCTAGTGATCCCATAAAGGGAAGGAGGCAGGGGGTGGAGGGGGGAAGGAGGCAGGGAGTGGAGGGGGGAAAACCCAGTTTGCTGAAGAACATATTATTTGTCTACCACAGACTTAAAGCTTTGTAAATTATCTCTGCTGGCTCAGGGCCATCCTTCATGGGACCTTTTAGAGTCACACCCTAAAAATCCAGTTCATCAAGGTACTAAAGTATTAGTCTGATGTTCAGCATATTAGGAATACAAGTTAAATTGGAGTTTAATTATGTAATTAACTCAATATATTCAACATTCTAAGCAGAGTATATAAACAGACCGTGTAAATAAAGGGTGGAAGAGTTACTTTCAAGAGTAATTCAATAGCTGTTAAATATTTTCTGTATGGTTCATGAATTGTGTGGCCTCATGTGTTTACCTTTTAATTGTTCAAGACTATTGGGATTCTAAAAACAAACAACTGAGAACTAATCTGATCTAAGGAGCTTTCCGAAGAACATTTTTATCATTTATCAAGCCCCCTTTGCTCTGTTAGGCTTCACCGAATGACAAGGGTATTTTCAAGCCATAAACCCCCATGCCCCATGCAGTTATGGCATGCAACCAAAGAAGTCTGGAGGAGAAAATGAAGTCATAATTAACAACAGCTGCTCATGCCTAGCATTTCCAAATAACATCCAAAGATTTTATTTTTTTTTGTGTGTGTGTGTGAGGGGGGTGTTTTTTGTTTATTTGTTTGTTTTGTTCTGTTTTCAAAATCCAGTATCAACTGAGACCCTAATAATTTAACTTCAGGGTAAAAAGAACACCAGTCTCTGGGGGTCTCTTTGCTGTCCGAGCTGTGCAGGAAGCTCTCATCACAGCTCATTTGATAGAAGTTTCACTGTTGTTTGCCTTTTACACTCAGTGACCAAAATCAAAACAAAATTACAGTAATTTCCTTTACTCACATATTATTATTAGTTTGGTGCAAGGCTTTGTCATCAAAGTAGACAGGAGTGTTCTGCCCTTTAAAGGCTAATATTAAAATATAGAATGCAATGATCATGTTTTATTGGCTTAGCCTTTCCCTGCACTGCTTATAAAAACAGACAGTGCTTTAAAATGTCTCACTAATGCTCATTTTCCTGAGGGTGGAGTTGACCTCAAGTAGTTTACAACTTGGCTGTTAGTTAAGACTAATCAACTTTGACTGTTGTTAGAATAGCCTAATCTGCAGTTTCATGTTATAGAAGTCAAAGAAACAGTAAACTCAAATGAAACAATGGAAATAGTGGATGTTTATATGTTGGTTATATAAGGAGGTATTTTCCTCTACAGTCTTCATCTGTATTTCTTAAAAATTTTTGTGGTTTCACACACTTTTATAATTCTTTTTAACTTCGTCTAGGACTCTTCAACACTGAAAAACTCTGTACCTTACACACCTCATCAGCCGTTTTTCAGATCTTACATGCAATACAACTTCATTTCTAAGCAGCCTGACTCATATGAAATAGTAATTTTTCTTAACATGGTACATCTAAATACTTCTACAGAGGGAGCATTGTCTAAGGGCTAAATTTACAACGCTTTTTAATTGTATCATTAATCCTTGACGTACTCTCTCTGTGGGGCCTTCCTTATAACATTATCACTTAGAAAGAGCAGGCTATACTTTATTTGTGGAAAACATTATTTTAATTTAAGCTGGAGGAATGGAGAGCTTCGTGTTTTAATTACACTAAAATTACTAAAGTGACCTTATCATACCACTTTTAAAAAGAAATAATTTGCATTAGACAATAACTTTTGAGTAAATAATTGTCTTTAATAGCAAAAGTAGTATAGGCTGAGTTTGTATAATAGCCATGAAAGTGGTCTTAATGTAATGCTTAGCTTTAATATATCAATTAGAACAATATATTGAGCATTACTTTAACTTAAATAAAAGTTAAATAATTCAGTTTTAGAGAAATAATGGCAGTAAAGTCTAAATTGCTCTCCTTAAAATTTTGTTTTATTTAAATTTCATTTTTACTATTAACATAAAGTGAAAAACAATTTAGGAAATTATTGCCATGACGTTAGCGTTCTAAATTAATTCTTTTTCTTTTGTTGCAGTGGAAACCAAAAAAAAGAGAAACTTCTAAAATTCCGTGTTTACATTCGGATCCCACAGACTTTGGGACAAACTGACTACCATTATAAAAATACAAATACTACATTCACAGATCTTTAAACTGTCATTCATAACAACATGTTTTGTTAAGATAGCGTTAAGTAGTACTAAAATAGTATTAAAATAATTTTGTTAAAGCTATTTTATGAAATCTTGGGCTGGACTAAAATGCCAAACTACAGAGACTGTGGATGAAGCTCTACCAATGTGGTCTAGCAAACCTTCCTCATTGAACCAATCATGTTTGCAAGCTTTACTGTGTGATGATGAACACCACCACAGTAGCCACAAAACAAGATAGGAGGTCAGGTATAATTTCAGCCTCATGATGGCCTGATCACTGTTCTCAAACTTGTTGATTTGTGCATAAGCCTTATATTCGGTGTTTTCTATTTGAGGGTTCTGGAGCAAAGGAGACAGTACTCTTCCATTACAATCAGGAGTTTCGGGAACTAATTCAAGCAGATTAAAGAATTAAGATTTTGATGTTAATTGATACTTCACCATTTTGTTAGACAGAATGAAGAATCGAAAGCTAGAACTCCTGAAGATGTGTGGCAGCTTCATCCAAGAAACTCTCTCTCTCCCTGCATAAACAGTGATGTTCAAAATTATCTTCCCCTTTTCAGCCCAGATGCTGTGATTAGTCTCTCTGGGATCTCTATCTCCTAGCTGAGGTTAAGAACATACTTTAATGGTTTTGTGCATATTTGTGAAGTAGAAGTATACACCTTCTGACTCGAAAGCTAGGGGAGCAAGGGTAATGTCAGTAGTAGGATGAGAGGTACGCATAATTAAGCAAATAAGCGCAAGGCACACTGTTACTCTGCCGTTAACATGGCATTAAAAAAGGATGTCTGGAAAGGAGGGGCTCACCTTGGCTCTCCTCATTCCTCCCAGGTTATTCTGGTTCTACAGTGACAGTATTGTAATGCAGTTCACAAGGAAACTGACTCACTGTGTCGTTCTGAACTACCATGGCCCTCAGCCTGACTGTGAGAGGTGGTACCTTTGAGACCAGCAGAGCTAAGCGAGTTTCAGTTTATTGCACAGTCTGAAAGATGAAAATGTTCTGACTTAGCCTCTCCTCTCAGGAGAAAATTCACTCTGATTCACCTGATCAATATCAAGCAAATCCTAAAACTTTGACCTGTGGCTTAAATGATATTTTAGTATACAGGACAAGAAACTCACTAATCCTGTTTACATACATTTGCATTCTGGTTTTTGTAGGAAGACATTCCAAGCAATGTTTTTGATCAATGTGTGTGATTCCTTAGTATCTTTGCCTACTTGGAGGGTGACATAAAGATGTGTTTAAGCTTATTTAATTTAACACTTCTGTGGTTTTATTTCACTTTGTCTTCTTGTCTGCCTTTGGGTTTTTTTGACAGTGTTGCCTCCAGGAAACATTTTCCTGTTGCATGAATTTTGACATCCCCAGCAATCTGTTATACTGTCAGCAGCTGGAACTACATGTGAATTCACTTTTTTTCCTCATCTCTGTTCTTTAGGTATTCTTTTCTTCATGTAACACGTTTCTCAGCAAGTGTGATCAGGTCTTCAGTGAACGAAAGCTCAATGCTTGCTCTCCAAAGACCAAGTCTTTTCATTTAAACCACTGAAACTCCTTAAATCTGTTGAATTCTATGGAGTTATTTCATTTATTTTTCTTTAAGTGGAGCAAAACAGGACTTACACTGTAGTAAACGCAACAAGGAAGGTATTGGATGGAAAGGTCTCTTTTTCTGTGCTCTTTCAGGCTCTTGTATAAGCAGTTGTAACCATATTTTACAGAATGACACTAACCTCCATCTTAGTGAGGATACACAGGGCTGACAAAGAGGAGATATTGTGGTTACTTGAGAAAGTTTAATGATAGCTTGTTTCCCATCCAAATGAACAGAAATAAGTGCCCCTTACCAAAATTCAGGGAGACTGAGTGCCAACGTGGGCTTCTCTAATCAAAGTATTGCAAGGTTAAGGAGGCAGAGGGGGGATCTGGAAGTATTGCAAGGTAATTCAAAGAAACAGACTCAGGGAATGTACATTTGAAAGCAAAATGCAAATCACTGAATTTAAGATTCCATTTTTTTCTCTTTTAAAGAAGAAAGTATTGTTGTTAGGAAACTTACACTCCTACTGGATTTTTAGGTGCTTTGTTCTAGATTTCCACTGGAGAATGAGACATACAAGTTATTTTCTTTTACCTGGGCATTTCAGTCTGCCTAGGCACCAAAGTAAGTAGTCTGGATATAGCTCCAGTTTTAACCATTAAAGCTGCTTCATTTTTTGAATACTATATTTCAAGAAAAAAAAAAAAAAAAAGAGGGTTTTTTTCCAAGGTAGACTCTGCTGGAGTTGCATTGCAGAAAGGAAGCTAGAACTGTTTGCATGTGGTTAATGTGCAAATGTATAGAAGAATAATTATGGAATCCTATTTGCTAAATATACCTTTAAGTTTGCTGAATAGACTAAATCTCTTTCTGCTGAATATGTGAAAATGTTACCTGCTTCTTAGTCCTGAATCAACATCAGAGAAATTAGGGTTACTCTCTGCCAACAACATGGAATAAAGCTTTTAACTTTACTGCTTTAATGTTGCCAACTGTCAATCAGCCACCAAATTTTGCATTTATATTTACATTTTAACATTAATGTTATTTTAACAAAGCACTCATAACAGAAATAATTGTGACGCCTGACAATGAAAAAATCTTTTGGTGACCATCTGCCAAAAAAAAAGACTTACACAGCAGCAGATGAATTTCTTACGAAATTCAGTCATTACTGAGTTCTTAATGTTTCACAGTGAAACCCCTAGTGAGTCTTATCCTGGTAGTTTTATAAGATACTGTGAGTGGGGAAAAAAAAACTTAGTTATGATGTGTCATCTGCAACACTTGGGGAGAAAAGTTTTATTTCAAAGTCTTGCTAGTTTCGGTTGTTTTGAAAGGCACTGTTTGTTAATTGTAGAACAACCGTTCCACTTGCATTACGTTTTTCATATCAGCTCTGGAAAATGACTATAGATTAAAATATGCAATTTTTTTTTTCTCTTAACCCATTTAATCACATGACGCACTTCACCGTTGTTACTTTTAAAATAATCTCTTTACCACTGTATTAATGAGAAAAAATTAGACTGTGACTCTCTCCTGAACTTTTAGATAAATTTACCATTAAACTCAAATAAACTTAACTTAAACTAGAATTAAATACCTCTCAAATTGCAGTCACAGTCCATGGTAACAACTGATTATTAACTGGAATAAAGAGGAAATATTATCAAACAAATCCATATACTTAGCTATAACAGTAACTTGAAGATAAGTTTGCAGAAAAAATCTTGCATATATCTTATAAAACCTGAAAATGGCCACATAAAATTCCTATCTAACAGGAAGACCTGATACTCTGTGTTCTGCTTTTGCATTTTGCAATTAGGTTTTTTTATCCAGGGATATGAATTACACTTAGAGACAGTGTAGGGATTGTGCGTAAAGCATCCATTGCTGTAAGAACAGTATTTTTCCTTAGTCATGACAGAGAATCACAACTCACAGCTGTGCCTCTAGTACACACTAGAGGCAGAAATACCAGTGTACTCTTTAGTTCCTTTTTAGGTGTAAATTTAACTGGAAGTCGAAATTAGTCCTCAGTCACAGTATGAGTGTCCTACATTATATTATTTATGGTCTATCATACTAGAGTACAGCTATATGGATTACTGTTCTCTGAGGCCTTCCTGAAGACAAGACGTAGATCTCTTGAGCCTACCCTACTGAGCAAATTTTTTTAAAAAATAAATACTATATGTGCCAGGAGTGCTTTCTGTAAGCAAGTTTATTGATCGATTGGCTGGGAAAATCCATCCTGAGGGTGGATAAGAGGAATAGCCATGTGAGCCCATTATAGGGGTCCTAGAAAACAGTTCCAAGCCTATATTTGATGACAAAGTTTGTAAGGTATTTAGAGATCAGTCAAAATGCTCAGTGAGCACAGAACTGGACTTCAGCTTAGAAATATTTGTAAAGGAAAGTAGTTTATCTCAGGGCTGTACAGTTGTCCCTGTGGCACTTTGACAGACAGACAATCTCTTTCTTGTGAAAAACAGTACAATTAAACAGGTAGAAAGAGAACCCAAAGAGATCTAGCTAAGATGTCAAAGAAGAAAATTTGACTAATTAAATCCTGATTACCGTGGACTTGAAGAGATTTTTTAAACTGATTTCAGTAAGTTCTATGACTTCTGTGTCTACAAATCAGACTGAAGATTACAGGGAGAGAGTGCAAGGCTTTTAAGTCAAGTGATTTCAGGTTGCTCTGTGGTGCTATAGCACCACAGAGCAGCAGAGAAACTACTAAATATCAAAGGTATTACAAAAATAACCATAGCATATCTTTTCATAGACTTGTTTTACTGTTTGAGTTCTTAAGCAAACTACTATGCACACTAATTTGTTCCACTTAAAGATATGTAGTAAGTTCACTACATGAAGATACCGGTACTGAGTTCTTCAAGACGTGCAAGCGCATCATCTTCAAGGCATCTAAGGAGTCAAAGAACTTCACATTCAAATGGTTTTTACTATGCTAATAGAAAATATGTATATTGTTTGTTTACTGTCAAGATATGCAAAATCTTGTAATCAAGTTTATTATGCAAACAGTGATGTAGGTATGGACAGGCAAATTCTCACTAGTGATGAAAAAGCTGCTGTATAACCTTGTGCTTCAGATAAGCTGAAAGCTCATGTTTGACCTTCCTTTTATGGAAACCTTGAAAATTAAAAACAATTATTACTGCCACATCTGTAGTTTCGCATTGCTGTCTCTTCTCTCTGGGTGAACACTCTGGCTCTCATCCCCAGTCTCTCACCTGTCAAAGGTAGAATTTCAGTTCTTTCAACTTTTAGAGAAGGATCTGTGTACAACAGCCCACTTATGGTGTTTCTTTTCTACTTAGAGAGATGTATCAGTGTCAACAAACTCCTATAAAACAAATGAAAAAATCATTTCGAACACTAAATTTAACAGGAATTTTGTTTCACAGAATGATGAGACAAATGGAAAGTCTAGATAGGGATTACAAACAGTCTTCAGTTTAAAGGACATCCAATTAATTTAACAGTAGGTAGGCTCAAAAAAAAAAAATATTTTTTATGCAGTGTATTGGAACTCCTTGTTTACAGCTGTTATCCTAAGGATTTGTGTAGTTTTACAGGAATGTAGGAAGTGTTATGGACAAGCAATGGAAGACAAAGCTGTGGAAGAATTGTAACACCTGATTCTATCCACAAAGCACTTGTGTTTGAAAGATGCTTCGGCAAAGTGTCTTGTATATTTATACTCTTACATTCTCTTTCTCCTATGTATCCCTAGGCAAACCAACTGATTTAGATGGTCCCTTGGACTGAAAATATATGCTATTGTCATGCTTTATAAAATCTTCAATGTGTTTAGGAAAATGCAAGTTAAGATTTAGCTTCTCATGCGTGTGAAACATAAGCCGCTAGACCTTTTTAAAAACAGACAAGCAATAACTCTGTTTCCAGGATACTGGCAAAGGTTGTCTTATCACAGACATCTTTGGTAGAAATTAAATCATGCCTTTTTTATATATGTTTTATTTTTATGCCTTATTATTTTTCTAGAAGGAAAATAATATTGACTTGGTTTTTTTTACAGCATTCATCTTCCTTTGTGGAAAACATGGCTGAGCCCAGAGTGCCCAGCAGGGAAGTACGGGAAGTACAAGATGTGATCTTGGTGCACAGAGTCCTTCATCAGGTCAGGAGGCATTTAAAAGGAAATAATCTCCCTCTCTTTCCCCCATCTCTTCATTTTAAAGCAAGGTACTGCAGTTACATATGCAAGAGTTGTAGACCTAGAAAAGAAAGTAGAAAGCAGCATCTGCGTGCCATCTGCTTTCAGCTGGACAGGTAGACACTACAAAATTTAGTATGTCTTAGATGTCTATTTAGCTATATGTTCTCTGCTCTTTTGCTGTAACGCTTGCTATCATAATCTTCGGTATATGTTTAGGGATTTATCTTATGTGTGTGGGACTCCTTCCATAAGATAGGTAACTAATGTGATTGGAACATTTTCCACTTTAGGTTTACACTGTAGATTCTCTAGTTTGGACTGTCCAGTCGAGAAGAGGCACTGCCAAACTGGTGCAAGCCCAGCAGGATGATCAGAGGCTGGAGCACCCACCCTATGAGGGGACCCTGAGTGCTGGGGCTATTTCTTCCTGGAGAAAAGAAGGCTTTGGCGGCACCTGAAAGCAGCCTTCTCCTACCTGTGATCTGCATGTTTGGAAGATGAAGTCAAGCTCTTCACAGCCTGATAGTAGTGCAATAGACAGTGGGCTTACAGCAAAAAAAAAAAAAAA
>VWZK01012178.1:0-32270 GCA_013396935.1 Baryphthengus martii
GATGAGGCCAGTCTCTTTTCAGTGGTGACTAGTGATAGGAGGGGCAACGGGCAGAAACTGGAACATAGGAAGTTCCACGTGAACATGAGGAAAAGCTGTTTTACTTTGAGGGTGACAGAACACTAAACTTTGTTATGTAATATTACATTATTAGAACATGAGTGCTTTTATTTTGCCTCATTAGGTATTTCATCTCTCAGTAAACAAGTTCTCATTAATGAATAGATTGGTTCATAGGTTTATAAAATATGGAAATTTGTGCTCAGAATTTATCAGGATTTCTTCTCGAACTCATTCTAGAATGAAAAAACTGACTAAGAGCAGCTAATATGCCAAATCAATGAAGAAGAGCCTTTTAGCGTAAAGGATAATTATATGTATAAATTAAGTTGAAAACATGTATATCTCTCCTGTCTTCGACCAGCTCCAATACATAGAGGCCTCAAAAAAAAAGAGCACCCAAAATTATGATGCAGATTTTACTTTGCGTAACGTCCCATTAAACCACTTGCAAAATTCCCACAATTCAAGACTCATGATTTAGCCCCAGATTCCACTTCTTTGACATCTCTTCCTTAAAAAAAGAGGGTGAAAGGACGGAAAGATAAACTCAAAAGAAAAATGAAAAGAAGAAAATAGTTTTAACTATGCTAATGCTATGAAAGCCTTTTTTTTTTTTTGTCACGTCAATATTTCTGCAACATTTGACAAAAAAAAATAAAGGGAAATAAGCCCACAAAACTAACTAAAATAAACTCTGAAAACAAAATAATAAAAAAAAACAACAAAACCAAACCTCATGAAACTATAAATGATAGTATTTAGTTTCTGCCCCAATTTTAACACTTTGCAACAATTCAATTACATAATTCTATCGCTCATTTTTCACCAGTCATTCCTTAACTTTTTTGTTCACTTAGTTAAGTGATATGTTAACTCTGTGAAACCTTCTTAAGGTTGTTTCATAACATTTCCATGGCTCCTAGAAGAGTTACATTATTTTATATATAAAGCAAATTAGAATTTATTTAACTCAGAAAAAACAACAACAAAACCCAAACAACATATATTGTATCTATTAATTACATATGACATAACAAGACAACTTGTCCATATTGTTGTAATATTATTTCTATGCAGATTCATAATCTCATTACCAGGCATTGCACATTTATTTAAGCAATTAACCATGAAAGTGGCTTTATTGTCTGAGATATGATATATGACCTGAAAGTCATTTGGTTAATGAGGAACAGGAAGTGCTTACTAACGAGGGCAGGTGTTTTGTTGGCAGCATCACTAATTACCCTGATAAGCTTCTAAATGAGGATTTTCCAGTCAGTTTTCCTGATTTTCCTTCCTCTCCAGCCCCAGGAAAGAAAAAAACCTTTTTATTTTTCTGACTGGCTGTATTTTTTTGTGATAGAATCATAGAAAGGTTTGGGTTGGTAAGGACATTTAAAGACCATTTAATCCAACCTCCCTGACATGGGAGGGGATATTACTGTGCTATGTCATTGTTCAGATGCAGTGTATCTTCACTCTATGCTTCTCATGGAAACAACAAGTCCCACTATTCAAATTTGGGGTATTCTTCACTGCAGCACTACATAAAAAAAATACTGCAAGAATTGATTTCCATGAAGATAGATTGAATGCATTTGAAGAAAGCATAGAACAGAAAAAAATTTACTATTCTCAAAGCTGGATGAAGAGCAGTTAAGTTTTATTGTGTTGTCTTGTAGAGAGGTACCACAAATAAAATTAATGGACTAAGTATGTGCTTAAAAACAAAAAATCAAGGTCTAACTCTGCTTTATAGTCTGCCGACAGTTATTCAAATATCAGTTAGTTAGATGTCAAGGGTCTATTATTCAAATGTTGATGAAGTCAAATGTTGCTATTCTATCTTTCAGCAAAAGCAGCAATAAGTAAAAAACAGGTAAGTGAATCCTTTCATTTTATTGTCTTATGAATGAAGAGTTTTTAAATTTATTTTTTTTCAATTAATGAAAAAATGATATTAATTACATTGAAAATTGAAAGTCTGATGCCCCAAGATTACTAATGTTCATGTATATATAGTCTATGATTGTACCATAGAGCATCATATTGCTTGGAACATTATTAGATTTTCCACTACAATGTTAATTTCAATCGAATTTTAGTAGATTGCAGAAGATAGGTATATTGTAATTCTCTTGTTTGAATTCTAGATTAGACCATCTATACTTTACACCAGTGTTATAAAGCAGATCATAGAGAAGAAATTATTGTCATGATAGTTCTATCCATATACTCAGCACAGCTGCTTTTATTCCAAGTGAGGATATATCTAGTTTATTATAGAGAAAATTGTAATAATCACATGCAATTATTATAATAAAAACATATAATTCTATTCAATAAACAAATCCTTATTAATCTAGGTCATTTGTATTACAGATATATTCAATTACACATAATACACAATGATATCTACCTTTTCCTTACCACTTCGATATGAATAGGAAATATCTAACTGAAAACTACTTCTTTATGAAAACAACACAGCTAACCAATATAGAAATGCATGCTCATACAAAACATATTTAAAAAAAATTTAAAGGCATTTTGTTCTGCAAAACACCTGTGTATTATCACTGGAATTCTTACTGTTTTATCAGAAATACTGAACCAAAAAAAAAATCTAATTTTTTAAAGTCAAAATATAAATTCTGGAATATTTTGTGCGTGTGTGCACATGCGTGTGTATGTGTGCGTGCACATAGCTTTCTACAAATAATTTGAACCTGCGGGCTAAATGTAGTCAGAGTGCTTACGCATTTAACAACTTGATAAAGCAGCAAATTAGAAATATAATTTTCTCCCCCAAACTGATAGGAAATTTATTACTTCGTAAATGGTTGTCACATACAGTATCATCAAGAATTGTTTTATGTTGAGGTTTAAAATACAATTCTAATTTTATGAAAAATTTCATATTTTTACAGATGTATATCATAACAAAATATTTCTTCTACACTTGGGTGTATTTGTTGACCTTGTAAAATTTACAACCTTCCATTTTAGCAAAGCAAGAGAGTGAAAAAGAAGTGTGGGCCAGGAGCTCAGCCGCTGTGCTGTGATCTTTCCATACTCCCTCCTCAGGGCTCACATAAGGTGAAATACCATATGTACATTCTGATGAGTAAGCCTTACACAGAACAAGATACACCTTTCCCACAAGAGGTCATACTATGCTATTCAATGTCGCATTCTTCAGTAACCTAGTTTTTAACCGAGGTTATTGTCATTGTTTTAGAGATCTCCATAGTTCCTCTCTAGTGATACTCTTAGCACTGTCAATTAACTGTGTATTTCAACTAAGTGCTCACAAATTAAACAAACTCAAATTCTGTGGATGTTGTAAAGTACCATACTTCTTTTATAATCACAATTTTGATTGTAACTTTATTTATTTTTACTTGAAAAGTGTCTACTGAAGCGTACATTAAAGTTCTTGGGGAAGATTACAGTTACAGTGAACATTTTTATATAGCCCTGTAACCCCTATATAATATTGGTTTTGCTCAGTGTTAGTTACAAGTTAGTGAGAAATTTTAGCAGTTGGTATTAGGCTGACTCATTGAGATGTAGTATCTCTAGATATGCATAGCTTTTTGTTTGGTCTGTGAAGAGTGAGCTAACAGGAAAGGAAAGCAAGGAAATAAGTATTGTAGGATTGACCAAAATATGCTCTGGAAGGTAAAAAGTCAGAAGATAAAATGGACAAATACGGTTAAGGCAAATGTCATGCTGAAAATCAGTTTTGAGCTTTTCTGGCCTTAGAAGTCTTAAATGCCGAGAAAAGCAATCATGCACATAAAGCTTCATCAGTTAAACAAATGCACACAAAAAAAAGCCCAAAACCTAGTAAACAAGAAAAAAAAGTCTGAAGTTGCTGTGAGAGTTTGAAAAGACTCGTGATTTACTGAAATTGCACACAGACAGCTATGCTGATTCCACATGAGAAAGAAAGAACAACTAAACGCAATCAACATTATGCTCATTTCTGTTATGTTTTATGTTAGCAATATGATATGCAAACCCACTTGATGCTGTATAGGGAAACAACATTGGCCAAGGCCAAATGATTTATCATTAGTGTTTTATGAAGTGAAAATATTGGTAGGAATTTGCATGATTGATATTACTACACGTAATTTTTGTATTTTAGTCACAAATTTTTGTTTATTCTTTCTTCAATTGTCTGCTTAGTTTAGAATCTTTTTTCTTGCATCCAGAGGCCACAGAACTCAAATCTGCGACATAAAGCATCTTCCTTTGAAATCTGCTGAATGGATGCTATTTCTCTCAAGGATTACAGGAATTGTGAGTGAAAAATATAACAGCCTTTTCAGCTTCCACTCTGACACTGTTGCTGGGAACAATTAAAATTAAGGAGCTGTTACTTGATAATAAATAGTTGAGGAAGAGGAAGATATTTAATATTTTCCTGAATACTTGTTGCACGGTGCACATTCAAATAAGTTAATTAAGTTTTTATTATCATAGTCTATCTGTTTTACCTACAGCTGATATACTCGTAGTTTTATGCAGTAGCTGTCACTCTTAAGAATATCTACACTTGATTTAATAAGCAGTTATAAACAGGTTAGCTATAGAATCTTATTTTTATAAATGTGTTTATATTTGAACATTTAAAAGAAGTATAGATTAAAATGTAGCCTACTTTGCTTGTTTAAATTTATCATGAGAATTAGTATGACTGCTCAGTGTTTCAGCTATATCTTAATACTTTTTAATTATTAACAAAACATTAAATTGGGCTTTCAACAGGTTCTGTAATTGAAGATTAGAGATAAAGATTAGAAAATTGGAAAATGTAAATGTATGTGATACCTAAACTTGTAGATAACAAAAACACCAAGTGATCACACCTGTTTCCACACTCAACAAATAATTATATTATTATTCATTTTGGTAACATTGTTCGCTTCTTTTTTGGTTTTGGTTTCTTGGTGGAATTCTTTGGTGGGAATAGTGGAAAAAGTATATCTGTCTGAAAAAAATATTAAATTTAATTCAAACAGTATTCAGCATAAAAAATACACATTTTTTTTTAATAAGGTTTGTTTCACTTTTTGTGAGATCTTCTGTCACGTGAAATAAAGATGAAGTCATGTAAGACTGAAAATAAAGTATAAAAGAAAACATGAAGTTTGTGTTGTTACTTTCTTCTCCAACAAGAATCTAGCCATCAGTGGCACCAGCAATTGAAAAAGTGAGTACAATATAATATTTTTTTAATCAAACGTTGTAAATTCTTAGCAATCCTACAGCATGAGATGAATCCCCACATCTTATGGTGTTGCCTTGGATATACTGAAAATAAATTGTTTCTCTGTGTGTTATTGTTATTAATAATTGTTAGGTTTAACACTATTTGTCAAATGTAGGTTTACACAAATTATGAAGTGAAAATGTTCCTAATTATGTTATAGCTAAAGCACTGAACAAGATAAACCAAAACTTTTCAATTAGGTTAGATGCATGCAGAAATTAGGGAAATAAACAGTTCCTCACATCTCCTAAAGGAGAATATGAAGTAGTGTGACCAAAATTCTTTGCTACTACAAATTCTAACGTGGCATATTCTAAACCTTTTTTTTTTTTTTTTCAGATATCCTAGATTATAAAATTATTCAACTGTATTGTATATTCGTATATTGTAAAAAAATGATTAAGGTTTTTGCACAGTAACATGAGGAAAGTCTCAGAATGAATGTAAGAACACAATCCCATTTAAAATTATGAATGTAATTTATAAATACAGTTTAATTGTAGAAGATTAATTTTATCACTAAGAAGGGTTACTAAAATAACTTGTGATAGTGTAGCAGGGCAGCCAGCAGGAATTATAGCTATTCTTAACTTGCTTGCTTTATTTATTCTGTTTATTCTTATTTATTTTATTAAAAACACATTACTGTTTTTAAAGCAGCAAATCACATAACCATAAGCACCATATGGAAACTATACAGGTGTGATGGAGGCTTCTGAGAAAGTAAAGGAATATCTGCTAGACAGAATTTGTAAAAAGCCAAAGTTCACAATGCGTCATCAGTTCTTCACTTTTCAGTCAGTTAATTATCACCAAATAGAGCCTATGTAGCTCTCATATCTATCAGAAAGACTCTGTCACAAAGCATTCTAGGGATTACTAAGCAGTGACCTCGTACAACATGTTATTGATTTCAAATTGAAAACTAATTCCTAACTCTATAAAAGGTCTGTAGTTCAGTCTACTGCCACTGTGGCTACAAGGTGTGAGTAGTGTAAATAAATTTCTTGACCATTACACTTGATGAATTGGAAAGTCCTTTGGACATTTTCCATTTTATCTGTGTCAATTTTTGAAAAAGGTAGTTCAGGATCTTATTTAACAGCAAGTTAGAATTTAAGTGAATTAATATCACACTTTCTATGATTCGTATGCATTACTACACTGTTATTTAGCAATACAAAAATGGAAATGAAACAAATTCAGGTAATATTTAAGAAGGTTATGACACATTTAGGCCTGAAGTGGGTACAAATCAATAATAGCTCACTGCATCTTCTGTCAAAGTTTTTCAATGCCTTCAAGGATTTATTTTTCTCTTTTTCTTTTAATCATTACAGAGATAATCCTGTTCTGTGTTTTTAAAGTCCCTTCGGCTTCAGTCGAGTTGGGAGCTGAAGACATTCAACAGCTGTCAGGATATACCTCTCTGGAGGGCTGGTAAACAGAGCCAGTATTAAATTTACAGGCATTTGATAATGTTGAAGGATGCTAATGCCAAGAATCCTAGTCAAATGTCTTCCATACTAAATACATAAGCAAAAATTCTATCTTTGCTAAAAACTGTAGAATCTTTTCTCTGAATCTAAAGAAATCAAGCTTTCATCTGTAGGATCAGAATTTACATACTTCAAACAAATTACAGGTAAGTGAATCTACCTATTTTTGTAATCTACTAACAGCCAAAGTCCAGTCCAAGCCAACTGGAAATGGAATACCCATACAGTGGTCTCACATAATCAAATGTAAGTGGCCTTGTAAAAGACACAACCAATAACTGCTATATAGACTCAGAAGTGGAAAACTCCATTCTCAGTGATGAATGGGTTCTAGAGATATGCTAAAATGCCAGGCAACACTGTAAAAATACAAATTAAGATAATCAATGGCTATGCATGACTAACCCTGTTCAAAATGCTAGCCAGGAAAGCACAACCAGTTTTGTGCAAGGACAAATACTAGAAAAACAAGTGCAAGCACAATGCTAGAACAGATAGTGAAAAATCATTACAACCTTATCACCATAAAAAAAGAACCCATCCAGTCAGGGAAACAGTAATGGCTTCTATAAGTTAAAGGAAGATAATAACAAGTAGGTAACTAGTCTTGAAAAGTCTGAGGCTTCTGGCAAAAAGATATTACTGCAGCCAAAATTTGCCCTAAAATTGTAAAAAAAAAAAATTCCTCAGAGTCTTGATCTGAAAAAGCCAGGAATCTTTCCCCTACTCTTTTGAGAGTTCATCTGCCATCTGCATTTTAATTTAAAGTACTCCAAAACTACTAATTCCATGGCAGTTCTTATCATGAGAATCAGTTGCTGCTTCTCTTGTGCCTATGTACAGATTAGCATGATTATTTCCCTTTCCAGCACCTCTGAAAGTAAATTCACATGCTTCATAATTTCTTAGCACAGAACAGTTTAATATTTGAAAGACAAGTAAAGAAAACAACATTTTTCGTCTTCTTGGTCCAAAACCCCCTGTATTGAAATACTAGTATACTAGATGAAGAGCCAATAAAGTCTATTTAGTTTAAGTTTCTCAAAATAACAATGCAGATGAAGGTTGACTGATTTGCAGGTTGCAAAATTTATTGGCAGTGACATGGGTGAAGTGGAGAATCATAATGAGGGAAGCATTATAATAGTGGTAAACATGAAAATTACGATTTAAAGAAGCTGAAATCTTTGACAAGAATTGAATCAGAGAATCATAGAATGGCTTGAGTTGGAAAGGACCTTGAAGATCATGTTGTTCCAACCGCCCTTCCAGGGGCAGAGACGCCTCCCACCAGATCGGGTTGCTCAGAGCCTCATCCAGCCTGGTCTTAAATACTTCCAGGGATGAGGTGTCTATAACTTCTCTGGGCAACGTGTTCCAGTGTCTCACCATCCTCGTAGTAAAGAACTTCTTCCTAATAACTAATATAAATCTACCCTGCTCAAGTATAAAACCATTGCCCCTTGTCCTACCACCACATGCCTTTATAAAAACTCCTTCCCCTACTTTCCTATAAGCCCCTTTCACATACTGTTAAGCACTTCATCCACCAGACCCCCAAGTTCTTCTCTGCAGGGCTGCTCTCAATGTCTCATCACCCAGCCTGTATTTGTGCTCCACCCCAGGTGCAGGACCTTTCACTTGGCCTTGCTGAAGTTCATGAGGTTGTCATGGGCCTACCTCTCCAGCCTGTCTAGGTCCCTCTAGATGGCATCCCTTCCCTCCAGCATGTTGACTGCACCATGCTGCTTGGTGTTATCGGGTGCACTCAATCCCATTGTCCATGTCTCTGATGAAGACATTAAACAGCACAGGTCCCAATACCGATCCCTGAGGGACTCCACTCATCACAGATCTCCATTTGGACACTGAGCCACTGATTGCAACTTTTTCAAAGTGGCCATTGAGTGGTCCATCTGTCAAACCGATGTCCTTTCAATTTAGAGACCAGGATGTTGTGTGAGACAGTGTCAAATGCTTTGCGCAAGTCCAGGAAGATGATGTCAGTTGCTCTTCTCTTATCCGCTGATGTCAGGACCCCATCATAAAAAGTCACCAAATTTGTCAGGCACGATTTGCCCTCGATGAAGTCATGTTGGTTGCCACCAACAACCTCCTTGCTTTCCATGTGCCCTAGCAGAGTCTTCAGAAGGATCTTCTCCATTATCTTGCCGGACACTGAGGTAAGACCTACCTGGGTCTTCCTTATCTCCCTTTTTGAAAATAGGGGTTATGTTTCCCTTTTTCCAGTCAGTGAAAACTTCACCAAACCTCCATGACCTTTCAAATATGATGGAAAGTGGCTTTGCAACTTCACCTGCTAAGTTCCCTGAGGTTTTTTAGATGGTCCAATGAACCATAAGCTATGGTAGGAATTTATTTATGATTGTATTCTAAGTTATTTATTTTATTTTATTTTTATTTTACCTGCTTCTTTCAGAAAGCAGGTAATTCCTTAGATCTAAGGAATTTTTTTTGGTGACCTCACATACCAGTAAGAATGCAGCAAAGAACTTTCTGTTACATATCATTGTATTAACAAATTACAGAAAATTCTACTTTTACCTGTTTTATAATTGTTGGCCCACTAAATCATTTATTTATAACTAAGATTTCAATGCATCTGCTGTGTTTATCTTATGATCAATAGTGTCTCTTATAACAGTCTTGACTCAGGGAGGCAGAGAAAATGTTCTGCAAACAACCTCTTAACTAAGTCTCTGATAAGATTTGTTTATTAACAGTAGAAGCTTCTTCCACAGTTGTCATTATTAATTATCAGATCTTGTTAGATAGTCTGAACTATCATTTGGGACTCACCTTTGCTGGTCTTACTTGTCTTGAATTATACTTAATTCATTGATCATTCCCTGCATTGTTTAAACAGCTCCTATTTGAATCCCTTCATAATTATTACCAGAGTCTCATCTCTCAGCACATCATCTCATTAGTAGTCATTATGACAGGCTTTAGTCTCAAATAACATTTTCATGCAGACAATGCATCCTTTTACAGGTAGTTTCTTGTTTTTTTAAAAAATCTTCCCTGCTTTCTTTATTCCACTTTGACTTTCTGAGAACAACTTTTTGATGTGTAAAAATGAATGCTAATATTTTGATCTGCAATGTTTCCCAAAGAGATCTCATAGTTGTTGACACTAATGTGACTTATGTTTGACACCAAATATACTATATGAAAATGTCATCTCTAATGCTGAGCTGATGACATGTGGCTTTCCCCTAAGGAAATCACCTTTGTTCAATATCACTCAAGGAAAGAGCTGATACTTGATACCGACTAGCAGAATCTTTTATCTTTTTATAAAACCAGGATATTTTACCAACCTTCTAGAAAATGCACAATCATAAGAAGTAAACGATATGCTTATCTCAAATGCTTTTCAGCATTTTCTCTTGCTAGGGAAAAATTCAATAAAGTATCAATACTGACATTATTAGATTTTTTTTTTTTATAAACTTGTATTATGACTAGAAAATAATGGCATTATTCCATTTGGAACAGACTAGAAATGTTAACCTTAGTAAAAAATACCACTTTAGGGACTGAACTTGAAGAAAAATGTATCACTTATATTTGTAAAGTACAGAACAAAAACAAAAGCATGTAAAACAAGGTAGATTTTAAAAACCATAAAGGACCATGGCCAGGTGACTCTTTTATACTTATTACCATAATGCACAGACATAGACCCACTGACCTAGGTACTGCAGAAATGCATCGAAAAGATCTGTCTCAGAGAGTTTTGATCCACATACTATTTGTTTTAGAATATTTTTTGGCCCACCCACATCATTTATCATTTCCAGGCATTCACAGACTGGTTGGATAAAGGTCCATATT
The DNA here is from genome assembly GCA_013396935.1 of Baryphthengus martii. Classification (NCBI taxonomy): domain Eukaryota; kingdom Metazoa; phylum Chordata; class Aves; order Coraciiformes; family Momotidae; genus Baryphthengus; species Baryphthengus martii. Next base: position 10,708 of record VWZK01012178.1, read on the forward strand.
AACTGTCTTGCTATAGCAGCATGTTTTTGCTGCTAGCATTCAGCAGATGCAGGGCACGAAGGTATCAAACTCAGTGCCCAGTGTTCTCCAAGTGTCAGTAATGGTTACTTTTTTATCTCCAGTCACTGAAGAAGAGTTTCTTAAAATAAGAGGTACTGAAGAGGTTCTGTGATGAAGCTCTCATATTTTGACTGAAAAGACTTGGACATGGAAGTGACATCTTTAGCTGCCTAGAGAATTCAAAGATTTCAGAGTGAAAATATAGGAGCAATCCTATGAATTTTATCAAGGAATGTCAAGATGCCTCTTCCATCTACCTTTTTCACCCCCAAACACATATATATCAGCCTCTATTTGATGATCTTATTGCTTTATACCCCTCAGAGTTATCAAAAGTGAAGAATGACACTGTGGGAAGTCAATAATAATAGAGGAATTTATGTATTCAGACATGAATCAATGTATGAAGTTTTCTATCTATTCAATATGCATTTCTTGGTTGTTTTGTTTTTTTTTTTCAAAATCCACCTAAAATATAATGTTTACATTTCAGCGGACAGTTGTGCAATTAATTATTTGTATGTGGTCATTATGAACCATGATGAATCATCTCTTCGATAATCTGTTTTATCATTTCTTGTGAGCTGGTTGAGTATACGGAAATGTTACCACTTTTCAATGGAAATATATAACAATATTACCTACTTGTTTTCTGCACACAGATACTCATGGATTGAGAAGTCTTTTATGTGTCCATTCTAATGCCTGCTCGAATCAAAATTCATATTAAGAATTATTGCAGTCATGTGGAAGTTGCTGTTGGTAATGTCATTATTTATTCCATTCTCTTTTTCTTATCTAGACAAAAAATAGTAAAATGCAGAAAATCAATATGTAGAAGAATCTGAAAATGCTTCATAGATTTAAATAATATTTTAGGAAACAGTTACCTAAGCATTTCTTAACATGTAGAAATTTGAATTAACTGAAGTTTGTTTCTATCAATTTATGGAAAGGGAAAGTGTAACTTACCTACAGAATAACTTATTTATTGTGAACAGTTCAAATTACTATTTAAAAGTAAAAATATTTATACTTCCAAAGTTCTTTCAGTTTATCAACTAAAGAAGAATTGAGATTTAAGAACAAAGAAGGTCATAATTACCTGTATATTAACACTCACTGTGTCATCTTACAGCCTGCCCTTTGACCAGTATTGGCGGTGTAGACAGCATGGAGGTCGCTGTGTAGGCAGAATGCCTCCCCTGTTATTCATGTAAGACATGGTTCTCTCAAATCACACTACAACTAAGCCCAGTGCTTAGGAGGCATTTGCTCAATAGGCTCTTGCAGCCAGGTGACCCAAACACCAAGTGTCCCTGACAGTCCACTGGAGCTATGGCATCATTTATGGTCCTCTGCTATTGGGGATTGAGTCGCCACATGGCCATATTGTTGTTCATCTTTTCTACTGCTTCAATAAACCTTTGTTTCATAATGTTACTGTTTGGATCACACCATCCCTCAGGTCATATGATCCTTTTCTGGTGCTATTTCTCTCATATTCTATCTTTATGAATATTTTCTGTACCTAGAAAAACTGCGGTTTACGTGTCTCTTTTTTTCCACTTAAATGAGTTACTGTTTTTTATAGTTTGGACTTTGACTTCAGATTTTATTAAGTGGTTTTGAAATTACAAACATAAAAACTGCAGAAGCAATAAAAAGGACAAACATGCTAAGATGTAAAACTGAAACAGCGTTTCTTGTGAGTCACAACTAGAGAAAGAAAGCAAACAACTAGATAAAGAAAACAAGCAAACCATCCAACATAGGAAAAGGAATTCAATAAATGTCAGGCCAGGTAAAAGTGAAACAGCGAATCAGACATCAAAGAATGAGAGATTTTTCAGGACATTGCAAGAACAGTCTAATCTGAAGTTATTTTGAATCGCCAAATGGCTTCAGATAAAAATATACAGATCAAATTCTGCTTTTAGTAAAGTTCAGCCCCCAAAGTAATTTAATATAATCACAGAATCACAAAATCATAAAATGGTAGGGATTGGAAGGGACCTCTGGAGATCAAGTCCAACCCTAGAGCAGGATCACCTAGGGCAGGCCATGTAGGAACATATCCAGGTGGGTATAAATAGTTTTATTTACACATTCTTGTATTAGAAGAACAAATTGTCCCCTACCTTCTCTATCCCAAATTTTATTTTATAGAATATTATCATAATTCTTCCACAGATTCTTTTATAGATAGCTGTTCTTACGAAAAGATGTTTTATGTCTTTCACCAAGAGGACTGACCTAATTCTCATAGCAGCTTTACCTTTCTGGTAAATTTTACAGGCAAGTACTCTGCCATTGTTGTTTTTTTTATCTTATATAAATAATTACATGCCTTGTTTTGCTAAATTACAGCTTGTCAGCATGCTTTGTAGCAGCCAAGAATGTTTGATATGACAGATGAAATATGCAGGCCTAGCTTTTCTGAACAGAATCAAGTTACTTGTTTTATTAGTATATACACATGAAAATATTTAGTGTTATTTTGAAAATGAGCAGAGACACTGGTTGAATGAATTTTTGGTACAAAATACAAAGAAAGAACAAAGACTTGTATGTGTGAGGGTTTTTTTATAGCAATTTTAGAGTATCTTTTGATCTTGTTCTTTTTGTACTTGATTCCTATTGTCTAGCAATTTGTATTATTTCTATGGAATAAAACATCTTGTATTGTAAAGACAGAGCTATTGTGATATCTTAATGTTTTCCCAGTGTTTCCAAAGAACACTTGAATAATCTACATTGTGCAAGAAAATATTGATTTGAACTAGATGGAGAACCATCAAAACTCCAGAAATGCTAATTCTGAATGTTTTTTTAAATATCTATTTGTATCAAAAATTATATTTGTATTTATTACCTTTATGTAAATATGATGGAAAGATCAATAAGTAAACTAAATAATGGCAATTTTGAAGCTGGATGACTCAATTTTGACTGGGGATTTTGACTGGCATTCCTCATTAGCATTCTGTACTCTGTTCTTATGAAGCAGATAGTAACAAAAGAAAGGCAAAATTTTAAAATGCACTATTTTTGATTCTTTTTGGAATTTAGGGAAGATATAATCAGGATTAGTGCAGCAGGAAATTAGGAGATAACTGCCTGTATGCTGTAGAGCTAGGAAGGTAGAAGACAGATTCAGATTTATTTTAATTATTCTTGATTTTAGAGTAACAGGCTTTTGATATTTTGCTTTTGGCAACCACTTCAGTTCATGTAACATTTGTTGCTGTTGGGAAAATATTTTTAAGTGCCTCCTTAGAACAAAATATGAGATTTCTCTTACAGCACTGTTTTATTATATTAATAATTTTTGAACAAGTCTTGAATTAATTGATTTAGAGGTTTAAATCATGTGATTTGCAACTGGTTATTTAGTCTCATCAACAAACCTGTCTACTGATTTGATATCAATCCCTGATATTTGATTCTACTACACTTTCAGAGTTTGTTCAGCCTTGTAAACTTTTTCTCGTTTGGATTTGCAAAAACAATACCTCTAGATGCTGATCATAAAAAAAAAACCCACAAACCAACACTTTTTTGTTATGTGGATAAAGATATTTCTGTTCATAGAAGTTTAGAAATTTCAAAATATGCCTTGTTTGTTTGTTTGTTTGTTTCATTTTGAAACTGAAACAGTTTCTTGGCTTCTTTTTAAAGGTAGGTGCTGTTCTAACAATGACAAGTGTCGATGCTCTGTTGCCATTGACTTCTCATCCCTGTAACTGTCAGCTCTGATCCTGTGTAAATGGGCTATAAAAGAATAAATTTACCTAGTAATAAAAAATACAAAGTGTCAAAGACCTTTAAATCTCAAAGCAACAAGTTCCTAGAACAGAAGTCTTTCTCACTCTCAACAGCAGACCAGATGATCAGTGGATGGAGGAGAAGTCAGAAAACAATTAAGACCTGTCTGTGAAATCTGTTAATGAAAGGATTAAAAAAATCTCCTTAGGTTCTTCCAAAATGTTGCCAACACAGCAAAGTGTTTTCTCCCATTACTCAATCAGTAATTCTGAGGTAAAAATAACTTTTTGGCATGTTTTTTCTATTACTGGCTTAATTAGGACTTTATTTCACCACAACTCCCCTTTTTCTTTTTCATAGTTTAAACTTTATATCTACAAATTGTTGTCTCCTCTTCCATTTTCAAACACAAATTACTAATTTTTTGTTTTCTTCACACTATCTGAAATTTCTTAACACTTTCTGAAATCTGGACTCCAATAGCACTCTATCTAGATTGCCTAGCCTAACCATATTACCAATATGCATACTAGCAGTTCGTATGTGCAGTGTTTCATCTTTCTTGACATATTGCTGACTGATGAAAATGCTGATTAATTTGTACTTATTACAGCTCTGCACGTACAGATCCAGAAAGGGAACATCCCGCTGAAATCTCAATTAAATTACATACATAAGATGCAAAATGATTATTCTTTTTACTTATTTAATTATTCTCAGAACAATAAGTCATTAACATTTCAACACAAGTTAAATGTTTTCTTCAAAAATTTTCTCTGATGACACGTACTAGAAAATGGTTATATTTCTCTCCCACTCAATTCTGTTTAAGTATGGAGCATACAAAATGTTGACAAGACTTACACTAGACTTATGATAGTAAAGCAAAGAGAATTATGTGATCTTGTATCTTAAATTTTCTATTCTGAATAGGAGACTGCTTATTTCAAAATTCCAACCATATTTCATAGCTGCAATTTGTTTAGTGGAATGTTAGCTACTGAGAAGTCAATTCTAAATCAATTCTTTGGAAAACAAAACCCTCTTGAATTCTAAATCTATCTCTAATTTCTGGCCCAAGAATGGATGAAAATAGTTTTTTGCTCTCTAAGTAATAGTGAAAACATTAATGAGTTTTGAGTGAACGGATTAGAACATAACAGCTGGACTTCATGTTTAATGTGAAGCTCATACAGTAAAGATACTACTGAGACTAGAGTAGGATTTTAAATAACATCAAAATCTTGTATGAATTGATGAATTTCTTTCTTCTTGTCTTCTGTGCTGCACATAATAAGAAAATAAATGGTTTATGTTGCACAAAATATTAAAGAATCAATTTCTGAAGAGGACGAAGGGAAATAGGAAAAGCAATACAGGCATGGTTATGAATCCACCAATTCTTTCAAAAATTAACAGATGAAAAAAAGGAGAGGGGTTAGTAATTTCATAAGAAAGAAGGTGGTACTTCATCCTGCATAGTTTAAGGACAGAAAGTTTTATTATTTACACAAGCTTTCAGGGGATTCTCTAAGTCAAATTTTTGTCCTCATTCTTAGTGTGTGTGGAAAGAAAGCATCACTTTTTCTTTAAATTTATAACTGTAATCCTAGAACATCTGACTTTTGAAATGTCAACTTAAGACTCTAACCTGCTGACTTTGGAACTCAAAGCAAGTAGGTACCAAACTGTCACTAAGAGTGCAAATATTGGAAAGAAGGCACTAGAAATCCAGGATAAGAACTCATGCCAACCACATGCTTGCTTGAATTATACATTAATACAGCTTATACTATAAGAGTATCATCTTCTAAGTAGCAAGGTTGAGAGAACTACAGAGCAAAGCGCATCACTTCTGTCACCGAAGTTGCAAATGAGATGACAGTCATAAATTGATTTCAGGAAAAATGACTGAAGTTGCTATCTGTTCAGTCATTAAAAACCACTCCACTTTAATAATCAGGATTACCTGTTATTCTGAGACCTATAGGAGGTAACACCCTTTTAGAAACGTGCATTAGGAATTCAGGCAAATCTAACATGTCTGGTGAAGGTAATGATGTGTAATCAGAATATGAAGTTAAAATGACTTCTCTGCTTAATCTTTCTCAAATTATGAAATATTCTTATTTTCTTTGAGGTTAGTAAAGCATTGCACAAACTCAATAGTTCTTTCAATTATTCAGAGTGAGAGTACTAATTAGCAATTTCTTGGAGGAATATGCTCGCGATCAATTTTACTGCTATATTAATTTTCAAAACAAAAGCTTCCACAATTTAACATTATTCTGAATAGACAAGAAATCAGTATCATCAGTCTTCTCTTTTTAGGGATTGATTCTGTAACGGAATTTCTCTGCATGCTTTTTCTCTTCTGCGCATACACTGCACAGACAGATACTACATCAAAAAAAAAAAGGTAATGTTTTTGAACAGAAAAAAAATAATTATTGTACATTATTGCTTATGAGGGTTGTGATAGACAGAAATAATGCAGATAGTTTGCAAATACAGGTAACAGCCAACTGGAAATATTTAGTGGGACGATTTTCAGCACTTGACGGGAAAGTAAGCATTACCACTGTGCTTGAAGATCTGGCCAGATACATGAACAAAAGTGAATTATTATATACAAGCATAAGAATTATCCAACAGCATAAGAATTATCATATTTTTAAATATATAAATTTTCTTGAATTATTTTTGACTAATTAGATGGATTTTGAAAGTCATATTAATGTAACTCAATTAACTCAATTATAACCTCTGAGTTGATAGCTGTCGATCAGATGTACACAAAAGAAAACAACTAATACCTGTTAAGGGATATCAGGAAGACAGATTGTGATGTACTATATTTTAATTTTAATTAAGATTTTCAAGTATGAACTCATACAGACAGAAAAGAACAGAAACCATCACTACTTAAATAACAAATGTAATGTGGCATGTTACTGATTGTAAATTTTTATTTTTATTTTTCTCTAGCAAATGACGTAAGAAGGAGATATGGGCATTGCTAGAGCTATGACTACCTTTTAGACAACTTAAACGGCATAGTTTCTTTTGTTACAAGTGGCTTTTTGGAAAGGTGTCAAGACATAATAGTAGTATATAGCCAGTTTTATTCCAGAAAACTTACGAGAGTTTTTGAATGACTCCATAAAAGAGGATTTTGGCATCCAAATCTCAAACTAATTATCTTTTACCAAGATTTTGCATGTTTTTTGCTACTGACTATCAGGCATCCATGAAAACTTAGAAGAGAATAAATAGTAAAAAGTAATGCTATTTCCATCACCCCTGTTCTGAGAGAGTGAAAAGGATTGAGAACAGCAAAGTAGAATTATGCAGAAGATAAAGTAGCATATACCAGAAGATGCTATTAGGTAAAAGAGGCTGAAATTCACATGTAACACCACTGTCTTATATTGTTTTAAAAGGATACAAATAATCCATAGCTTCCACAGCTGCTCTGGTAATTGGCATTTTTTTCTGTTATCTTTCCCCAAATAATTCGTGCTTACATCTAAAATAATTTTTTGGGGGTTTGGGGTTGTGGTTTTTTTGTTTGTTTGTTTGTTTGGAGGTTTTTTTTGGTATTACAATGTGTGTTGCTATTGTTATCAGCTATTTCTTGGTCTAATATATAAGCAACATGTACTGTAAGGACACGATTTTTCTAAGGCCATTTTCATCTAAATTCCTCTGCAGAAACTAGGCTCTAGTCTATAGCTTTTGAAGAAAAAAGAAATTTGACTTACTGAGGCTATCATGATTTTAAAAGGCATTCTTGCATCAATCTATTGTCTTAATATATCTAATATTATTGATGCTGCAGAAAATCAATAAATGTGTTTAGCAGTTATGTTAATTATATTTGTTATCTTTAGGAATGACTACAGAAATTCTTTTTGCATCTACAAAATATCACTGGATAACCTTAATGCTACAAAGATGTGACAAATGCTAACAGGTGGTTATGATACTCTTAGCACCCGTCAGAGTGCTACTTAAATTCACTAAAACATTCCAAAGTAATATCATGCATGTTTATTTCAGCAAAATGAATACTATACCACTCTGATCAAGAAATAAAAGTTGATGCAGCTTCACTGTGAGGTTTTCTTATCCATTTGTCAGATTTTTTTGATGTGATCTTCTCCGTTGTCTCCCACATTACTGTATTGCCCTGGTCTGAGTTAGAACAGAACAATTCTGTTCAGTGAGTTTTACTTTTCAGCTCAGTTCCTTTAACTAACTGCACTTTCTGAAATTAGCAGCATGTTTTCGCAGGCAGTGGCTGCTTCTAGCAGTGATAACGTTCGATGTTTAGAGTTAGTACCAGGGACTGGTGTGCAGACCAGGGCCACTGCTGGATCCTGTGTACCACGTTGGGAACTGCAAAAAGTAAAGCTGTGCCTGCAGGGAGGACCCGACAGATCGGTGCTCTTAAACTGATCAACAGGGTATCCCATCCCATAGACGACATATTTGGCTGCTGGGGGCTCTTGCTCTGGGCCCCTGCTCAGATTCTTCCTCGTTCCTTCAACAGCTGGAATCCAAAGAGGACTCCGTCTGTTCTGCCTTTGATCCTGATCCGAGTGTTCCTGAATCCAGTACCAGAATCCAGCTCCTGAACTCGGTTCCTGTCTGCTGCTGGGCCCTGTCTGGGACTTTCTGGGTGCCTACTCCACAACATCAGTGGTGACGGTAACGTACTTGCCATCAGGGGGGTTTGGGTTTGATGCTGGATATATATTTGCATATATTTCATCTTAGTCTTCTTATTATTACTTTCCATTTTCATTAAAGCTGTTCTAGTTCCTTTTCTAATCGTTAAGTCTCTCTTCCTTATTCCCTTTCTCTTCCCCTTCAGGGAGGGAGGGGGTTAACAGAGAACATCTGTTAGGTTTTGGGGCTGCCCTGACCCTAAACCGTGACATATATTGATGCAACTTTTCCATTAAGTCAGGAAAATCATGCTATTACAGCTATTACTATGAGTAGAATCCAAAACCAAGAAAAACCTCAGGATTTTTGTCAAATCTTAAGATTTTACAGGTTTACATTTTAATGGTTAAATTTCAACACTACTCTGATCAAACTAGTCAACAATATAAATTAATCTTTCGTATTAGGCTAAATTACTTCAGAAAAAATATGATATAGCTGAAAGCCTGACTTGCACAGCTTACCTTCTCTAGAAATTGCGTAGTTTCCCAGGCCTCAGAGCACCGTCCAAATCTATTTTGAGTTTGGCAATAGGATACAATTATTTATACAAGCATTTAGAGACATAATTATCAAGACTAAAGAAATGGCTTGGTTGGAAAGCTTGAAAGAATCAGACCTGTAGTGCCAAAACGTATGAAAGCCACATGCACAATGCAACTATCTGAAAACATCACTTGAACAGTCATTACTATTTGATGTACAAGCTGCAACATTCACAAGGTTGTCTATGCAGCAGCAAGCAATAAAGACTGGTGTGTCCAAAAACTCATCCATTTTTCGTATTTGTAACAATTTGTCTAATAAAACACATCTCCCTACAGAGCTTCTCTCACATCTCTGATTCATCACTTCTACAACAAAGCTATTACACTGTTGAAATATTGGGATTGTTATGGAAGAAATGTAGATCAAAAAGAGAATATCATGATATCACTGTAAGATCCATATATAATCACATGGTTAATATTAGCTGCACTATATCTTGGAAAGCATATTTGTTTGGAAAAAAAAAAAATGCATTCTGGAGAAAGACAGGAATTTTGTGAAAGATATGGTTTGGTTTCCATGCAGAGGAGATTAAAGTAGTAGGACTCTTGACAAGGTAGTAGGTGAAGGATATTACAGCAGTGCATAAGAACATGAGTAATCTAGCATAACTGAATAGATTCTGAACATTTGTAATTTCCTGCAGTACTTGAATTAGAGTGTATTCAGTGAAATATTATATTACACAGTAGTTTCAAAATATTCAAAAGCAAGTACTTTTTCATATGCTCGTGAATTGTGGAACTCTGTCACAGGATGTTATGCAGACCAGAAGTATCAATGAACTCCAGATCAGTTTGTTATTTGCAGTAATTATTACCATCTGCAGTATTAAACAGTTTGTTTTGAGTACTATCTTCCATTTCAGCACACTGTTGAAACATACAACATCATCCTAGTGTCTTCTATCAAGAAATTGGTACTCCTTATAATAACACAGATTGTATCTGAGCAGGAGGGACTTCTATTTTAACTAGGTATGTCAAGTTCTTCCTAATAGCAAAATTAGAAACCAAGGTAATGGTTTTTTTCATGTATGTATGTAAAGCTATTGCACAGCTGTAAGGGAATGTTTGGTCATTACTTTTGTCAATTTATGGAGATATTTTTCGTTTCTCTTGGGAAAAAGATTCAGCCATTTTATGGACAATATCTGTAAAAGCTCTGGCATACATTGTGAGCTTCTGTGCATTTATGGCAGCTAGATACAGTAGAGTTTTGATCTGAATTCAGCCTTCATTCTCCTGTCATGACAAGCTTCCAGGACCTGTCATGAACATTAGAAAAATCAGTTAATGATGTTAAGATGTGCTGAAATTTTACTTTAAGAGCACTGCATGCCCTTTGTTTACTTAATTCTACTTCTACTGAGCTATTCATAACCCCTATATGCAGAAATAGCTTTGTATGCTATGGTAAGATGGATTTATTTTTCTTCTGTTCTACTTCCTAAGCTTCTAATAAGTCACTTAAAGATTCTCCCAGCACAAAAATACAAAATCTGGTACAAAAAAAAATTCACTGCTTGGATTTTTTTTTCTGTTTGTTTACTTCTATTTCATCACTACTTAGGAAATTGTCACTGTAACAACAGCTTTTCAGTTCAACATCATGAAGACAAACTATGCCCATGAGTAGATTCTCAGCCTGTGTCGCTGTCTTCTGCTGGGTAAAAACCTCAAAAAGGGTCTTAAGCACATCCTTTGGTGCAGTTTAGCTGTCAGGGCTGTGGGCCAGCCCAATGTCAGTATGGCCAAGGGCATCCTTGTCCTTCTGGCAGCCATCAGAAGAGGCTCCCAGACAACCTACAGGGATGTGCATTAGCCGTCACAGCCAGAGCCAGCTCCTGCCTGTGGGGGCTTGGCCACATTTGGCAGCGATGCTGGCACTTGTCCCCTGCCAGAGCATGCATTATTTGGACTACAGGCTCAGCCTCTCAACAGACTACATCTGGAGGCCTCGGAACTGTGGCAACATCACCTCTGTTGGCAGCTGACAGATTTAACAAATTCCCTGAAGTAAGAGCCCCTAAAAGAGACCTCTCAGTCAATGATGAAAAATGTTTTAAAAACATGTTAAAGAGATAATGCACTATATTTTAATTAGTTTATGTATCCTCACTCTGTGCACACAGAAACTAGAACTCTCTGAGTTTTCTCTATTGACTGTTGTCAGAGTTTGAGTTTCACAGTTCTCCTGTTTTAACATCCTCATGTTCCACCTGCAGTGTCTTTTGTATAGTGGCAAACCAAACCAGCTTCTGATAATCAAGCTTGAATGAAAAATACTGAGCATACAGCAAAGACTTTGCAAGGAGTACTGGCAATTTTGTGTTTAGCTGCGTGTACGAGGAGGTGGTGGAGTCACCATCCCTGGAGATGTTCAATAAAACACGTAGATGTGGCACTTCAGGACATGGTGTAGTGGTGATGATAAAGTTGGGTAGATGGTCAGACTTGATCTTAGAGGTCTTTCCCAACCTTAATGATTCTGTTACTCTATGTACATGTAGAGAAAAAAAATTACCATGTGCTATCGTAATAGTCTCTTCTCTCACACCTTAGAGACTCTCATTTTAATGGTTTTGTTCAAATGCAGTTTGGCTGTTTCCTCACAATCACAGTCCTCCCATTTCTGTTGTCTTATGCTGTTCCTTCTGATACTAATGAGAACTTCTCTTCCATTTCAAATTGTTTTTTTTCTGCACTTCTTTTATGTTTATTTCCTTAGGAAAGAAATGTAGCTTTTTCTAAGCTTGAACTTTGGATTAAAACTATAGTTTTGGAAAAATATGTTCAGATAACACATGGGATTAGATGTCTGCAAATGCATTTTATTTCATGTAGATTTGAACTATTTTAAATGTGTTTAGGTGTTTATACTGTACTCATCATACTATCAGGTATTTTAGATAATTTGACTTCTAAATTATACCAGTTGTACTGCTAGCAACATGTTAAAAGATCAGATTCACACAGTCAGCTGGTCTTGTGCTAGCTGTTACTTTCATTATGTTGAGAAAAAAGTGCGTAGATCTATGACTGACACGAATAACCCCACAACAATATGATAAAATACAGTAGAATTTGATGCTTTCTTGTTATTTCAGAGAATTATTAGTAGGAGAATAAGGTAAAAAGAACTTTCAGAATTAATAATACTTAAAAACCTATTTAATAATTTTAAGCAAGTTTACCAAATTTAGTTCAGATTTATTAAAATTTATGCTTATTTTCCAAGGTTTTTTATTCTCGTTAGAAGTGTAAAAAATGAAATAATAGCATACAGTTTATGCCATTCCACCCATGATACAATTATTTCCAAATTTGTAGAAAATACTGATTTTTATGTAATTGATCAATGTATATTTGAAATGACCACAGTAGGAATTATTTTCCAAAGAGATTATAGCCCCAAAACACAATTTAGTACACAATTTAGATCAAGATATCATTTGAAAGGTTATTTTCTCATTCATTTCTCTTTTTGGGATCTGTATTTCCACTCCATACTCCACCTGTAAACACTGATTTGCAATTACTATCTTTTTTTTCTCTTGGCTCCCCTTTTCCCGTTTTGGCTGATAATGTCATTATGCTCAATGACAAAAATTCCTTTAATTTAAAACTACGGTGAAAGCAGAAGAGAAAAAAATAGAGTAAAAAGAAAAAAGGAGGAAGAAAGGAAGTGCAGTAGAGAGGAAGGGGCAGTACACTGCAAAGATAAAAATAATGAAAAGTGTACGTGATCTCAGACTTCTAAAAGTACTATACTGACTCTTGAAGTATTAGAAAGTAGAAAATTCATGGTATATTATTACTTTCTGCTTGTTAATTTACTGTATTTTCCTTCCAACTATAATCTCTTTATCTTTTCTTCTGGAGACCAGTTTTCCTGTCAGTACTAATGATCTTCCTGAGCTGCTTCTTTGAGGATACAGTTTAATCCTGTATACCCAAAAATTTTGGTTGTAGTCCTAGCCATTTACAAAGAACGTAGAAATGTTTTTCCTGAACAGAGAAGAGGCAAAAGAGAGGCAGCTTTTTCATTCTAAAGCTGAAGCATGCTTTCAGCCAGTGCCCTGCTCCCAAAAAAGGCTTTTGGCCAAAGCTTCATCATTGATTCTTTGTGCGCTGTCTTCTGCCTTTCTGTTCAGGTGGCTTTTGATGCTCTTCACACGGCTGGCTTTGATGGTGACAATATCAGCCTCTAAGATTAAAATACTTCTTTGAAAAATTATTGGCCTATCTTTACCACGCCAATTCAATACCTTCTGCAGTTTATTCTATGGTACTGCTATACACACATCGGAGAGCGTGATTTCTCACTATCAATGCTTTTCCAGTCATAAAAATGGAACCTCCATGCAGCCAATAGCTCCATACTTAGTATTTTAGTAATCTAGATTAAATACTGATGATTTGTCTGATTCAAGGGAGTTTGTTTGAAGGAAACACAAATATCCACATTTCATGTCAGTGTCCTAACATTCAAGCAGAAAGTGATCCTTGTAATTTTTCATTTACACATCTACTTAAATAATTATGCATTCAATAAGCCACAGAGGAAGAAAATGTTCTTGTAACTCTATGATATTCCTAACCAGATGTAGGAAGACCTGTTGACTTCAGTTAATCAATTCCCAGAATCTGAGGAGGTTCAAAAGGAAAATAATCCATATTCATGAAAATATTTATTTTCAGTGACTGATATTTTTCAAAGGAAAAAAAAAAAATCAGAACATTTCAGTGCAGCTTTATCTTACATTATGTTCCTAGATCTCATAAACTGTATGAAGATGGCTTTTGCTGGACTTCAATTTGCTGAATTTTGTTTATATAAATACATATATCTACATATATATATGTCTCTGACTTCAAAGGTAGTATTGCATACCTGAATTCAATATCGTTAAATGCCTTGAGAAACACTTGCCTCTCATGAGCATTATTCCCGTCATTTTTTTCAGCGGTTTCAAGTGAAATGAGTGTAGTGTCATGTGAGCAAGAATTTCAGGACATAGCCACCAATGCTACACTCACATTGATGTGTAGTGTGCTTAAAGTTAATGACTACTCTGTTACATATGCATTCAGATACAGCAATTATGCATAGCTAATGTTACATAGACAAAGTGAAGGCCTGTAGTTTTATCTCTATAATCTGCTTCTTGAAAAAGTTTGTCAGAGCTGTGACATTCACTGAATGCAGTAATTTTAAAGGTTTTAAAAGAAAGAATATCTGAAGTTAGTAACATGTCATGAAATGTCTAAAACGAAGTAAGATAATTTGGATGATTTTTAGATTTAATTGCACAGCAATTTGTAACAGGTTTATTTTCTTCTTTTGTATAGTTATTCAATTTTTCCATATCTGTCAGATAAAGTTTCTTGTTGCATTGCCATAATATGCATATGAGTTTACAGTTGTAGAAATTTCCGCCTCTTTTTATAACAATTACCTTTCAAAGCATTCTGGGTTTTTTTAGAATTAATATTTCATACATTCTCCAGTATCTGCCCTGTGAGTTTGCACTTGTTATCACAGGTATGTTAACTTTAAACTGTATTCCAACATGTGTGTTATAGTGATAAACAGTTATATAGCATACTTTCAAAAACCGTTCATAAGCCATACTGGTAAAAGTATCATGTTGCAATAGAACAACATTTATAAAGCAATTACTCATTTACTTCTAATTACTGTGTATTCAAATCAGCCACTAGTTTTAATAGATTTAGTCCAATTTTTCAACAATGAATCAAAAGTACAGCAAAACAAATGAGGAACAATTCTGTTTTCTGATTTGTTTTGCTTGCGCTTGGGTTTGGTGTATTGTGTAATACAGTTAAAATATTAAAATGTTCTTTCAACCAGTAGCTGTGTGTTTAATAATTCAGTTGAGTTACAACAACCTTGTAACTGTGGCCCAATACAGTTTTGATGAAATTATGTGTAGCTGTTTATGAAGACTATAAAATACCAGTATTTTGTCTGTATGTAAACAAATCTTCCTCAGCTGAAGAATAAAGACTGTTCCAAAAGATACGAAAAGTTTCCAAAAGATTAGGTGTCTTCCTAGGACTAGGTAACTCCAAAGGTAAACTAGGTAAACTGCAAAGCTTTTTTTTTCTTGCCTACAGTCTAGACTGTGAGGATGGTTGTATCTTGTTTCAGAGAAAAAGTCCCAGCTTTAGTTGCAATAGTTTCAGAGTAGCATTCACAGTTTTAAAATCCTATAACTGAGATAAAGCTTCAATTACTCGAATATATAAAAATGGTATTTCAGTAGTGCAGAATTCTTAAAAAAGTGATTGGTAAGTGTTTATTTGACAGTCCAAGATTTATACACTGAAGGAGGTTCAAAGGCTTGCAGAAGTCAGAAGTCCTCTGGTTAGTGAATGCCACTATATTATCTGTTCTGTCCTTTATACTGCAGGTTTTTAAATTTAATCAGTTATTGTCAAACTGATTCAATAATCTCTGTTTCAGCAAAGTACAGATCCAGAAAGAATGTCAATCTTTGAAAGTCCTGAAAAACAGAAGGCCAATTTAAATACCATGTTTAATTGTTCTGGCCATTACATGAAGCTGTAAGGCCTGAACCCTTCACAACATGAATATTATCCTGGAATACTCATACACAAGAGATTCCTGATAATTCCCTGTAAAGAACCTTATTTCTAACAGTGAAACAGTAAATCCCATAGGGGGTTGTAAAAGTGTCTCTTACTCATTTTGAAGGTGACTACTTTGTTCAGTGAAGAGGCTGGTCAGTTTCTGACATTTTGAAAATAGATGTTTAAATAAACAGAAAATATTTTGAAAACTTTATTTTTTCTTCCCAAGATGCACAAGTCAGTTGGCTGTGTAATGGCAGTTGTATGATTTCAGAAGGTACACAACAGGAGTAACTAGAGCAGAGTGTGAAAGGTTTAGCCACCCATCAACTTTTAATGTATAAATCTTTGCTGAAACCAGAAACACCACTCCAATTTGACTGCGTATTTCTTACTCTGTACTCCTGAACCATTTCACCTTGTATTTCACAGCTTCCCTATCAAGCAGGCATGTTTTATAAACCTAAAAGAAGATGGGATGAATAAAGCAGATGCATTTTCTTACTTCAGAGAGAGACAAATATCCCATCTGTTTCACACAAGGCTAAGAAGGATTTTTCTGAAAGCTACCTACCAGGCAAATGTCTGCTTCACTTTTATTTTCACTTTTGACTGCATATCCACTTCAAATTCAGAATGCTTTTCTTTCAACGTTTTCCCTTAAGGTGTTCAGAGATGTGAATATGTAATCAATGCCAGAAATTTTGTGAAGAACCAGCAAAAGTGTTCTTCCAAAAGTGCAAGTAGACAACACCATTAATTCAATTTTATCCAGTCCTTTCTTTCCAAACCTATCACATTTCCAACAGAGGAAAAATGCCTAAGTGCTGATGAAATGTTTTTTTTTTACTGAGAAGAAAAACTAAACAATACAAAACCCAGAGTTACTAGATACCATTCCCAGTAACACAAACTGCTCCTGAACCAGGTCAGATATTTCAAACATAATAAAGTGTTTCTATGTTTGCTATTCACTGTTGCAGAAGGCTCCTACAGAATCTCTGGAACAATGTCTCAGACATATGGATAATTGCAAAGATGGGAACTGTATTTTCGAGTTTCCATCCTGAGCATCCTATCCAAGGTTTATCTTTTTTGGGCTTTACTTCTACCACAAGATTTTTCAGAAAAAAAAAGATGTCTGTTTACAAGTTGTCGTATTCAGTTTGTTTAAAATTAAGGTTGTTTGCTTTTAAAATATCATTGCAGAGACATTGACTATGCCCAGAAATATTGCACTGGAAAATGAAAATAATTTTGAAGAATCAAAATGCATTATGAAAGGAGTCACCACACTTTTCCAATTAATTTATTTCTGACACAAATTATGAAACAAGTTGTCGTTTATGGACATCAGTCTTGAAAGTATTTTGCTTTGGTTTTAGCTGGAAACATTAGTGGCCAGATTTTTCTGAGAGAAGTTATGTTTTTCTATATGCATATTAAAGCTCTTCTACTTAGCTAGTCACACTTAAGTAAATATTATCTTTTTCTAACTGCTTGTCAATATTTCTTTAAAGTTTTTTTTTTAGTCTAGTATATAACAAACTCCATAAAAAAATCTATCTGTTTACTTATGATATATTTATGAGATAACTGATCCTTCCATATTTTGCAGAACAGAGGGTTTGTTTTTTGTTTGCTTTTTTTTTCTGGCATTTTTCCCCTTTCATACCTTAGCCAAATATCCTTTTTACTATGTATCACGGTGGTCTTCTATCTCTCTGTTTTTCTGAAATGCCAACCTGTTACTTTGGAGAGATACATGACAACTTTCACCATCACCAGTAAGAAATCATTAAGAAAATCATCGAATTTCCTGAATATTTTAAATGAGTAAGATTAACATGCCTGAAATTTTCCATTGGCCTTCATATTAAGCCGTAAAGCAACACAATAGAGAAAGAGATACTGGTAGAAAGTGTGTCCTTTTGACCTCTCATCTTTAGCGGTGTGTATGGAAACAGAAATTCTGACCATCCAAAGCACTGTTGATTTAATTCTGGAGTAATACTTAAGATTGATCAGTTCCTTTACATCTAGTTTACTAGAACACAAGAAAGTTAAAAGCAATGACACTGTATTTAATTGTAAACTCGACAAAAAGTCATTTCAGGCCAATAAAATCCTTTTATTCGACTTTAATATACCTCAGATTAGGCTTCGAAAGGGGAAATTCAGGTACATAAGAGTTAAGCTACAGTTTCTCAAAGATACTCTACAAATGTAAAAATGCATGAGAAAAAATAAGGGAAGAAAATTGTTCCCTTATGGTTTTGAAGAAACCACTGACATTTCCAAGCTTAGTTGTGCAATGTTAATATTGCCATCACGGTTTCAGTATTCAGTTTCATAAGGTTTTTGCTTTCATATAAGAATTTCAATACCTTTATAAGAGTATACCAGTCATCCTGTACTGAGAAGTAGCTCATCCATATAATTGGAAACTTGAAGCAGTTTTATTAAAGAATGTTCTTACTGAAGAAGACCAGTGCACTGGAGTTAAATCCAAATCCAAAACTTAGGAAGTGGGTTTTTAACATCTTGGCTCTCTGCTGTCCTTTCAAGTGTAACTATTTATACCTTTCTATGCATACATAAAAGATGATCATGATGAGTCAAACTGAAAATTTATCTGGTACAGCACCCTGTCTATGAAGTGGGTAACAAAAAGTGCTAAGTGAAAGAATATACAAAATTGACAAATATGGATTCTAAGAAGTGTATTTAATCTCTTTTTCTCTGTTCTGCCTCCTAAAAACTTCTACAAAAATGATTTTTTGTAATTACTTGTATGTTGTATGCAAAATATTTATTTTTCCACCTTGCATGATAAAACAGTAATGTCCTGATGCATACAATCAATCAATTTTAATACTAGTGTGCACATGCTAGCATTTGGAAATGTTCATGCAGGTATGTGTATGTGGAAGCTTGGACGAATTCCCCATTGGAAAACAAGCCCTAAACCAAGCCATTTTTAAGTGACTGCTCAGTTTTAAACTCAGATATAAATTATAAAAAAAAAAAATAAATCTTCCAGCAGTCTTATTATGTGCCTGTCCTACAGAAACTGTCTGATGGTGATGATACTTAGGGACGTGACAGAAACACTCATGGCTATTTTTTCACTAAATACATGGATGTTACTCCAATTACATTAGTGAGAATTATGTGTGCATATTGAGAGAGAAATAAATCAGCCTACAAAGTACTGAAAGTGCGCAGGTGTTCCCACTTTTGATTTTTTCTCATTAAATTGCTCATTTGTAATTTCCCCATATATTCATATCCCTTAGAGCTGTCAGCTGAACATTTTTTTTGCATGCTAAACCTTCACAAGCATTTTTAACAACTTGATTTTCTGGTAAATAGTCCATATTCCTTAAGGAAAAAAGGTAAAAGCTACGATTTAGACCAGCCTAAAGAACAAATGATGGATATCAATGTTACAAACCACAACTTTTTGTGGGAAGGTGTACTCTATACATACACAGACTATTTAATTTCTTTCCTCTGACAGAACAAGACTTTGCAACTGAAATGTAACTCTAGTATGTCATCCAGTTATTCAGATTATTTGATATGGCTCAGCCTCCATTCAGCTCTCCAAAGTGAGGAAAGTCTCCATCTCTCAGATATTTTTCTGCATGACATCTTTAGCATCTGAATCTACCAACCTATTTGTGCAATGAAAACATATTCATACCATCTTATAGTCCTTCATGTCATCTAGAGGAAAATTGGAGGAGTGTCTTTCCAGTTTATTTTATAAAGCCTGTGTCCTTCATAAATATAGTCTTTCCCTGTTCATATTTAAACAGAATGCTAAAAACATAATTTTCTTAGTTCAAAGATTTCCAAATAGTGCTAGTCTTACGAGTGGGGGAGACATGATTTGCTTCAATTTGGTTTGCAGAAGAAACCTCTGTCTCTTGATATCAGGTTCTGACTATTGTGGCAAATACTTCCACACATGGAGTTAACTTCTGATCAATTATGCTGTTCAAGGTCTGCACGTATCCAGTAGTAACATGAACACAGCTTGGCGCCTGGCCCAAAGCATGTTCAGTGCCTAGTGCAGGAATCCAGATAGTGCTACTGTGAGTAGACTGCATAAAGCAAGAAGGAAGAAGATAACCATGACTAGGTAGGAGAATTGAGTTATGACCCAGTACCCAAAAAGATGCTTGACAGCAGGATGGGAGAAGGATATGGGCCAGGAAGTGCCTACTGTGCCCAGATCATTCTCTCCTACTGCTGTAATTAGTCTCACTTGCAACTTTCTCAGCCAGTGGCACCAGTATATCTGAAATGAAGCAACAATTGTTTGATCTGTCAGGTGTTGATATTGGCTCCTTTATCAGCAGATATGTAGAAGTTCCTTGTCAATTTTTAAAAATCTCTCAGAGCCTCCCAGTTTTCATTCAGTATCAGAAAATTATTTGATTTCCTTATCACAGGCCTCTGACCCTCTAAATGCTGTCTGCTAACTGAATTTGCAAATTAGTGTGCCGATAGTCACTCCTTAGCAATGCAATCATATTTTGCACTTCACACTTCTGCGCATATTGGAGTTGATAGGAACAATGCCACTCAATAAATCTTAGGCATATGGCAGAATTCCCATCTTTCTCTTCAAATCAAGCTTGAACGTACTGCTTAAAGCCATGATTTCTTACAAGCAGATTTTTTTATCCACTTACATTGAAGGTGTGCAAGCTCTTAAACAGGTAATGGGCAAAATATATTTTCAAGCAACTTACTGGTACTGCAGCACTGAGTATCAACATTACATTGATAAGAAATGGAGAGCAATTGTATTGATATTAATATAAAACACAGCTGATTTTAGAGTCATCAACCATTTTTTAAGATAATTTGTACACAATAATTGTCATCTACATTACTATTTATTAGATTTCATATTTTCAAAATTTATCTAGAAAATAATAAAACTTTCCTTGCTAATCAGTACTTGCTAGAAATAAAGCAGGTTGCAAAATTACAGAAAATCATATTAACCTAGGCTGTTGAATTTCTATGAAAGCCAACAACATCACCAGCATTACAGCCATTTTGTTGTATTAGTTTCACTGGTAGGATGCTGAAATTAGAGTGTAATGAAGAAACCTATTAATGGACAATTACAGCCAATTATCTAGAAAAGCAAAGTAGATAAATGTTAGAACAATCATTTTATGATTTCAGCCTTTCTCCTTATTTGTGACAATTATATCATTCCTTCTTATTCCATATTTGTACAACCAAAAGATGGCAGTGCTTCATCAACAATTCCTAAAAAATAGAAGCTTATCCATAGGTCATCATTCACAATAATGTGAAAGCTTTAAGAAACTGCACAGTTTTGCAAGGTATCCAGTCTCTTTCTTTCTGGTCAAATTTCAAAGGGACTGAAAGGTGTCCCAATTTGTTTTTAAGGTGTTTTGGTTCCATGACATTTTACAAATCTTACTTGATTAATATTCTCTCTCTCACTTTGACAAAATTTTGTAGAATACTTAATAAATATAGATCAGTTAAGTCAGTTTCTCCTACTCTAGGATTTAAGAAATTTAGGCTATTCTGTATCTAGCAGTGACTCATCATTACACCTTTATAGTCTTTCCTCAAACTCATGATATTACAACTGATACCAAATCCCTAACCATGTCCGTGTCATAAACATGAAACAGATCTATACTATTTACCATGACCATAGAATTGGGTTATTTTTATCATGTTTCTCAGAGATACATTCTATTTCATATAAATTACATTATATTTCCTATATAATATATTTCATATAAAGCATCTTTCTTTAAAAAATAA
>VWZK01012181.1:0-76381 GCA_013396935.1 Baryphthengus martii
ATGTCTAGGTGGTGAAGCAGCTCACTAACCATTTCCTCATGAATTGTGAAGGCTTCCTTCTGTTCCCCATCCCTGTCTTCCAGCTCGAGGGGCTGGGTACCCAGTAAACAACTAGTCCTGCTGTTAAAGGCTGAGGCAAAGAAAGCACTAAGTACCTCAGCCTTTTCCTTGTCCCTAGTCACTAGATCTCCCTCTGCAAAGCATGAATACCCTCCCTAGTCCTCCTTTTGTTGTTAATGTATTTATAGAAGCATTTTTATTGTCTTTTATGCCCACAGCTAGATTGAGTTCTAGTTGGGCTTTGGTCATTCTAATTTTCTCCCTGTACAGCTTCACTGTGTCTTTGTAGTCCATCTGTGTGGCTGCCGCCTTTTCTAAAGGTGTAAACTCTCCTTTTGCTCCTGAGCAAAGACTACCTACTAACTTTGCGGCACCAAGAAGGTACAAGTCTCGGGGCTTGTATTTTTTTTTTTTTTTGTCGCAAGAATAAGTCCCCCAAGACATGATGTTCTTGGGAAAGGCAGATATGAAGACATGAAATAACGTTGGAAAGAAACTTCAGCAGAGATGAGCTTGCTGCTCCTTATTTCCATTCCTGCTGTTGGGGCCATGTTAAGCAGTGGCTGTGGCCAATGTGCCTCTTTAGAAGCAGAAAAAGTGGCAGTCAACTGACTTTTAGCTTCTCCAACAGAGCAAGTAGTCAAAGTGTAGCTGCATTTGGCTCCCATAGGCAAGTACATTGTTCACCTATAATTAGAGCTAGGCTTTCATGCATGTGTACACATGTATGAGGAGTACTAGCTTTACTCTAAGTGCATCTGAGCATTTGAGTCAACATGTCTTACCTAGAGGTCTCCCCCCATGCAAGTGTGTGAAATAAAGGCAAGATTTCCTTATAGGAAAGAATATATGAAATCAAGAAGGCTGAATTTCATGCTGCTATTAACGTAACAGAGCAGAAGAAACTTTTACAATAAATTCACCTCCCTTGTCAAAAAAAGAAATAATATAATCTCTAAAACCTACTACTCATAAAACTGTGGAGTTGAAGATTGATTCTATTTTAGTCAGAATCACAAGAGTAGAAGGTATGCGGTGCAGAATGGAGAGGAAAAACATAAATCAACAAATGATCCTCTTCAAATAATAGCAGGAGAAATGAAAAATATCTAAGAGGATATCTAAGAGGAAAATGTGACATTGATTAAGACAATTTCTTTTTATACAGAAAAGTGGAGTCTCAAAAAATAAAATCAAAGGAAAGAATCTGAGACTATTGCAACTCTCTTCTCATGCACAAAAGACATGAGGAGTGCAATAATACCTCCTAAGGGTTTTTTCTAAAAATTTTGGAGAGAAGAGTCTGATTGCAGCTCTGCACAAATGAAAACAAACAAAACCAAAACCCTGAAGAACATAAAATATATCAATTCTATGAAAACTGATAAAGTTGGAAATTAAATAATGACTCTCGGAAGTTTCTACTGAAATTAACACGAAATGTTATTAAACATCCTTATTCAGTCAAATAGCAACCAATGTTGGAAAATATATTCATCTGTACTGGGAATAAGTGTCCTTTTCCTGAATAAATGATATAAACTATGTTTGCTAGTTAATAAGCTGTGTTTGCTATTTAATGTTAAATATTATAATGCAAGTAGGAGTGTAACTCCATTTCTTTGGACGTGTATAAGCTATTTCAAGGATGTGGGCATTAGTGAAATTGGTTTACCTTTATATCAGTGTTTGTGGTTTTTTAAATAAGTATTTAAAAGGCAATGTATATCCCTCACATATAAAAAACTAAAATAACCAAAAAAAACCTCAAACAACGGTCATTGGTTTGGACAAAGTAGTGTGGGATGCTATCCTTGCAAAGTGAATTTTTAAGAAGAAGGATGTCCTGGTTTGAGCTAGAACAGAACCAATTCTCTGTTCCGAGATTTTCCTTTTCAGCCAAGTCTCTTCTAAGTAACTGCCCTTTCTGCTGTTAATGGCATACTTTTGTAGACAGTATCTGCTTCTAGAAGTGATAGCACTCGGTGTTTCCAGTTACTACCAAGGACTGGTATGCAGAAAGGCACTTTCTTATAGTTGCTTCTATAGAAACCAAGGTCACTGCTAAAGCTTGTGTGCCAGATGGGAGTGCCATAACTGACAGGGTCATAAGTAAGCAAAAAGGTCGTGCTTGTGGGGATGAGGAGACAGGACCCAAGCCCTGACCAATAAAGTATTCCATTCCATGTATGTCATACTCAGTATAAAGCCGAGGAATCACAAGGGTCAAGCCCTCTTCTTCTACGCCCAGTACCTGAGGAGGACTTTCTCTGTTCTTCTGTCTTCAGTCCCAAGTTCAGGAATTCAATTATTGAATCCCATTCCCGTTTGCCACTGAGTCCAGTCTGGACTCTGGAGGAGTTTGATATTGGGTTTATTTATATGTACATACTTCATTATTTTCTTAGTAATGTTTTTATCTTCTCTTTATATTGCTATTGCTTCATCAGAGCTGTTTCAGTTTTTTTTTCCCAACCCATAAGTCTCTCTCCCTTATTCCCTTTCTCTTCCTCTTCTTGGAAGGGAGATGGGGTAACAGAGAGCATCTGTCATTTATTTAGTGGCCAGCCCAGCCTAACTCTTGATAAGAAGAAATAGAAGAACAGTGTTTATTGTGTAAAGCTAGAAAGGATATTAAAGAATAGCATAGTATTTAACTGAGTTAAAAGTATAATCATGGTCAAGTTGTTTTTAAAAAGATGGTATTGAAAAATCATTATCAAAAGACCGAATTATGATGTCATAGATGTTTCAACAGATGGTGATTTGTGCTGAAGCGCTTTCTAGTAGATTTTTTTAAAGAATATGATGAAATGTCATATGTTTTTGACATTTGGATTTCATTAAAGAACTATTTCTCACCTGATGCTGTTTGTCTCTTTAGACTCTTGATAATTTGATGGCAATATTTCTGCAGCTTATATTTTATTTCTTCAACTATCTTGAGTTCTTTTCCTTTTCAGTGTAATATTTCAAGTCAGTCTGTATTTTAACCCCTTCTTAAATTAGTATCATGGAACTTTTTATAGCCATTTTGCAGTTAAATTTGCATTGAGATAAAAAGTATGTAAGTATAGGCATGGTGTTTCATTTAACATAAAATATCCTAGAACCAACCAACCAATTTAGTGCATTCTCAGAAGCCAGAAGTCCTTAATATGATAAGACTGGTAGGATACTCACAAGAATCTTGGTAACCACTTGGCTGTCTAACTGTGGTGGGCTGGCCTCAGTCAGCAGCCAAGCACCCACACATCTGGTTGCTCACTCCTCTGCCTGCAGCAGGATGGGGGAGAAAACAGGAAGGAGAGAGAAAACTCGTAGTTTAAAATAAAGACAGGGAGATGCCTTACTAGCTGTTGTCATGGGTAAAGGAGCCTGGACTTGGGGAATTTAATTTACCAGTTAACATAAATATTAAATTATTGATTCATGTACTAGGAAACAAAAAGACAAATTTTTAGACACTTGGAAAAACACCTTTCCTCTCCCTCTGCCAGACTCAACTTCTCTTCAGACACCTCTTCCTCCTCAACGTTATTGTCACAGGTTACACTTAGTCCCTTCAGCTAGAAAACTACCAGTGCATAGTGGTGTCTCTCTGACCTTTCCTTATCCTCCTTTTCCTATGCTTCAGCATGGGTCATCCATGGGTGACAGTCCCTTCTGGTGTGTGCTTGCTCTGTCATGGAGCACCTCCTCCTCCTTCACTGACCTCACTAATCACTCTGTTGTTTCTCACTATCTAGTTTCTTTCTTGTCTCTCTGTTTTCTGAAGTATTTTACAACACAGGTACCACCAGCTCTGCTGGTGAGCTTGGCTGTGTCCTGTGGTAGAATCATTTTGAAGCCAGATTGAACCACTTGTGTGTGACATGGGACAGCCTCTGACCTCCTTCCAGAGCCACCACCCCTGCACACCAACCCACACTATGAAAACTTTGCAATTTATACCCAATACATTAATATTATCTAAGGTGAATACAAAAGAAAGGAAATGTTGTCTGGTATAAACAGGTACAATGTAGATATCAGCGACAGTAGTTCTTTGGATCTCTGCAACGCTGGCCAGGAAAAGGGTATGAAAATTACAGATCTGTCATGGTTTAAGCTCAGATAGCAACTAAGCACCATGCAGCTTTTTGCGAACTGCACATGTAAACACACACAGTACAATGGAAGGAGAATGAGGAGAAAAAGGCAAAACTCCATAGTTTGAGATAAGGAGACTTTGCTAGAACAACACCAAAAAGAAAGAAACAACAGCAATAACAATAATACTAATGAGATAATACATAAATCAAATTATATACAATGCAACACTCACTGAAGATTGCCTAGCTCTGAACACCTCACCAGGAGCTTTTCCAGCCAGTTCTCCCCTTATATAACAGGCATGGTGTCAATATGGTATAGAGTTTCCCACTGCCTGGCTCAGTTGGCTATCTCAGCTGTGGTTCCTCCCAGCTTCATGCGAAAAATTAACCCTATCCTAGTTGAACCTGGACAAGATTCCTGAAAAAAACATTTCAAAACAGATGATCTAGTCTTCTGCTTAGAAGTCTTCTCACATTGTAAGAGGAAAGTTGATACATTTGTTAACTGCAGTCCTCATAAGCTTTGTACCTCACATATTTCTCACAAGGACAGAGACAGTGTTTTCTGGTAAACCATATAAAGTTATTTTTCTTCATTTGGAATGCTTTATTTCACCACTTAAAAGAAAATGGTACAAGCAGTTAAACAGGCTGCTTTCCCTCCTGGCTCATCAATATCATTTCTCACATATATGCTCACTGCTGCTGACTGATGAAATGGGAGACATACTGTACTAAACCTACTGGGAGCAGAGATGATAGTTATGTAGTGTTGAAATATGAGATGAGTAATGAAAAAAGCAGAACTCAAAGCAAGGCATTTTCTTCGGGGTGAGAGGCCAAGTACGGTGAAAGGAGGAAGCAATGAATGCCTTGGAAATAAAGATGCTGAGTGACTCCTTTGGGGCAGCTGAACATGTAAGCATGAACAGGGGACACGGACAAGAAAAGTGAACATGCTGGGAAGGAGAGAAATCATTCACATATATTTTAATTTGTCATGCAATTTATTGCCCCAGTTCCAGGAAATAGCAATCACCTCAGTATAAGTTAACATATAAACTACCAGTATCTAATATTACACACATGGATCCTGTGTGAGAACTATTGCATCATTGATCAAAACCAGACCAAAGTGTTCAACCTCTTCTGACTTAAAAAAAACAAACAGACAAACTAAAAACCAATCAGATTTTGATACATTCCAATGTCTAGAACAACTTTTGTTTTACAGAACAGAAGAAAAAATCATGAAAAAAATGTTAGCCGTAGCCTTTTACTTTGAAAATATGACAAACACCTACACAACATCATCTCCATAACTAATGTATTTGATACTTTGTTTTCCTGCTGACAAGTGGAGAACTTTGTTTACCAAACATTTAAGAATTATAGCACCAACTCATTGTTCTGTGAAGAAATCAACAATGATGGTTCTTATGGCATATTGTTAGTATAATTTAACATTAATTTATGTTACCCGATGGAATGTGTAAAATACATAAAAACGTAAAAGTTTCTCAGCTAATGAAGAATGTATTACTCACACAGAGCACAGGAGACGACAAAGAAGAATGCCTATGCATGTTTGTTGATGTATGGTTTTATTCACTTGACAGATGATGAAGCTCTTTCCTTCTATCTTCTTAATCTGTATTTAGCTAGTTTCAAAGGAAAAGTTTTAAATTATAGATTGAAATGGTGTGTCGGCATGATAACAGTACTGTGTATCAACTCACTTTATGGAACTGTTATGAAGTTAACCTACATACTACACTGACTGTGTGAATATTAAAATTCTGATTAAAAAATGTTGACCTGATTCCTTCTTTCTAGCTCATATTCTACCAGCCTTATACTAATGTACATCAAATGAATGGATTTCAACTAGCATAAGATTGAGATTAGTATTTAGAATGGGCTCTGATACATATGCAAAGGATGACTTTTCTAATGTGGCTTACTTTGGAAAGTATTACCAGAGCATAATTCATGTAATACAGAACAAAGGCAAGTTTTTGATTTTATATATGTATACAATATCTATATTTATATACATTATGTATACACTTGCATTTGCCTTGTGAACTGAAATGAAAGACTTCCATCAATATATTGCGTTGATGTAATGATCGCAAAATTTTTATGAATATCTGGATTTTAAAATGATAGATGGCTATAAAGAGGGGACAAAATGTATTTCCACATAGTTTTTGAGAAGAGAATGGGGTTTGCAGTTCTTCAAAGAATGCTGCTCTTAGGAACTCTTTAGGTGCTCATAAATCTTCCTCTTACAGTCTCACTGCAAGCAGCAAGATGTCTGTGCAGTTACAGCTTCTAAGCTCAGCCTTATGTGAGCTGTTTCAGAGAGGATAAAAAGCTCCAGGTAATTCCACAATAGGGCTGCATATTACCCTTCTGTGCGGCCTCAGCAACAGCTGTCTTCAGAGCTCTTCTAGCAACGAGCCTTGGCCTCCTTTTCTGCCCAACTTTGCCATTACAGTGCTATATTAAGGACAGATGGAAATAGTTTGGACAGTCAGTGTGCTGATAAATGCTCTGTCCCAGACTTCAGACATCATATATTCCAACAATTTCCCATGTGGCCTGCTCCATAAAGTCCTGAATGTCTTGAAGAATGTAAATGGTTGTTGTCTTTAAACATAAACGCAATCTTAACGCCATCCAATGAAAGCAGTAAACATTAGCCTGCTATTTCAAATGGGAATCCACCAACTATTCTTTCATTCCCCTTACAAGATTGGCACAAAATTTTAGGATGAAGGATGGAGTTAAACAATGAAATTATGACCATAAACTCAGTATCTGTCAAAACTGTATTTCTCTGAAAACTATCTGTCAAAACTTTCTTCACTAAACATAATGTGAAGCTTCTTGTATCAAGAGAAATGCAGAAGGACAAACCATATTGTATCATTTATTAAACCAAAATTTTCCATGTGTCTAATTACCAAAATGCTACTGTACAACCATAGACAAATTTCCATTTATGGCTATCATTCTGTATTTGTAAAGACAAAAAAACCCCAAACAAGCACAGAGATAAAAGAGTTGCTTTGTCGGTACATGTAAATTGTATTTATGTATACACATATTTAGGTGTTCTTCTCTATATAGTTTTACATAAACACTAAAATACATGCATATTTATGAATAGCTGGCATTGCATCTTGGAAAGACCTGAATTATGTTTTAAAATGTTTGCATATTCTCTTTTATGTGTATGCGTGCATGATATCTCTTTCTATGTATATGGGGTGCGTGTGTACATTTGAAATCACTCCTCTGTGTACCTTAGAAATGAAATAACTGCACAATTGGAAACTACTACTCTTATTATTGAACTTTGGCCCTGCAGGGCTCTATCTGTCTATATCATTCAAAAAAGATCTACGAATTTTGTTATTTCTAGTTTCCATTGAAGCACTAATTCATTAAAGTGTAGGTCAGGAAAACTAAAAGTTCTGTCTAGAAGCTAACATGGCATGGGTTGAAATTTTTTTAAAAACAACATATCTCTTTTTTTGACTTGCTTTCTGTATAGACATATAATTGGATAGTTTTAATTGATCAAGAGCTGTAATTTTAACCAAACAAACCTCCATATATGTCTGCAAATTACAAGGCAAATTTGCTGTGTCTAAGACTGAAGTGCATTTGAATCTAGATCTCCAAAGACCTTGATCTTGTTTTCCTACTGCAACCAAACATTGATAGTTTATAAGGTCATATTCTGCAGTGGCATCAATTTTTCTCCAATTGAGAATATGGGAAGATCCATTTTGTTGTTTTTCATTGTGGCAGTTTCTTTCCATATGTAGAAATATATAAAGGAGAAATAGATGGGACCCAGGAGAATGCTAGTGGTTGTTAACTCAATATTGTGACTTAATCTCTTTTTCAAAGACTTTGTGAGGGGAGAATGAGCTGAGGTAAGGAGGAAACAGAGTCAAATTTATCTGCTTTAATTATGATTCCCTTGACCTTATTAGAATCTTAACTTTTCTGTTGCTGATCTTTCTTCAACCAAAGTTAGGTTTTTGATGCTATAGAACATTTTATCACTGTTATCCCTTGTGGCCATCTTTCTACCTCTGACTGACATTTGTACAGTACACAATGCAAATTGCTTGGCACGTATTTTGAAAATTAATGTCAAAAGAAAGACCATGCTATTGATGTGGATATTGTTATACCCTGTGACTCTTGGAAGTGTCCAGAAAACCTCTCACATAACCTTCTAATACTTAGTTGAAAATTCTTAACTTTGATAGAACTTACATGTTTCATGCATACTTGTTTTACAGATGTTATTTTCCTCATCCTGATTCAGTTTTGAAAATGCACATTTAAAGCATTTGTGTAAACATCCAGGTCATAAATGTTGTAGGAAACTAGTAGAAGCATGAAAAAGCTTGATGGTTTATTCACAGTCTGTAGTTTTTCTGCTGTGATTGCTAAGCAGGCATCTCAATACAGAAATCCATTATTTTGGGAGACAGAGGAGAATGTAAACATACGTGTACTTTTAAACAATTTTGTTTTAATGTTTGGGATTCTGATTAGCTATTGTGATAAAGATATATCAAGGCACAGCGTCATTGCTTTGTTAGTCCTTCATCAGACCTTACTTTCAATTTTGATCTATGAGGATTCAACTCCCTTGATTTGCTTTGTGATTTTTCCTGAGTTTTATTTTTTAACTGCCTTGCATGAGAAAGGTTCACTGGGGAGCATTTTAAAGACACCAGTGGCAATTTCAATAAAGACAATCTGTCTGCCAGCCTTCCCCATCTCAAGCAGTGTTATCAAAAACAGTAGCTTAAATTTAGGTTCTTAAAACCACATATCAACATTTGCTTAATTTCTACAGAATATTTATTAAACTTTTTTTTTTTTCTTCTCATCAACTTGTTTGTCAGACTTGACCTACATAGCAGAGGAAACAATTTTCAATAATAATACTTGAAAGATCTTATAAATCAGGGTCATTCTTATGCTTCCCTCTGTTCCCTAATAGCTGAATTGGAAACTACTGTGCAGATCTTTACTCACTTTTAGAGCTACATTCATAGTTTAAAATATATAAAAATTGCTTGTTTTTCTTTACATGGTCTAAATTTTGTGTTCTTGCACTCTTGTATAGTAGTGGAGATTTCCAGATGCCAATGTCCATACTGCTTAATGCTGAGGTACTTTCTCACTTCCCTACAATCTCAAGATCCCATAAGACAGTGAAGTCAGCTAGAAAACTTTCATGTAGAGCCTCATAGATTTCTCTGTAGAGAACATACAACAGTGGTTTTTAGAAGTTAAACTTTGTGCAGCCATTCATAGATGTTTCCATTATTTTGACTCATAGATCCCTCAGAAAAAAATATGTGAATATTTCCTTGTTTGGGGTTTTTTTTTGTTTGTTTTGATTAGAGCAATATCTCACAAAGCAATTTTTGTTTTAAAGTAATGTCATAATGACAGGCCTTAATACATGATGAGATTAATGCATTTGATTCCAATTTGAAGATTCTGATAAAATATATAACTACTTATCCCTGAACTCTTTGGCATGAACACATCTCTAACACACTGCTAACAATAACAAATCCACATTTGGAATCCCAAAAGCCTTTAAGATGATAATTTTTGTATACTAAGAAGTTTATAGACTATAAATTTCTCAGTGAGTTTGGATTTTCTCCTCCATTAGTACTATGACCACCAAGGAGAATTCCTTGTTTGAATGCAGTGAAGATTCTTGTTCTCCTTTGTCAATTACAGCTCTTGATTTGTCAGCAGCAGCGAGAAATTATTCCTCAAATGAGAATGCTTTTCTATAAAGGAATCTAAAATCATATTAAAAAAAAACACAAACAAATATAGCAAGTCCAAGAAAACCCACAGCATATTCTTAAGTCCAGCATTTAATATAACTTCATTTTCCAATACCAGGAGACAGACTCATTTTTACAAAATCCTTTGAGAGAATACAAGAATAAGGTACTCATTGCAGTGTCTGGAGTCAGCAGCAGTAGCCCTCTGAGTGCTGGTTACATACCAGTATATGGAGCTGAAGCCAGGAGATAAAAGCTTGCTCTCACTAATATTTCTTTACTGTCATACATATACTTTATTATCATATATTACTTTGTGATTGTGACTATATTGAATTCTCTGAAATCTGGACCATGAAATAAATTCATGCTTCCTAAAAATTTGGCAAATGAAAACAGATGACTTGTTTCTTTAGGCTGGGAAAGACCTGCACAAGCCACCACTTCTACAAAATACATACACACTCTCACCTGAGAGTGAAAACTCTTATGGTCACACCAGGTTTTACAATCCATTGTAGTGGAGATGCAGAAGGAGAGAAGCCTTTAACCCAGTTATTTGAAAAAGGAACAAGCCGTGCAAAAAGGAATAAAAATTCTCCAAAATCAATGCTGTTTTAGAAATGTGTGAAGTAAATAAAAGCTTTTTTTTTTTTACTGTTAAAGCAATTTGTCTGCAAGTAGCATAAAAACATAATTAATTGCAAATAAAAATGATAACTTGGATAACACACTACTGAGGCAAAAGAAAAGATCAAATTCTTTTGAACAGCAGGGAAATAGAGAACTACTAGAGCATTAAAATGAGTGGAAAATCTTGTCAAATCTCTCATTAAAACATACAAATACCGATAAGATAAAGATTGATATCTTTGGTGCTAGTCTTATTAACTGTATATGTTGTGGGGTACAATGGACTGTAGAAAGTTTTTTTGGATATTTTGGTCACAGCCTGAACTTACCCTGTCTAGATGATTAATTTCTGGAAGAGACTTACAGAAATGAACTAGCAGCAAGGATTAAAGAGCTGAAATTGCTGCATAAGGTGAGATTTTATATATGAGCTTTTGTGTCATTGCATCCCATGGAACAAAGCCAGAAACGCTCAGTGCAATTCAAAATCCCTTGTGGATTTTAAAGTTTAAATCCTCCTATTTTTGGCCTGCTGTGCAAAGTGTTGTCACAATGAAAAGGTTTCAGAGAAGTATATCTTACTTCTTCTGCACAGATTATAAAAATATTGCTAGAAAGCAGCTTTAAGAATCAAAAGAGAGAAAATATAAACCTCTCCTACCAAAGGAAATAGAATAATGGACAGTTATGAGCACAATGATAGCAAAGTTCATCAAAGACATAGTATATATATATATCATCACAAAAACTTGTACACCTATACTGTGTTTATCCAGTGTAACTCTAATAAGTTAATTGTATATAAGCATTAAAATGATCCAAGCCCCTATATTGTTTTGTAACTGAAAAATTGATTAAATGTATAGACCCATTTAAAGCATACCTAATATTATCTTTTCTATAGCACATTTTTCAAACTCGACTGTCAAGAACACTTGGTAGATGGATATTTTAAACAGGGCTGTTAAGCTTCTTGCTCAATGATCTTGAGAGCAATTGACTGGAGGCTAATGCTCATCAGTTATGCTTTCAGGTCACACTAGATACACCAGCGTGTAACAGTCCTGACAATATCTCCAAGAGCAGTCATTATTCCCTACATGGAGGATAAAGTTAAGAGATCTCTTCTGTATGGGAAGGAAAGTCTAAATTAAGGATATTTTAAATGAAAGATTAGCTTCACCATTTGTGCACGTATTAAACCTTGTTAAAAACTGGACAGAATTTGTATTACTATCGGAGAATTTCCATACATTTTTGGTTTATTTTAAGATTTTGGGATTTTACTGTAATCCCGATCTATGAGAGATCTATTTTTAAATACATCTGTCAAGGTTGTTCTTGTGTCTTGTGTTTTATAACAAAAAGGATAACTTGTATAAATGTGCATTTGCATTGCAGTGGTAAGGAAAGTGATGTTCTAACTAAAGCAGTGGTTTGGGTTTTCTTACCACATGTGGATTTATTTAATTTATGGTTTATAGTTTATCGCTTATTTAGTTTATAAATTGGTATAACAAGCACAAAGCTGGGAAAAAGAATGCACATTTGGATTATATACAAAATGATGTAGGAGTATATGTGTTTGGGGTTTGCCTGGCAAGGTTTTGGTGACAGAGGGACTACAGGTACAGTCTCTGTGTGAAGCTGCTAGAATCTTCCCCTGTGCTTGACAGAGCCAATGCCAGCCAGCTCCAAGATAGACCCGCAACTGGCCGAGGCAGATTTCATCAGCAATGGTAGTAGCACCTCTGTGATAACATATTTAAGAAGGGGAAAAAAAGTTGCTGCTCAAATTTGTCGCAGGAGTGAGAATAAGTGACAGACTCTGCAGACATCAAGGTCAGTGAAGAAGGACAGAGAGGAGGTGTTCCAAGCACCAGAGTAAAGTTTCTCCTGCAGCCTGTGGTGAAGACTATGGTGAGACAGGATGTCCCACAGCAGACCATGGAGGACCCCGTGCCAGAGCAGGTGGATGTGCCCAAAGGGTGTCGTGCCACCATGGAGAGTACACACTGGAGCATGTTTGCTGGCAGGACTTGTGACCTTGGGGAGGACCCAAGCTGGAGCGATCTGTTCCTGAAGCACTTCATCCTGTGGAAGAGATATATGTTAGAACAGTTCATGAAGAATTGCAGCCCATGGGAAGGACTTAAGTTGAAGAAGAATGTGGAAGACTGTCTCCCGTGGTAAGGACCCCACACTGAAGCACAGGAATAGGGTGAGGAGTCCTCCCCATAAGAGAGAAGGAGCAGCAGAGACAACATGTGATTAACGGACCACAACTCCCATTCCCTAGACTCCTGTTCTGTTGAGAGGGCAGACACAGAGAATTTGGGAGTAAAGTTAAGCCCAGAAAGAAAGGAGTGGAGAGAAGGCATTTTAAGATTTAGTTTTTATTTCTCATTATCCTACTCTGATTTAATTGATAATAATTTAAATTCATTTTCCACAACTCGAGCCTGTCTTGCCCATGGTGGAAACTGGTGAGTGATCTCTCCCTGTTCTTACCTTGACCCACAAGCCTTTCTTTATGTTTTCTCTCCCCTGTCTGACTGAGGATGTGGGAGTGACAGAGCAGCTTTGCTGGACACCTGGCATCCAGCCAAGGTCAATCTATCACAGTATGTTTACACATACTTACATTTATGTATTTACTTGCTCACAATAATGTTAAATGTTCATCTTCATTCATATAAGTGCTCTCTATTTTGTATAAAATACAAAAGAATATGTATTCTTAATTTGTGCAGAAGAAAATGCTTGAAAGGTCACTCAAAAACCTGAAAACTAGTATACATTATTAATTAGAAAGTCTTGTAAACATTCAATTAATGTTAGAACCTGAAAACATTCAGAGTCAGCTCTTTCTAGTTCTAAGATGCTGGGAAGGGACCAGCTGTTGATGGCCCACTAAATTCTATTCTTCATAAATCTCACACTGAGTTTTCTGCAGGCTGCATATGTATGTCAATCCCGGGTCATTATCATTAAGCTTCCTTCTGAAAGAGAAAAAATAAAATGAAAAAAAAAAATGTAGAGAAGAAAATAGGGTTTACGCAAAGAAAGACTTTAGATTTTTGACAGTTTATCATTTAAAGAGAGAACCTGGAAAAGGCACTGATCAAAAAATCAGAAAATTAAACCTAGAAAAACACTAACAGCTCTTACAAAAAGCTTCTGACAAAGATCTGGATCAGATGACTTTATTCTCAGTGGATGCATTCTGAGGAGACAACTTGCACTGCCTTGCATAAATGGCTGGAGGGGCAACTGACACTTCTAGGCTTGTGAAGCCTAGAAACTTCCTAGGATTTTGATAAACAAGACTAATTGTGCTTAGAGGAAGTTAATGTTAGCAGTCTATAAACTCTTTCCATAGCTTGTTTTGATGTAAAGAATTGCCACTTACAACCACTAACTCTGATTTCTAGTAAGGAAAATAGTGAATGTCACAAAATGTTATGCACAGTTCCAAAATAAATATTTATGATAGTTAGAGGTTCTTCAGTTAAAGAAGAAAAAAAAAAAAAAAAGAAAGAAAGAAAAAATGAATAAGAGAATAAAAATAAATGTAAAATTAAAAATAGGTCAGTAGGGAGAAATCAAGCAAGTGAATGCAAAGAGGATTTCAAGTAAATTGATGCAGTGATTTTACCATGAAGTTTTAATATACTATGGAGAAAGAAGTATAAGGTGCAACTTACTCTATTTTGTCCATTACATGGAGTAGAAAGCCTGTCTGATAATTCCCTTCAGAAAGCATGTAGGAATAGATAATGACATACAAAATTATTCACCAGATTTTTCTGATGGGGACCTACGAGATCTCTCATCGGTCCTCAGAGGTGGGTAGGAATAAGCAAGCTGGGGAAGGGCTACATCAGGTCTACATCTACTATATAGACTTAGTTGTCTCCTTGAACTGGCTATCCTAGTATGACATGATCCTCTCACTGATCAAACTTCCAGCGAGATGGCAGAGAGGAATTTTGTTTCTCCTTCTGTCTAGTTCAATGGCATTCCGCCTTGCATGCAATCTTGTAAAATATACCTTTTAAATATGTGCTATAATTGTAAATAACAGACCTGTAAGTAGTACTGTATGGGAGTACACAAGGGTATATCTTCAGCAAATATGTATGCAAAGCCAGAGTAGTTATAATGCAGATAGCACATTGAGTAGCTGCACAGCCATCTCTCTGTCAAATGACTGGGAATAATCAAACCATGCTGACTGATTAATGCAGGAGTAAAAGCTGCCTGAGTTCTCTGACAAATCCAAGTAGTTTGTTGCTTCAATAACCCAAAGTGTCAATGCAGTCCTATTTGCACTATGGAATCAATATAGGGTACATTATAAATGATACCACAAGATCTAGAGAAGAAAAACCATACCGAAAAAACCCAACAATCCAATACAAACCAAGTAAAACCAAACAAAACTAAGCCAACAACAATAATAAAAGTACAAAAAAAAAAGGCAAACACAAAAAAAAAAAAAGGACCAAAAAAAAAAACAAACCAAAAAACAAACAACGGAAACCAAGATAAAGAAGAGAAGAAGAAAGAAGAGGAAAGAGAACTGGAACATAATATCCATGGTTATAAAATCCTTCTACCCAAGAGAATCCTATAGCATTGTGCCAAAGACAGTACTTTATCTTCAGGTGGGAGTGAAAGCCATCTGATATCATTTTGCTACTGGAGGGCAGCATTTTCTACTGCATCTTTTATTGGAGAAGGAAACAGGCCATTTTAGAAACGAAGATGAAGAATGAGTGAAAATCATGTACAGAAGATTCCCAAGACTTGGTTCAGCAAGGACCTTTCATGGGGAGGTACTTCTAACGTTGCTGAAAATGCAAGGGATGAGTGGAAG
The DNA here is from genome assembly GCA_013396935.1 of Baryphthengus martii. Taxonomy (NCBI): domain Eukaryota; kingdom Metazoa; phylum Chordata; class Aves; order Coraciiformes; family Momotidae; genus Baryphthengus; species Baryphthengus martii. The sequence continues at coordinate 15,525 of VWZK01012181.1, forward strand.
AAGTAAGAAAAACCAGAACTGAAACAACATGACCACAAGTAAACTACAGCTTTTGAAGGAGCTCAGGTGGTCTTGTCTTACTTAGTTGAAAAAGGCACACTTCAAAGACCGTGATTCCCCCCACCTACACATTCAGGGTTGAAAGTGGTGCTGGATCAAAGTCAGACATTTCCAAGTGTCCAAACTGATTTCCTGCAAGCTGTAGGGTTTCCTTGGAGATTTTATTTTGAAGTGCTAGATCCTGTTGGACTGAGATTTGACAAGCTGGCAACCCAGGTGCAATTGGATCTATGGAGATATTGATAGTAGTATTTAGGGGATTGGTCCTTGGAATAGTCTAACAGAAAAACTTTGCACATGGTACAAGAGAAATGTACAGAAATAAAGAGACAATGTAACTCCAATGCAGTATGGTTTGAAACATTACACAGGTAGTGACTTTTTAAATGTCTGCCATTGAAAATAATGGATTTTATTTGCTTTTAAGCTCTGTTATGGAGGGCAGGAATCAATAATGCTCCTCTCCATTAAATCCAGACTGTCTCTACTTTCTGGTATTCCTTTCAGTATTGCACATAATTTTATTGCTCTGTGCTTTTCTTACAGGCCTCAGGAATTGACTGGTAAAGCTACAGCATTTAGGAAAATTTTTTGCACTTGACATCAAGAGGCACAGAGTTCCTAAGCACGTTTCATTTGTGACTCTTAAAAACTTGCAGTCAAATCATGTCTCTTCAGCATGAAACTCCAAGGAATTACACAGACAAATCTCGAAGCACAGAGGAAGCCTGAAAGAGGGATAGAAAAAGCGAGAGGGTCTAGGAGGAGATACAGGAAACAGAGAAGCAACAGACAGCATAAGCTTCAAAGAGGAAGACATGGAATCTCATGGTAGACAGAAAAAATCAAAAGAGAAAACAAAAAGTAACATTTTGGTGCTCACCTAACCTTCAAAAGGCAGCCTACAGAGACACTGAAAAGAGTGCTAACAGCTCTGCCTGCCTCTGAGATTTCATATTGTGTGAAAAGTGTAGATTGAGATAAATAATAAGATTGTCCTTTCAGGACCAAGACTCTGCCTATCAATCAATTAAAAAAATAAAACTAAAACAGCAACAACAAAAAAAGCAAAACAAAACTGAAACAACAGTAAGGACATCTTAACAATCCCCTGTTTATCATCAATTCAGTTAAACATGTCATTAGCTTTTTTCTTTAATGTTTCAGGCAGCTTTGTTTGTCTGACTATTCCTGCTTTGTTGTCAGACATTCAGCTCTCTTTAATACAAAGTGTCCCCAGGACACCTATACTTTACCCGGAGTATACCCAGGATACCTGTCCTTTGGAACATTTAGCCTTTACAGTGTATCTTCTTTCTGTTCTGGAAAATGAAACTTGCTTCTTTCCGCATTTTGCCATAATGTGTTCTGATCAGTAGAATTCATATGTCATTTTCATTTTCAACAGTAGCAGAGCACAGTAAGGTACGCAGATGGTGCCAGGAAACCAGTTTCCCGTTGCTATTCTCCGATGGGCGCTTATTAGTGGCACTGTACGCTCTTCACCCGAGCCACTGGATCACAATGCGCATGTAGAGCCCAATTCTTCTCCCAACGTCATCAACAATAAAAGACCCACAGGCTGTACTGAAACCTGGGTAAAACAAATTGGCAGTATCAGGACCTTGCCTTTTTAGATCTCATTTTTCTTTTCCTGAGTCACTTGTATAATGCAAAAGAAAAGTAATAGCCAAAACTTAGTCAAGAGCATGTGAAGGAAGTAATAGAATGCTTTTTAGGGAACTAGAGTGGCTAAATAATATTTCACATGAGGTTATGGATAAGGGTTAGGACCATTAGGGCTGTCATCAGGTAGCTCTTCAAATGTGCTTGGAGCCAGACTGTCCCTCTGTCATCATGGATCAAGGGTTGCCTCATCAATAAATACACACTTTGAGAGCATTTTCAGTCAAAATAGGAAAGAAATTAAAGGAATAAAGGAAAGAAGAAAGCAATGACCTGGAGTTAAAGGAACAACTTTTAAGAAATCTCATAAATGGTAGATTGAGATTGATTTCTTCTTATATATTTCCCTGAAATAGAACTGAGCTACGAAAACACCCTTGATTTTGATCTTTACCTTGCCTTCTACTTAATACTGTGAAGATCTTTCTGGTGCATGTTGTACCTCAGCGATGTTAAAAATATTCCAAACAATGTGACTGTTCCTAGTTTAAATAGAAGACAATTTCTTAGCACAAGTGGACAGGTACTCATTCTGCTGTAAGGTGTCATAAGAATCGGTACAGTCAAAAAACAATTGTCAGGCCTGTACTTTTGAGCATGTCCCACCAGTTTACAGATTCTCTCAACACCAGGTCTTGCTCTAAAATATAAGAATGTGATTCTTAAGAAGCTATGAGAAATAAAAATAATTAGAAAGGCAATACAAGTAACTCCCTTGTAGAATGAAAAACCTAGAAGAGAAGGGCCAAAGGTTTCTTATACTGGTCTGAAATGAACCCATCCATGAACCTATTAAAGCCTGTTGAAACTACAGAGTAGGTCAAAGAAAAGAACCTGCACTATTGATAGTGCAGAAAATTTTATCTCCTTGAAATAAACAGGACAGACTATTTGATGTCTGTGGGGGTAATAAAAAGACTTTGTACTTCTTCTACAGTACTATTCTCACTTCCTTGAGGTAGTCTCACTTGAAAATGCTTCAGTGAAAGAGAAGTTAACAGATACCAAACCTACCATGACAAAATATTGTGAAAAGTCAATGTGGTAACACAGAGAACTTCTGAATACAAACAATACTTCATCAAACATCAATTTGTGTAAATTTCAGAGGAGTAAAAGTTTAAGCACATCATTGATAGCACTCGTAATGCCTGGTCCAACAGGTAATTAGAAACTTCAGTCAGAGAGAGTACTTGCTAACAAGTCTGTGGACTAAAGATCTGAGTGGTTTTTAACACTGACATTGAGAAACAAAATCATTGAACTAAGAACCATTAGTTGTCAATATATTGTTCAAGCGAGCTAAAAATGAGAGTGATTTAAAGGTTAGAAATCTGATGTTAGAATCACTAGGGACTTGTAGATAGAAACATAAGGTAAGACAAAACATTAGCTCAATTTGGGATTGAAGGATCTACTATCTATTAATGAAAATAATGTCATTATGGCTATAAGAAGAAGAAAAATCCCATAGAATAGTCCTGTGTTTAATTTTATGATTTAAGCACAACTTATGGGGATACAAACTGCCTTTTGCCAAATACTAAATTGTAGAACAGGAGACATTTATTCTTCTCAGGGAACAACCTTGACAATTTGACACACGTCGACTCCTCAATATGCACAGAATAACAGACTTCCTACTGCATTGAAACAATTCGAGATCTCCAGAATGCTTTGTGGACCTTAGACTCTTAGGATTATTCTGATCAAAAAGGACCTCAGGGAGTCCCTAGTGCAGCCTCCTACTCCAAGCAGGGTCAACACTCAATGACAAAGCTTCTTAGGAATTTGACCACATGGGTAACAAAAACCTCAAAAGACCTCCAGTCCATAAACTCTCTGGACACCCTGCTCAAATGCTTAATTATCTTCAGGATGACAAATTTTCCTTACATGCAGTTGGAGTGTTTCCTTTTTAAATATATTATCGCTATCTCACATTCTCTCCCGGATCTCATTTGCACTTCTTCAAAGAACCTGGTCCCATTTTCTTGATGACCTCCCTGGAAGTATGGGAGGACTACTGTCAGATTTGGTCAAAGATATCTCTTTTCCAGGCTTAATAAGTCTCAATTTCTCAGCCTCTCCTCACAGGATAAACGCTACAGCCCCCGATTAGATGAACTTGCTTCCATTTATCAAAACCGTTATTGCCCTGGAGCTCTCAAAAGTGAATGAAATATTTCACATGCTCCCGGAGGGGAATAATCATGTCCTTCAATATAATGGCTGCAGTTTTCTGAAGGGGATTATTTCATCCTAGGTGCAGGACTTTGCATTTGTGCTTGTTGAATTTCAAGAGATTCTTATCAGTCCATTCATCCGGCCTAAGTCTTTCTGAACCCATAGTTTGGGATTGTCCCAAGACTTGATGACGGTGCACCCCATTTCCTCTTCTAGGTTAAAGATATTGAAGAGAATAAAAGATACTCAATGGACCCAGAACTGACCCCTGCTTAATTCTGCTAACTGACAAAAATGCAAACCATTAGCCACTATACTTTCTGACAATCCAGCCAGACTATAACCCTTATCTAAGCTCTTAACATCCTAACTTGGATATTAAAATGCTGTGGGAGATCATGAGAAAGGTCCTCCTCTAGCTATGATAAATGGCTTCCAAAAGGCAAAATCTTCCTCCACACACACAACCATATAGTTATTAATTATGACACAGTATGCTTTTAAAATCTAGTTGGAATTAAGAATAGGAGATATGGAAATGCAAAGAAGATTTTGATGCAAATAGACTGAATCAATAATCCTCCTTTGAGAATAAAGTACTTTTCCATGCAGGAGCTTGGTGTGATTGTGTGCTTCTCAAGGTAGTGAGTAATGCAGAGCAATTAAAAAAGTTCCAAAAAACCCCCATCCATCTTTTCTTCTTTTTGTCTTTTGAGTATTCTGTCCTTCTGAAGGGAAGACAGAATAACAGGAATGTGACAATGGACACATGAAGCTGGGGATGAGAGAAATACGTCCAAAGTAAGATCTCAAGCCTGAGGGCAGATTCAGAAATACTAAGGATGAAAAAAAATACCTTTGCAAGCTAAATGGCTGTGTATTCAAAGCAGCCACAGGGACTGAAAGAAGCCCTTGTTGGCACATTGGGATTTCTTAACAAGGTTTTGCAGAGCTACCAAGGCATTGGAAATTGGGCTGAGAATTTTGGCATTACATTTAGTTTGATTAGAGCCAGGGTCAGTTTTTTACAGATTTCTGAAAGGAGAGGGATTGAAGTGTAAGCATGACAATTTTTGTTGGTGGCAGATAGTGGGTCTGCATGAGTGCTTGTATGTGTACATATAAGCATGGCATGAAGCAAATACCTACAAAAAATGGAAGCCCCATGTAGAACAATAACACATGTAGTTTGAGAGGCACACATGTAATGCATGATTTTTGAATTTGCAAATGTAAAGTCAGCAGAATTTGATGCTCTTTGTCATTTTTAAACAAAAGTGCTTTTATCTAGGTTTGCCTGCACTAAAATTTTTATTCTCTGTCATTCCTTCAGTAACTGAGTAGGTCAAGCTCCACAAAAATCTCAATAGATTATACTTTTAAGTAATCCTCAGGTGTACATTTTTGACAACTTTTCATTGACAGACCCAAGCCATGGGGCACAGGCAGCCATGGAGTTATCACAGCCTTTGCCATGGGGCTTTGTGGTCTTGGAGCTCCCCATACACTTTCCTTACAGCTCTCCTGATTGCCTTCAGAGGCAGTGATGAGTGACATCAGCCCACTCTGTCCTCCTCTATGCTGAAACAGAGTCTGTTTTTCAGTCTGAATTTAACATGCTCCATTGGATTTCAGTAAACAAGTCTGTTTATGAGTGTGGCAAACCTAGAGAACAGTTCAAAACTATGCTCAAATAAATTTATTCCCAGTCAGCCTATCATATGTCAGGGAGTCCCATATATGATTCCCAAATCTCTATTTAATTCTTATCTCGTGAGGCCATGTATCTCAGAAGTACGCTTCTTTGTACTCTGGACTATTTTGAAGAGAAAATAATAATAAAAAAAAATAGAGCTTTATCGATGGCCTTTATTCTCCCACTGGTCCTTTCAGTTATGAATTGCTCTTTCTCTTCTTTTATATTGCCGTTATCCAGCCATGAAGCTGATCGTTCAGTTTCTCTCTGTAACCTCTCCTGTGCTGCCTGTATCTTTTTCCCTCAGGGCTCCTACTGCTCTTTCTATTGCCTGCTTCTTTCCTGAATTGCTCTTCTACTCACAACATCCTTGTCTTGGTTTGGCATTGCTCTACATATGCTTTTATACACATGGGACTTCACATGGTTGCTGGACTGAGGAACTGAGATATGCTCAGCAGATATGTTCCAGACCAAAGCCTTATGAAATATGCTGATCTCACTTATGCTGTCTACAACAGAATAACAGAGTGACAGGAAAGGAATGTCAGAATAGCAGCAGGAGTAATGGCAAAGAAAGGTTTCTCCATTTCAATCACTTTTGAGTGCATCCTAAAAAAGTTACTATGGCTGGGATATTTTCAAGTCATAGGAATATTGTTGCCATAACTCCACTGCTGTTCTCTTGAATTCATCACTTCTGTTTCTAGAATTAATGACACATAAGAAAACATGAAGACTGACAGAATAGACCAATAGACCTTTTTTTATTTGCACTTCCCTATATTTGGTCTTTTCTGAACATTATTTTTCAGTCATTTATCATTTTCAGTAACTGTTTTCATCTGGAGAGTCCTTCAGATAAGATAACGCTATTACAAATGTGCACTGCATAAAGTTAGAGTGATTTTCAAATATGCCTTCGTCACTTAAAAACAACTTCCCTTAATGTTGAACAGAACATATCATTAGCTGCACCTGGATTCAAAAATACATGGCATTTTTAAATGTGTTCAAAGAAACAAGTGGATGGAAGCAAGCCCTTACATTTATCTCCAGCTTTAGTTTATTTCATATGTCTTTCACTGCCATGAGCAGTGCACCATTAGAAATGAGAATAAATTATAAGTACACATAAAAATATCATTAATTCATATATCGAAATCAGATATTGTATTCTTTTCTTGTAAGACATACAATTAAACATGTCAGAAGAAATAAAAATTCTCCCTGTACAAGAAAACTCATGTGAATAAGATGACTTAGTACCTTGAACTAGTTGGTATTTCAAGTGGACTGAGTTGTAATTTCAAAATTTGTTGATATAGTGCATGTGGAAAAATAAATACTACTTGTTGCTCTTTTAAAAGATAACTTCCATACCTTAATTCCAAAATCCCATGGGTTTGTGTTGAACTTTGGTTGATATACATAGTAGAAAGAATGGAACAAAAGTTTTGAAATGTCATCTCTATAAATAATTAAGGTAACAAAAAAAAGGAAGGAAGGAAAGGAAAGAAAGGAAGGAAGGAAGGAAAGGAAGGGAGGAAGGAAGGAAGGGAGGGAGGGAAGAAGGGAGGAAGGGAGGAACTAAGTGCAACAGCAGTTGCATTATATTTGCAAAGAAGTAGATGGTGTGTCTATTGGAACATAGTTTGGAAATAATGCTGTTTTCATTACTTTGCAAACTGTAGATCTACCACATGTGCTGGAAACTTGCCTTTATTAATTAGAGCCAAGAGGAAGAAAAAAACCTAGGCTGTGAAGCAGAGTTAAACATGTAAGTGTTACTAAACAGTGTTGATGGGCACAGAGGAGATGGGCTAGCTGAGCTGCAGGAAGGCTTTTATCTTTATTACAAAAAGGCAACAAGCATCCTGGCTACCTAAATACATGTCTATGAGGAAGGGATGTTTGACCCACCTGTCAAACAGCAAATGTATCTTCTGAAATCGGTAAATACCAATTTACATGATGAAACAAAGGTATAACATCATCCCTTCAGAAACAATAATGTGTCTAGGTCCAGAAAATGTCATCCAACTTCTTACCAACGTTCCCTTATGCGTGATATCAGAAATAACCAAGTAAACCCCAAGTGTCTTTCAGTGTATAGACAGAAAGGAGGTTTCTGAAGACTTTTCAAATATTGTGTGTTACAAGGAACTGAAATATACTAGGCAGAAAATCCCGATAAAGGTAAATAAACACTTGAGCTGTGTAAGTTTGTGGGTCTATAAAAGTTTTTGTCTCACTAAGAGAAGACAAGAAGCAAGCCAGAATCAAAGGCAAATATAAAGAACAGTTTTGTTACTAAAACTTCAGGGGCTATTGTATTAGGTACCAAAATCAGGTGTCATGGATTTAACATAAAGAACTACTTTGTAGAAATGTAGATTTGCTATTCACATATGTTAAAACCACAAAAGTTACAGCATATTCATAGACCCATGGTCTGACAAAAAAAACCAAACCCTCAAATTCTAGACCATTACATTCCAGGTCATTATTGTGAAATTCTTTATTAAAGTATAGAAACAAAAATTCTGTAATAGATTTGTTTGCTATAGCAGCACAAATAATCAATACGTTAATATTTGAGATGAACAATACAGCACCAAAGTGAAAAGTTATACACAGAAGCTGATCTGGCTCTGGTCTGTAATGAAATCTGCTGCCTTAATTTGGGTGCAGCAATGTGAACACTTGATTCAGTTAGTGCATTTTGGTTATAGATGAACATGTAAAAACCTTTGAGTTGAAATTAAGCCAGCAATCCAAAGTTACAAGTCAGATGTGGCAAAAACGGGGGACTGTGCAACTTCCTTTGGGTTTGGTTATTTTGTTTTTCCTTTCTGAAATATTTTTCAGAATATCTTATTTTTATATTTAGCTAGTTTGTCATCTAAGAAGGATAGATTGTTCATTGATACAATATTGCATCTGACAGATTTTTTTTTTCCTATTATTTTCCGTCTTTTTGGAATGGAAGGGAACTTATGAAATGCCTATGATATTTAAAGTGATCAGAGTCTTAGGGCTACAAAAACATCTACAAAAAATGAGAGGTTTATTGCCACAGAATGTGTTCTTCCTCTAAAAAGAAAACTAAATTCATGCAAGAACCCTGTACCTCATTACTGTACCCCTTACAGTAAAGACAGGAACTGATAAGCAAGAGCATGTATGTGAGTTTGAAACAGAGGAAGTTCACTGCACTCCTGCTGAAAAGCAAGTTATAGCCCAGGTGGTCAGATAGAGAATACAGGCCATATGTCACTAACTCATAGAGTCGTTTTGGTTATAAGGACCTTTAAAGGTAACGTAGTCCAACCTCCCCTGCAAAGAGCAGGGACATGAGACATCTTCAACTAGATCAGGCTGCTCAAAGCCCTGTCCAGCCTGACCTTGAATGTTTCCAGAGATGAGACACCTACCAGCTCTCTGGGCAACCTCTTCCATTGTCTCATCACCCTCATTGTAAAAAATTTCTTCCTTATATCTAGACTAAACCTACCCTCTTTTAGTTTAAAACCATTACTCCTTGTCTTATACTTGCAGGTCCTACAAAATACTTTGTTCCCATATCTATATTCACAATGTAAAATACAGTACTGAAGAGTCAGGGGTATTCAGAAATTATATTATTACAGATTTATATGCTACTAAAATATGTGTATTGCCTAATGTCTTATTTTACTGCAGAAAATCTAAAAAACAGAAATAACATCTCATTTTTATCACATTTTTATTGAGAGAAATCAAATGCTTGCATTCAATAGTGCTTGTAGGACTAATGGGTTAAGCCTGAAATCACCTGTAAGCCCAGGTAATTATAACCTAGCAGTATCACTATCCATGGAATAAGATTTTAACCTTAAATCAAGACCCAGAAAATGTAAAGTAGGGGGGAAGTGATATATATATATACTTGTGAGAGGTGGAAATGAAGAGAAAGAGAACAAGAAGATACTCTGGAATGGAAAGAATTGCCAATAGTGTAGATTTCTGTGAAAGGCATCTGATGTTGTTCTTAGTTGGATAAGATGATGGATCTTGAAGTTGATAAAGGATCTCAGTCACAGGGTTATTTATGTTCCTCTGATAACCTTGTGTGGCTAAATCTTGAAATTTTTTTCTGTCTCTGGAGCATCATTAACGACCATCAATTTTTGTACATCCAGACATCAGTGAATAGTGATCCCACAGAACATAATCTATTTTCCTTTCTGCAGATCACTACTTTGGATTTTTCCCCTCTTACAGAGGGTTTGGTATCTAATCTTATAAAGGATGCCTACAATATATGTGCATTTGGGTAAATGCTGCAGTAGGTAAGCTGTATACACCTCAGCTCTTGAGTTTGCACAATTCAAAAGGTTTAAATCAGAAGGCAATAGAGCAGCAAGAAAATATGTTTGAAAAAAAAAAGAAAGAGATTGAAATAATAAATACACTTTTTTATCATATTCTATTCTAATATATCGAAATATTGTGGAAGGGGAAGTCTGGTGCAATATATTAAATTTTCCATTTTAAATAGTTAATTAAATACATCTAGCAAATATATTAGCATCTTAGAGTTTAATACCTTTACAGTGGAAAGAAAAAAATGGTGATATGATATGTTACAGAAAATAAAGGTATCTTCCAAAATATAAATGGTATAAAAATGCAAACCCATATATTTGTGCTTATTTGAGGTACAGAAATTCCAGTATATTGATAAAATGTAATGATATAAAGCAATGACTTTTCATGTGACTGCAACAGGAGGTGTTAATAACAATTTAATCCAGAGATGTCATGACAAGTTCAAAAATCTCTTGGGACAACAGAGATTGATTAAAAAAAAAAAGATGATCTCTGATCCTGCTGACACAGGGCATGGGAAGGCTAAACTGGAGAACATTAGAATGCGATGGCCTCTTCAGTTTTATGTACATAGATACATGTATATATAATCTGTAGGCAGTTTTAAATAATTTAATTCCCAAGTCACTGTCCTTTCATTTTTTAATTCTTTGCTTTCTTGAAGGGGAAAGGAAATTAGACAAGAGTTCCCACAGATTTTTATTCTACAGGGATGCTTATACCATTATGTTCAATTGTGCTTTCACTGCAGCAGGATAACTGAGACTAGATGACCGACATTCTTTGCCGTGTAGAACAGTATCCCATGTTCTGAGTAGAAACTAAAGTATGGATAAAGCGAGAGCACTAAACTCTAGAGGTTGAGATAACCTTGCATCCCTGCAATGATATCTGTAGGGAAGAAGAGCAGTTCATCAGAGCACTCCATCAAAGTTCCTCTGCCTGTTAGTGGTGTCATATTGGTCTGCCCTTCATGAGCAACACTTCTTGTTATGCCTATGTCTGACAGACAAAACAAGTGTTTTACCGTGCTTGCAGTAGTAGTTGAGCCATGCAGAGCTGATATTTTAGATAGCATGAGATACTAAAAGTAGCTCTTGTACCTGCAAGTATATTTTGTTTCATTTTAGATTTGCTAGAGTCGATTAAATGTCTGCAAAGAAGCTAAAATTTGGGGGGGTTCGTCCTCAGTTCATGGACCAGCAAAGTTTAGTTCTGCAGTAGCTTCAGGGCAGTTCCCTCTGTAGGATTCTTCCTAAAGAATCAAGACCAAGAAAATTCCTTAACTGCAATACTAGGTGCCTTTGAACATGTTAGCTATCCACGCAGCACCAGTCAGACTGACTCTTTGACACTGCCAAATGCATAACATCAGAAATGCTCAAACAAGCACAATTCTGCCAGCCAGGATGAGAGGAATCTCCTTTTTGCCTTCTCTCTCTCACTGTTTCCTACATTGCTTCTCATTCCTACAGCAGCTGGGAGAGCAGAGCTTGGGGCAGTAGATCAGTGGAGCCTATGAGGTGCTGGGTACTTTAATTCGTGTCCAGAACAGGTTTCAAAAAATGTACGTGATGCAGCAGGTCTGGGAGCCACTAATGCACTCATGTGCTTTCAGACATTTTGAGTTCATCTGAAATGAGTAGAAGGCTGTTTCTAATTTGCCTAACAAGTAAATACAAAAGTCAGCCAGCATGTTTCACTTTCACTCCTTATGGCTGATGTGAGCTGGTTATATCACACAACATTGGTTTTGTCTCTGGGTCCTGTGGAGCTAGGGCACAAAAAGTAATTTTTGCATGTTTTGCTTTTTTTTTCTCACTTACTTAAATGTGCCAAGCTAGTGCTTTATAGCTCTGGTTTGAAGATGTGGCATCATAAAAGACGTGAACAGTTACAAAACCTGCTGGAAGAATGCTAGAAAACTGTTCAAGCAGACCAGTATGGTGCTACATCACTAGTATCACCTTCTGGAAGAAGTTCCTTTAGAGAGCCACGACCATATCAAGAGTCATGCTCAAGTTTTCTTACAAAGACACCTCATTGAAGTGATATAAACAAGAGCCTTGGAGCAAAACTCAAGCAGTTTGAATGAGCTGACATCCAGCATCCAAGCTTGGCCCTCTTGCTACCTTTATTTTTTATTTTACCTTTCGTTTAACCAGGTAGCTGCATGCAGGAGGTATATTTATTGTACCTAAGAATGGAATTCTGCTACTACACTGATTTTCTGTCCAGAGCAGTTACTTATTTCATCCATGCCTGACACATGCTGTGGTTTCCAGGAATTGTACAGAAGTTTAAGAATCCCTGGGCTTGTCAGTTGCAAAAAGTTTCAAATTCTACATGGAATTTGGAATGGAATTGATTGTGCAAGAGTAAATCTGCACGAAGAGTCAGTGTTGAATGTTTGGCTTAATCTTCAATTTAGGATTGATACTTAAATTCAGAAGATAAACACCTAGATGTGTGAGGTCCCTTCCAGGGGATACAGTTCTTCAAGAACTGCTCCAGCATGTGCCTTTTCCACAGGGTGCAATTCTTCAGAAACAGACTGCTCCAGGGTGGGTCCCCTGTGGACCACTAGTTTTTCCAGAAAACATGTTCCTGCATGGACTCCTCTCCATGGGCTGCAGCTCCCATCAAGAGCCTTCTCTGACATGGAGTCTTCACAGATTTCCTTCAGGGCACATCCACCTGTTCTACCATGGGGTCCTCCACAGGCTGCAGGTGAATACATGCTCTGATGCCTGGAGCACCTCCTCCCTCTCCTCGACTGACCTTGGTGTCTGTAGGGCTGCTTCACTCACGTTTCTCATACTCATCTTTCTCTCACAGCTTCTGTGCAGCATTTTTTGCCCTTTCTTAAACATGTTATCATAGACGTGCCACCACCATTGCTGATGGGCTTGGCTTTGGGAAGCTACAGGTCCGTTTTGGAACCAGCTGAAAGCATCTCTGTCTGACATAGGGGCAACTCCTGGTCCCTCCTCACAGAAGCCGCCCCTGCAGTTCACCTGCTACCAAAGCCTTGCCATGCAAACCCAATACACATACATATATGAGAGAGAGAAGGGAAAAAAAAAAAGCTGTAACGCTAATTCAGCATATAAATCATTTTGTAAATGTGATTTCAAGTATAGACTGGTGTTAGTCCATTAATGAGTTTAATTCAGTTCTATTTTTGTACAATCTTAACACTGTAAAATGATTTCTCTCTTGACAGTCTTGCTCTCATAACTTATTATTGCACTTGCATTTGCTATGTTATGAATTGTTCCCACGGCTGTAAAAGTAAGATATTTCATTCACTTTGACTCCATTTTTTTTACTATTAAACTTGAATCACTTACTTTTATTGTCGAAGAACTGCAAAACTAAATTGCGTTATGAAAATGAAATAACATCCTTCGTATGTTACTGGTTCATATTTGTTACGTTTTTAGCCACTGCTGAATAACAATTGCATAATATCACTTTCCATTACAAGCAGTCTTTATCAGCCTTTGAGAACTATTTTCATCCACTGAGATTCCAAATATTTGATAGCAACGCTTGCCTTGGTTTTAATTTCATTTGTAGAAGAGCTGAGTTAGCAGCAATGGTCAAGCATGGTAAACATATAGTAATTTTCTGTATTATATCACCTCCACTTTCAGCTTTAATATGCTGTTTTTATCACAAAGGTGAAATGTTGTGTGGTGGCCTGATAGTTTAAGTTTCATTAGGTATCTGATCCTTTTCACACAAGTATCAGTTGAAATGCCGCTGCTCACGGTAGTACAAAAGGAGAAGGAAAGGCACGTGTGCGTACATCTTTGAGTTAAACTGAAAAACAAATACCCTCAAGACAGAGATTTCACACATCTGTTTTAGAAGCTGTGTGTATCTGATAATCTACCTAATACCCAGAATGTGTTCATTGCACTGTGCTCATAAGATCAACCTAATACAAATGAATAAAGTTTGGCATGTATCAACTTCAATGGAAGTTACATAACTACTGTAAATCCCCCTAGGTCTTGCATATTTTCAGTTAAAGAGATGAAAAATGTGGAGTGAGTTATATAATATATATAATCTTTCAACAAGTATAGTGTTTTACTTGCAAAAAAAAAAATCTCAATTGAGACAAATAATTTAATTAACAGTTTAAAGATGCTTTGTCACTATAAGCGTGATCTTTAGGCTACTGCAGAGTGAAGAAAGTTGCACAAAGGTGTGGCTCATCCCAGTATTATAACTTATTTCATGGACTGTTCCTTTTCTTAGATATTAGACATCATAAATCTTTCTGGAGTCTGACTTGGGAAAAGTTTGCCATTCACCTTTTTATTTTCAGGTGATTTAGACCATTTAAGACAGTATTTCTTATTGTCCATAGCAAAACTGGTGCTTCTCGATCAGCAGGTCAATACATGCATCATTTTATGAAAATCAAGTTACATTCCATTATTAGTCCATAAGACCCAGGAATCACTAACATAGATGAGAGGAGGACATGAGTATACTTTGGTTACATGAGCTAAAATTTTGGGTAAAAACTTCAGTAATTCATCAGGAAAAACACAGAACAAGGAAAGAGTGTGGGCAATTATAATTCTTTACTTTCTCTGACAAACATTAATGGCTCCTCGTGATCTAGTAGAGTGAGAAAGGATCTCATGGGCTGTAGGTTGTGTAGAGATCACGTGTTCTACTTTTTCAGCTATGGCAAGAAAACAAACGAAGGGCAGCAATAGGGCCTTTATTTGCTTGCCTTGATGAGATGACAGTGGAAAAGAAGTAGTGTCTCATGAAGATAACTTGAAAGAACATCTCGAGTGATTGATTCTTCTCAAAGTATTTCATAAACAACAGGAAAGGGAAATATCTCATGTTCTTTCCCAGACTTTCTATATCTAGGTGAAGCTAGTTTACAAATTAACCTTCTAGTTAAATTAAATAGGATGAAACTCACACCTAGCAAAGCCTAAGAGCATTCTTGTGACAGCTCATTTACTCATTTGGAACACACATATTGGTCCTATTCCTTTGTCACCAATGAAAGGTGGCTACTCCAGTATTCTAAGAAGAGTACCATTTAAAAATTCTTTTTGTCGCAGGAAGAAACTTCTTTTCCCTTCTTGAAAAATCCTATTGCATATACATATTTCTATTTATACTAGAGAGAGTCTATATTCCTAAATTTACACTATCTATTTCACGAAAGTAGGATATTTTATCCAGACTTCATATGATGTAGTTAAAAAAGTTCAGACCCATACATGGATTAAAAAAAAAAAAGTAGTTAATTTTATTTCAAATGAATTAGTGTAAAAGAAAAGGAAAGAATGAAATTTCTATTCTGTTTTTAAGATCTATAAATTTTCTTCTTTTTTTTTTATATATATAAAACTGTATAGGTTGGAGGTTTACTAAAACAGAGCAAGTGAGGAGGAAAATGAAAAAAAAAAAAAAAGAAAAGAATGAGTTATGAAGGACTGTGTAACTGAAAAAATAATGACGGAATTTTAGCCTTTTAAAATCTGCTTGACACCTTGCAGGAGACCACATTGTATCCACAAAACAGAAAAAAAGAAAATGGAAACCAAGGCTGAGTGAAGTTTGACTGAAGATTTGATTAATTAGTGAACTAAATGACATAGTAACTTTCAGTCTCAGCTATGTATGGACAAATTAGTTTTCCAGTTCTGTTACCACCATTTCTTGAGCCCTTCATCTAGCCATCCCAATTTTACTTAATCTGATTCCTGAATTCATTGCAATGATTTTCCAATCACTGTGGCCGTATGTTATTTTATGAAGCGTTAACTGAAAAAGTGGTGGGAAGGATTTGAGGAGGAAAGGGAGAATTCTCTTTTTAATTTTGTTTGGATGTAGGAAGAGAAGTAAAACTAGATAGTAATAGGAACAGCTTTCTAAGCATCTTAAGACTTCTGAAATTTAAATCTAAATTATTTGAAATGTATATGGCTTTAAAGTCTAGATAGGAGCTCAATAAAAATTATTATAAATTCTTATAAATTTACCAATAATGCTAAGTATAGAATTGCATTCCTAAATGAGTGAAAATGCAAGATGATCTTGTCTGTATTTACTGTAAACTCTTTTTAAAGTAGCTTTAGGCTGCTGCAGGACAGTACATAAGAAAGCAGAAAATAGATGCAAATATATAGCATTTGCCTATTTTTTTTTGTTGTTGTTCCTCTGACCTCGACACTCCTGGAGACTTTCAAAGGGTCAAATGAAGTTACAAAACAGCTGTTGGGAGCAAAGCAATAATGAAGAATTGTCTAATGGTTTCACATCTGCTCTTTGAAAAATATATTAAAAAGAAAATTTATTTATATAAAATATTGAACTATTCTCATGATGAAAGAAATCATCAGCTTCCACAATTTAAATGGATATTATCCCGTGATTCACAATTAACTCTCAGAAGAAAATGTTCTGAGTACTGATTGATTAATGAAACTAGTTGTAAATGTTAGCAATAGAAGGTATTTTGCTAAATCCACCCCTTCTGATATAATTTACAATAGTAATGACTACTTGGCTATAGCGAAATATTTTTTAAATTAGAATCCATAATGTGATCTTGGTAATCACTGGTTTTGTGGTGGTGCTGGCTTAGCTATTTTCATTCCTAATAAGCATAAAATGACTAAAAATCAGTATTCCTATAAAATAAAGAATTTGGGGTGATTTTCATGCTGTCAGACATATAGTATGTTTCAGAATAATTTATTTTTTCCTAAATGGGAATCTATACTGAAGATCAGTAGGAAGATACTAGATATGAAGCTGTCCATATAGCTTCTTCAGAACACCTGCAGACTCCTCTCTGCATGAACTGATTGATCACACCAGAGTTCATTTCAGTTCTTCACACTGAACTCTGCATGTTACACTCATGAAGAAGTGGAGCTACAGTTAGCTCTCTGGCCTTTCATTCTGAATGTTGGCATTCGTGCTAGTCCTCAAGAATTAAAAAATAACCAACAACAAAAAAATATACTGAGAAATCACAGAGCAAGCTGCAGTTATCTTATTATTGTGAACATGTCCTGAAATGAACTTTCTTACAGAAAAACTCATCTTTTAATGAAAAATTTCATCTGCCCTAATTCACTGAGTGGAAAGATGAAAGTAATTATCTACTGATTATTACAGCAGTAGGTGGCACATCTAGAGCTACAAGAATGTCAGTGTTTCCATTATGAACCCTGTTATTCCAGGTTTTTAAAATTTACAGACTACTGAAACTTGGCACAAAAGGTAGGAGATTAGAAGCAATCTCTCTAAAAGAAAATTTTGATGTATAGCATTTGCAGATTACACATTTGAAGATGGATAGTTTGCTGTTTGAACACATATTGTGCAGGCTTTTCAGTCTGGAAGGACTTCACTGCAAATAACAACATTTATCTTACGGTCAAGATTACCCACACTATTTAAAACACTACTTTCTTTAAATTATATTCATCAGGATCATATAAACATCACACAGCAGTTCCAGTAACACTCTGAATGACATCACGAGGATTACATTTTTTATTCTACGGTAGCATTTGTCTCTTCTGATTGTTCCTAGTAATGTCTCCTGTTCTATACTGCAGTCAGCCAGCCCTCATTTGGAGAAACAGAGGGTGGTTATTTTTTAAAGAATGGATTTCTAAAACTTCTGGCTTTAGGTATCTTGAAGGAAGCTGGACAAATAGCTGCAGAGATGTGTCACATATATTACCAAGTCAGTCAAACGCAAGATTTTATTTTCTGATTTATTTTGTCTTAAAGCTATTAAGATACTCTCCTAAACCTATTCAGGTATTCTCAGTTTGTAAAAGCCAAACAAGACAGAAAGATGGAAATATGTACTATGCTTTCTAAAATTCAAACGTAATAGAAAATAAGTCAATTAAGTTCAGCTTTTTACAGATTCATCTGGTTGTGAAAGCTCCTTCTACCAGTCTCACCTTATGCTTTGAATTAAAGTGTTTGGAGAGAAAGGACAGATGAGCTTGGTAGCAGTGGCATAATAAGAAGAGACAAGAATGATGCGGCTCCAGCAAAATGTATAGAAATGGCACTAGCCAAAACTGCAGCCAATCACACTGCAATTGCAATATTTTTTACTGAAGTATTTCCTCTTTGAAAGTTAATGTCTGGGTGAAAAATAACATGAAAATCAAAACCATATTCAAACGAGCTAAAGCCAACAAGCCAGAGTCAAGCCATGTTAAGGTTGTGATATCTTGAAGCTATAATCATCAATTATGCCCCAAGCGGTGGCAAGGCAATATTGCTAGTTCTTGCATGCCAAGAAGTGTTGCTATGTATTCCATTAAAAAAAAAAAAATACCACATATGCAATCAGACAAGTTGAAAACATACACTCTAGGATAAATAGGAAACTTTGGAGGAAAAAAAATTAGTCCATTTTTCAGTATTTTAAAATTCATAATATTAGTATTTTAACCATATGAACACACTATCTAAACAGACTAAGTAAGCAGCAGACTATCTAAATAGGCTATCTGAAATGAAAATGAAATGAAAGCTCCAAAGAAATGAAATTTGGCAGCAGTGAGACAGAAAAATCCTATATTTCTGATAGAAATGTCTTTTTCGTAACGTAAACATTCGGTCTGAGTTGTTCCATGAACTATTATAGTTTTTCCCTGAATCCTTTTTTGATATCTGTGACGCTTTTGCTTTTCGCCATCATCAGACTGAAAAGTTCTATATGGTGAAGTTTATACATGAGATGTAGCATGGACTTATTTTTAAAGGAGAACCAAGAAGTCATGATTGAACCACAGATGACAACTGAGCACAACACAGTCACTTAGTCACTCCATGCACAGTGGGATGGTGGAGAGAATCAGAAGACTAAACCAGAGAAAACCTGTGGGCTGTGACAAAGGTGGTTTAATACGGAAAGCAAAAGCCAGATGCACAAGCAAAGCAACACAAGCAATTCATTCACATTTTCCCATTGTCAGGCAGGTGTTCAGCCATCTCCAGGAAACCAGGGCTCCATCACACGCACCAGTTATTTGGGAAGACAACGTGACTCCAAATGTCCCCCCTTTCTTCTTCTTCCTCCAGCTTTATATACTGAGTGTGACATAATATGTTATGGAATATCCCTTTGGTCAGCTGTTCCAGCTGCAGCCCCTCCCAAATTTTTGTGCACCACCCGCCTGCTTGCTGGTGGGGTGGGTGAGAAGCAGAAAAGGTTTTGACTCTGTATGAGCAGTGATCAGCAACAGCTAAAACATCCCTGTGTTATCAACACTATTTCCAGCACAAATCCAGAACATAGTCCTATACTAGCTACTGTGAAGAAAATTAAACTCTATCCCAGCCAAAACCAGCAGAGAAGCACATGCTCAGTAAGAACAAGTAAACATATATTCAGGAATTTGTGTCCTATAATCTTTTATTTTTGGTTGAATTAGACTGGCACAGGATGAAAACGATTTGACAGATTAGCTAAAAATGAAAGAGTAAGGCAACATTTCATTCTTGTATTTCCACTGACATTTTTTCTGCTAACATTCAATTTCAAGAGACATTTTTGGAACAATTCAGAGAAAACCTAGCAATCTTGCTAGTATTGTCTGTAGCATGTTAAGTCTTGGCTGTAGAGGAAAGCAATGTTAGGATGTTATATTATATCTACTGTTGATTGGTAGTTGTGGTCACTCAGCTCCCTGCAGGCATAACAAGCACTCCACAAAACAGCTGTCTTGTGCACAAATTCACCATACCACCTAGTTTTGATTATTGAGTTGGGCAGAGACAGCTGATGGAAGTTGTAATGCATTTTCAGTAAGCACTCATGAGTACATGTTCAGAAGATTTATTTTAACTCCTTCTCTTACCTGCTTTTGATAAAGCCTGAGCATTTATGCAATAGCAGGGATTTTTATTATTATAGAAACGTTTTACTAAGGTAACTCTTAGTGGAGCAGTGGATTCCATATCCTCTCATCAGAAGCGCCCTAGCCTTCCTGTAGTAACCTACAGGAGCAGGGTCAATGGGAACAGGTCTCTGCCCGACGAAACAAATGGAACAAGCGTGTTCCTTTTAGAAGTGCACCACCTACAGTGCCCTTGCAGAACTGGTATGGGGCTCTGCAGGAGGAACTGGTTGTGAGAAAGGACAAAGGCTCATGAAGGCCAGAAGTGCCAACAAGGCCAACTCGCCTCAGGCCAGCCATCAAAACTGACCCCGAAAAGAAAATGAATGGGTCATTGTAGTAGGCAACTCCCCTCTGAGGGCATCGGAGGGCCCCACATGCAGACCAAACCCACTTCATAGTGCTGTCTCCCTGGTGCCCAGGTAAAGGATGTCATAGATAAACTTCCCACCTTGTGAGTCCTTCAGATTATTACCGGCTTCTGGTCTTTTAGGTGGGTAGTGATGATGCAGCAATGAGAGGCTCACAATCAATTAAAAGAGATTTCAGGGCCTTGGGCAACTGCTAAAGGGATCAGGAGCTCAAGTTGTGCTCTTCTCCATCCCTCTGACATCACTGATGGATGAGGCAATATATAGAAAGAGCCAACAGGTCAATTCATGGCTCTGGGACTGATGTCATCAACAGGGTTTTGGGTTTTATGATCACAGCTCAGTATACAAGGCAGCAGAGCTGCGATAAACTAATGGGAAACTGTCCCAGAGAGGGAAAAAGATTCTGGGGCAGGAGTTGGCAGGGCTCATTGACAGGGCTTTAAACTAGATTTGAAGGGGGAAGGGGTTAATAATCTCACACTTGCCTGTGATAAACAGTGGGGCAGAACACCAGGGGCAGAGGGATGGAGTGCTAGTAAGGGCTCTCAATTTGTTACCCTGAGGCAAGTCAGGGATGTTGCACCAAGACACCCCAAGGGAATCAAGGGGGATTTGCCTAAGAAGGTGACACGACCAGCCCAGCTGAAGGGCCTCTACACAAATGCACGGAGCTTGGGCAATAAACAGGGTGAATTAAGGACCACTGTGCTGCTGGAAAGCCATGACACTGTGGCTATTACTGAAACTTGACAGGATGGTTCCCATGACTGGAATGTAGGGATGGACAGGTACAAGTGCTTTAGGAAGGACAGGCAGGGTAGGAGGGGAGGAGGTGTTGGCCTCTACATCAGTGACCAGCTCGAATTGATGGAGCTCTACCTGGGGCAGTATGGTGAGCTGGTTGAGAGCATATGGGTTAAGGTTAAAGGGAAGCCAAGGGAGGGTGATGTTACAGTAGGGGTCTGCTACATGCCTCCTGACCAGCAGAACTAAACAGGTGTGGCCCCCCATAGGCAGATAGAAGTGGCTTCATATTCACAGGTCCTGGTCCTCGTGGGGGGTTTCAACTACCCTGACATCTGCTGAAGGGACAACACAGCAAGGCATCAGCAATCCAGGATGTTTCTGGAATGCATAGATGACAACTTCCTCCTCCAAATGGTAGAAGAACCAACAAGAAAAGGTACTATGCTGGACTTTGTTTATGAGTAACTGCATGGACATGTATTTGAATGAATAGGAGGCATTATGGAGACAAGGCAAATATATTTGGATTAATATTTTGAGCTAAGTGAGGTGTCTGAGCATAATCATCTGAGATGCAAGCAGATATGAAACTTCAGAATTACAAGAGATGAACAGACGGTGATACAGGTACCTATATTTTTTTGTGTTCATGCACCAGGAGAAGAGAATATCCAATAAAATTAAAAAGAAAAAAAAAGGAAAAAAGGAACAAAGATAATTTGCTGAATACAAAATGAACTTTGAAATTCATTGCCAAATTTGATCTTTAAGGCAAAAAAGTATTAAATATAATATGGACAAAATAATACTATCTGTTGTTAAATGTTCAAAATAAAAACTTCTGTCGAAATCTTTCTCTGTAGAGCAATAATCCATATTTGTCTGGTAAGGACATTTTTCTACAATCCCTGGAGCCATCTTCACTACAAAATCTGAAACAGGTGGACATTTGATGTGTTTGACAAGTTCTGTGTGAAATGCTTTGGGTTTGATTTTGGTTTTGTTTATATTAAATGGCTCTATATAGAAACAGATACTTTCTAAATTTTTGCTCATATTTTACTTTTAATGACATTATTTCACTTTAACAGGCATTCTGTAACTCTTTTCAGCCATAGGGCTTGTCTTCTAGAAGTCAAAAATTGTCAAGGACTCTGTTCTTTGAAAACAACCAAAACCCACTATGTGAGCAGAGAATCTTGTCTTTTTGGATAAAGTTACACAGTTGCTGCTCTCTTATCAAGGTTGTCGACAGAAAAAAACAAACTGTGCAGATGGTGGTGTTGTGAACGTTACAGCTATTACAGTCTAAGTCTATTCATTCAGCATGTGTTGGCTGATAAAATATGTGCATCTGATAATTGTGCATTTCTGAAGTTCCTTTCAGGGACATAGACTAGTCTAAACCTAATAATGAAGAGAAGCTATTAGGACATATCTTTGGTCTACTTACTCCACTACCATCAGTCATTTTCCTAATGTGCATTGCTTTTTGGTGAGCATTTATGTCTTCATTATAAACTGTACATAATGGAATGAGAAAATTCTATAAAAACTACTCATAATAATTATAATTACTCAGTTAATCGCTCATTTTCTTTGTAAATTGCCAGTTCGCTTACTTTGATTGTCACAACTGCTGAGCACTGATTAAACTCATGTAATAACATCTTGCACTCTGTGGATTGCTTGTGAAGCTCCTGTAGTAATTATTCTTTCTTGAAAGATATATTTTCATAATTTACTGTTTATTTTGTATGAGACTCATCCAAGTCAGAAAATTTTCAAAACCAATAAAGAGATTCAAGAAGGCCATCTTAATATCTTGACAGAACACTCAGATCCATATTAACAAAATTCTTTGTCAGGTCATATTCTTCCTCATTTTGCTGTTTGTTCTCTTTGCACAACATTTTTAGAAACTAGGCACACAAATGTTCACAAACAGAAAATAAAAACCCTGGAAAATAACATAAAATTGGATGAACAAATTTTCTTCAGAGAAATGTTTATAAACACTGGTTTTCTGATATCCATCCACTTCTTGAAAGACAAATGAAAAAGTCAAAGTTCAGTCTCTTTCTTCGCATGTAAAAATGCTACCTAAAAATACATTTAAAAATATAATTTCATTTGACTGACATAACCAGAGGAATATATTTCTCACAATTTTGAATTACCACTGATATAATGGGATGTACAGTTACATATATAATTTGATCAAGAATATATACAGTAGTCACAGTTGTATACTGATTCAGAGCATTGCAAAATACATACATAAATATATGCTCATCACTAATGCTAAGTTGTTCACAAAAGTAAAATAATGGTATTCTGCTCCTTCACTGACCAGTATTATGAACATGTTGAAATTTTGCTGAACTTTCAAAGAAGAAACAGAACTTAAGGAAAATAATAAAAACTGAGTGTATTATATACTATGTATACTAAAAATTAAGTATTTTAAGGACATCTACAAAGCAACATTTTTTTGTTATTGTTGTTTGAGCTTTTTGCAAACAGTCCTGCATGTTTTCTAAAAAAGAAATTGAATGTTTAATATCTGTATTCTTAGTTTGGATCACATTGTGTTTGCTTTATACGTAGATTTTTTTATGTGACTCATCTTCTCAGACCTATGAAGATTATCTTTTAAGACTGTAGGAGATAATTTTAATGAATACTTATCAATGTCCTCGGTCAGTTATAATAGGTAGTGCCAATGTTGTTGATTACACAGCAGACAAAAGCCATCATCAAACGATTTTTAAGCCAAATCAAATGTTCTTTTTTCATGTTTCAGAACTTTTCATTCGTTAGAATCAGTCACAATAATGCAGCGTAGCTTATAAAAACACACTTTATTTCCAGTGAATTTTATGTTTTTTTCAGGTAGCATAATGACTTTATCCAGAAGAAAAGAAAACAATTTTGTTCTTATTGACTATCTGAAAAGCTTAAAAATGAAACAATAAAATAATTTTTAAAAATGGAAAAGATTTGGAGCTGTTGGACCAGATGACAGGAACAAAAGCAATCATAGGCTTTGCCAAGGACAGACCAGAGTGAATTACTCTTCTATAGACGCAGAATGTATTGGAAGTAGATTTGAAAACAAACTTATTTCTACTGCATAGTTATCAAAATAGCCTTTTGATACATTTCAAAGCAGTTTTAAAAGTACTCATGTACCTTTATCCCCATTTATGCATGTGATTTAACCCCAGCTGCAAACCAAGCCTCAGACAGACGCTTGCTCACCTGCTGCTCAGTGGGATGGCAGTGAGAATCACAAGAGTAAAAGCAGGAAAACTCAGAGGTTGAGACAAAGACAATTTAGCAGATGAAGCAAGACACACGTGGAAGTGAAACGAAACAAGGAATTCATTCACCATTTCCCATTAGCAGGCCATGCCCAGGAAAGCAGGGCTCCATCACACATAATGATTGCTTAGGAAAACAAACTCCAGTTCATGGTTCCACTTTTAGTCTGGGGAGGTAGTTCTGTCTATACTTTCTCCACAAGAGGGACTGCTCAGCAGTGAAATGTATAAAAAGCTCCTTGATGCCACTGCATATATCTAATTTTTTTTTTTAATTTTTTCTTTTTTTTTAGTCAATTCATCAACATGGACAAGAACTAAGGTGTACTAAACCTAGTTACGCTGTCTACATGATCTGAAAATGAGGATCCAAATCCCTTTTTACACCTATGGTTTGATGGGGGCAATACGTTGTCCACAAGTAGAAACGAAATTATGACCCTAGTGCTGTAGCACTGATAAAACCAGCAGAGAGACAAGAAAACTTTTTAGTACATGTGTCTGTATTCCAAAAATGTTGAATACATATAACTAAACTAAGCTGTTGCTCTTTGAAGTGGATTTTTCTGAAACATGATGGATATAGCATACATTGGAAAGAATTGCACCCCAAATACATTCCACTGTCAAGATGATAATGTACAACTTCCAATGTCTTAATATGCTGAACAAGTTTTAGTTTTCCTCCTTTTTTTTTTTAAATACAGTGAACAAGAGATATCCTTTCCCAAGTACTTCAAAGTCACATTGGATGCAAGTGGTCAGAGATGTGCAAAACATACTGAGTAAAAAGTCATTGACAAAATCAGAAATCGGTCAGACTGGTGGGGTAGACAAAATTCAGGATCTGAGCATTTGCCACATGGCCTTATGTGTAAAACTGTGAAGATGGTTGTTAACACTGAATAAAAGAGTTCAGAATTCTCAAGGACACAGAAAACATCTAACAGCTGCCTCCAGCTCACTCAGTAACCCACAGGTGTGCAGATCCACAATATTTTCTGAAGCAAACGGTAATCATTACAATACTCAAATGAATTATCCTAATATTTTTGCCTAACAGGCAAGAAAGTTAACTTTTAGAATACTGTGTTACATCTACAGTTAGGGTACATAACAACACATTCATATGTTCAGCAATATTCTACGAAAAAAAAATAAATAAATCTAATCATATTATTTAATAGCTGTTCCATTGGTTTGTACAATTACACTGATTTGTAAATGGAAGAAAACAATCTAGTTAATTGTTCATCTTTGGCACACCCTTTCAGGGTTCTGACTTGTAATAGTTTGTATGAACTAATGTTCTTAAAATTCTAAGCTCAAAGCCTTTTTAAATGACACACACACACACAAAAGCCTTCTGTATTTTGAACTACTATTCTTTTTTTCTGCTCTCAACTGTCATTTAGTAGGAGTTCATATGATTAAAAACAGTACTGGAAGGGCTTTTGGCAAAGCTGTGTATTATTTGCTTTCCTTTCAGTGAATATCCCTGCAGATACTAGAGAGTAACATCTTATTTTCTCTAGACACATATTTCAAGTTGATGCTTGGGGCTTTCAAAGCCTACAATTTCCAGGACCTCCTTATTTTCTAGGATATTTTAAGTAGCAAGGCATTCATTTTCTAAAAAAAACCCTGATTTCCAGTTTTTAGGTAGAAAAATATGTTTGATGTTCTTTCTAAGAATGTGTATTTGATGTCGTCTCTTGTAAGATTTCAGAGTGCAGTACAGACATCTACCAGAAGCAATGGTGCATGAACCATCATGCACGCACAGCATTTAACAGCTTCAAGAACTGGGAGAGGGTGATAACGGAAAAGTGTAACTTTTCTAAAAACATTCCCACATTCACCACTCACATGAGATATTATGAACCAGTGCAGAACACAGAAGTGGTGAGATACACTGTTTCTGTCCCATACCCTCTGCTACCCAAATATCAAAATTCAACTAAATTCATGCTTTCAAACTTCCTTGTTTCTTTGAACAGTGCCTGAAATTCAGAGCATTCTCTGTGAGATGGCAAATTCATTGCCTGTAGTGTTCTGCTTCTTTCTTTGTGCTTCTAGGCATAGGCAAACCAATTGTACCTATGAGACAGTGTTTGTATTAGTCTGAAAAAGAGTTTTTGTCAGAGCAAACTGATAGAAATGTGATCCAGAAAAGGAGGCTTCAATGAAACTGCTTGTCATCAGATTTTATAATATTCATAATATCACTAAAATCAATTATTTGGTTATTTAGGATTTGTTCCCTGTGCCCAGCAATAATTGGCACCTCAGTAAGTCTTCAGTTTCAGCTCTCTAGACAGGTATCTTCCAGAGAAAGAACAGCCATCTTCTTATCTGCACACTTACAACTTCCCTCTAAGGAACGAAAGATGCAAAGAATACCATACATGAAATTAGAATTCAAAACCTAGCAGTAATTTTTCCATGATTCATCGAAGGGTTAATTCACCTTTCTATTTTTTTTTTTTTTTCTAAAAAGCCTAATATTTTCTCTTATATTGGCTGGGATTTTTTTAACAATTAGCAATAATTTTTTTTAATGATTCTTTTAGAACTAAAGTCACATGCTCAAATTTATAGAATTGATACTGACATTAGTTTTATTGTCAGAGAATGGACCTGAGCCTACTTGTGTTCCCTCAGTGTGTATAAAGGTACATCATAGACCTCGCAAAGGGCAAAGAACTTGAGATAGAAATACACTTCAATACAACATGAGAAACAGGTAAATTCTTAAATAGAAGGCACTTAAAATTAACAATTATTCTAAAATAATTTACACTGAATTTCTTTTAGCATGTACCTTTAAGAAAAAAACAAATATGAATTGTCCAGTCTTTCCCACACTTAAAGAGATTGCTTCTGTAAATACACTAGTAGAGCATTAGCTGAAGTTCATTCTTCAAATGGAGTCAATACAATAAAAAAATACATTTTCTGCTAATATGGATGTGGTTACTCTAAGGGGTTTTTTGGGGGTTTCTCTTTCTTTTATTGATTGGGTTTTAAAACTCGATTAGGATGGTGACTTTTTTACACTCTAAATAAAAAGATGTGTATTGAAAACAAAACAAAACAAAACAAATGTATAACTTTTGTCAAATCTGGCAATACATTGAGAATATTTTTGGTAAATACTCTTAGTAGAGGTCTAGAAGGACAAGCCTAAACAGATTTTGCATCTACTCATTTGCAAAGGTGAAAATATCATTCAGTGATATTACGCATGTGTGTCTGCGAACATGGGGACAGAATTCCGTATTTTTTTGTGTTAGAAGTGCAGAAAAATCCGAGCAGAACAACAGACACACTAGAAAAATATATTTTTATGCAAACTTGGAAATCACCCTTCATTTTCTCTTAATGAAAAAAACAAACCATATTTTGTAGAATACTGCATGATTATCAGTTTTATGGCAAGTAAAAAGGCTGTCTTCATTCAAATAACTTACATCCTAGACTAACTCAGCAGAAATGCAACTCAGAGCAGATGTGCTGGGACTTTTACCATTCCTTCTTTATTCTGAGCTGAACATGCATTTCATGTTTTATCTTTTGTGCAAACCAGTGCTGTATTGATTACAAGTTCTTTTTCCTTGCAAGTCAAGGGCCTGCATGTAACTGTAGGTAATTTAAAGGAAATACTGGTGTTCTCAGTGGTTAAAACAACTACAGCAATAGCCATAGAATTAATGTAGATACAGCACAGTTGCATATTCTTATACAAATGATTAAACTCTCGAGTAATGGTCAATAGTTCAAGAGTTCTAGTCTCTACTCATACAAAAAGACAAGTGATCAAAGGCAGCATGAGGGGCAGTTGGTATGAGAGGACAGAGCACTGAAATATGAATCTATTGATGTAGACAGGACTCTGAAAAAAAATCTCCCCAACTGCAGAGATCCTTAACATCATCCAGTGAATCCTGAAGACTACCTATAATTCTTCCTACTGCTTCATGTGATACAAATCAACTGCTAAATTAGGCCTGGCTTCTACCTGCTGACCAGAAGCCATTCAAGCAGAAAAGACTGCTCTTTTGAACACCTTGCTGAATTGCTACATGTATTTTACTAGACTTACAAGACCAAACATTTTGTGTAATTCTTTAGACTACGACTAAGCAGTTACTCTCAGGAACACTCCAACTGTCCCCACTCTAACCACTGCACCACTGCCCCTTTTCCACTTATGTGAATAAAAAGAGTTTAAAGCAGATCTAAATTACTATTAAAATGATATTTTAACATTTTATGCTCATTTATCAATGTATTTTCTTGATATGCTTTCAGAGATTTTCTGCAACAGAGAAGTGCCTTAGATGTGGTGACAATGAGTGGGAAAGAAACTGAGAAAATAAATGAATAAAAAATGTTATTACTGGAAAGGTCAATAGAATGGGTGCTGATGACAAAAAGCACTGTTATAGTTTAAAAGACAGATGGCATTTTCAGTTTTGTGGGCCTTATCTGAAGGTGCCACTACCTTTCAGGACAGCTACAATTGTCTTTGTAAAAAAACCAAATGATTACTCTATAGCAAAAGGTCTTTTCTACTTATAGGTTGGAAGAAACACAGGGCTAATAAAAGTTCATATCAGCAGGTAGATGAAGGCATTTATATGTATACAAAAGCATGTATATATGCTTCTTCATCACACGTGGAATAAGACATGCTCTAGTGGTAGTTCACGTATTGCCAGTTTACAGCTACATCAGATGAAGAAAGAGTAAATAGGTCAAGCAACAGAGAGCTGTGGATGTTACAGACTGCAGCAACACAGCAGGGAGCCACAGTGACGATTTGTAATAGGGAACTGAAGAAGCAGACTGACATTTTACCAAGACTGTTACAACTCTAAGTTTTAAAGTGGAAAAAAGATTGCTTGGTTTTGTTTACACTGATCCGGTTCCTTGTAGATATGATTCTGATAATGATGTCTGGTCAATGCCAATTATTTCCCCTGATGAACATTAATTAGCAACTGCATACTTGAGTAGCTGGCCTACAAAGTTTTATCCATATTTTGCTTAGTTTTTTAATAGAACTCTGGACTTCTGAGGCTCATACTCATAAAACCTAGCACATATTGAATGCATCACATTTTCAAAGTCTTTGGGTATTAACAATTTTTTTCCCCACTGCTTTTTGCTCCTAATCTTTTCCCTGGGAGAAAAAACAGCTGTCCACAGTATGCCTGAGTTCAGAGGCTAAAAAACTAAAATTAAACTCCCTGACTTTCATGTGTGGTTTATGTGCAGAGAACTGAGAACCGAATGGTGCACATCTTGATACGCAAATCTCTGATTTTGAGTTTTGGCCCAATATGGCATAGAAAGGGCTCCTTTCTGTCTCTTTCCACACACCTACTGACATTTTGGCCCTATAATCTTAGACACTTATGTCCTCAATCCCACTTCTTTAAAAGATTCTTCAGCAAGACAGACTAAAGTCGGGAAGGGAGAAGAAGCCTTCTGCTGGTCATGTTATATACATAAGGAGGATCTGAAAGATTCATCAGCCTTCCACCCAGTTAATGCCACCATTTGCTAATCATTGATCCAGGAAATCTCTTTCTCTTAAACATAAATGACAGTTCAGTGTCTATGTCAGCTGTTTCTATTATCTGCTAAGTCTCAAAGGAATGCAGTATTTGTAGGAGGCTTATCATAACTTGTTTCTGTGATACTGAGATTCATACTTTCTTAAAGTATATCTGGTGTGCTTTAATAAATGACCCACATGTGGTATCCCTTCCAGAAGGAAAGGACCAGCAGAAGGAGGAGGCTCTTTCTGTATCTAGTAAATAGGATAGGGTAAACAAACCCATCAAACAACAGAAGAAAATTTATTGTCTTTCACTTATCCAGTCCAGATTGGTCACCACAAGGAATTTTAGAAACAGCCTGGTATATCCCAGGCTGACAAGATGACTATCATGACAAAAGGCTAGCACTAAACGTCAGATGTGAATGTAAAGATACATGAAATGATATAAATTTAAAGTGCAAATCCAAATTAATCTCTCATATTGGCCAAAATGTGAGAATATCTTCTAAATTCCAAATCTGCAGTGTGAGTTAAAATCTTTTTAGCATTGTGAATTGGCATCAATATTGAAGAAGTCAAAGACAAGCAAAGAAGGAATACTTCTACCTCAGTTATGTCGAGGGTTACCGCTCATTAGCTGGCTATACCCGGAATTAGCTTGCAGAATAAAGGGGTAATTCCTTTGGAGCTAGTGTCACATGTACCACGTGTTTTTCTATCTGTGATAATCTTTATTCTCTGCAAGCCTTTATCTGAAGCTGCTCTTCAGCAGGGTCCTTGATTTTAATGACTATCGGGGATTTGATCATTACATGGTGAATCTTTACCTCTCAGATATGAATGGCTTTTTAAAAAGTATTCCCAATTTCAACAAGTAGTCTACTGCAGAATGACATTTATAAATCGAATATGTTTCAGTTCTCCAGCTGTAATACATGAGGGTTAATATATTTTTGCCACTAGAAATGCCTTTAAATATCAAGACTTTTGATCTTTTGTAAGAGTGGGTAAAGTAGGTGAGGGAAAGAGATAAATTCAAGAGGGATATCTCTGAAAAATATATATTTTTTAATAAAATACTGGAATCTCGTAAATTTAGTAACTCTTTTTTTTTTTACTTTTACAGAATGACCATGCATTAGAAATTTGAATCAGAGAAATCTCATGATTTTTGCTGCTAGGTGTNGGAATAATGATTTTTTTTAAAAATTATGATTCTTTGCAAACTAACTCTTCTGAAGATATGTTTCAGCCATTGATTTTGAATAACATTAATTTAAGCCAACATAGATTTGATTACTCACCTATTCTGAATCTCATTTGCCATTTNCTTTTTGCTGCTAGGAATAATGATTTTTTAAAAAAAAATATGATTCTTTGTGAACTAACTCTTCTGAAGAAATGTTTCAGCCATTAATTTTGAATAACATTAATTTAAGCCAACATAGATTTGATTACTCACCTATTCTGAATCTCATTTGCCATTTATAAATGTTTATTGAATATTTTGGCCAAATTCAAACGTCATTCTAATTGTTCTGTATTCTCTATTGATTAAAAGATTAAGACCATTATGTATCAGTCTCTTTGCTGCCAACCAAGTTAATGAAAGCTTTTAAATTTGAAAATTTGAAAGTCCTCTGCAATTGGGTGCGTGACTCATATGACTGTTTTCCTCACTGATTTGCTGGCTGTAATTTTTTAGATATGATAATGATGAATAACAGTTTGTTTTAGACAATTTGAATGAACATATTCAGAGTCAGAAGCTCAGTGACTCAGCTATCGCTGTTCTGGCAGCATAAACGGACTTTAAAGTGGACATAATTAGTTTTACAAGTATTTCCAAAGCTCTCTGCAGCAGTCGAGTAGTATGAAGGTGCTTAATACAAATTAGAATTAGGTTCACTGTATTTTGCTTATTTTAATTTGGCCTTGGGTTTTTGTGGATTTTTTTGTCTTAATTATGAACACTTCCTTTACAATCTAAATTTCCTTATAAAATGACTTAGGAGAATTTATTTAAAATTTAAAAAAATAACTTATCATTGGGCACCATAACATTTAGCTTTTCTTTCCATATTTCTAAGGTACACCTCTAAAAGGATTGAAAGTTAAGAAATCAGAACTGTAAGATTTATTTCTCCTATGTATTGGGACTAAACCACGTCTTTTCCTTTCATGTTAATGAAACTACAAAGCAGACTCAACTGATTCAAATAGCCAGGCTTTGATTTCCTCTACATGCAGGTCCCCTGTAGGTTATAGAGTTAGCAAATTTTGTTCTGCATCACATCTGCTCCAAAGTCCCCGACTATCAGAGAGCTCTTGTTCCGGCTGCCAGATTAGTCCCTTTGGGTTGGCTACTGCAGGAAACAAAGTAGAGCTTCAAGTTGTGAACAGGCATAATTTGACTCCCTTAGTCGGGAGGCTATAAGGATGATTGACAGCTGTCATATTCCACCTCCTTCAGTACCTCTTCATGCCAGTGTCTGACAATGGGTATCTGTTAAACCTGAGTCCTTTCCCCTAAAGAATCATTGCTTTTTTAGACCTGATAAAATGTGGCCTAGAAAAATTTATCTCCAAAAGGTGGTGGGATTCAGGGTGCAATTGGAAGTACTTTATGTGACAAAGTTGTAAATTAGGTATTTCTTGCCTGAAGTTATAGAATTAGTATAGACCCTTTAAGTCAGAAATAGAACTGCTGTATGATTTTTTCTTCAGTGGTTAGGACAGAAAATTATTTTTTAAATGGATTGCATTTGCCTATGGTATTGGAAACAGATTGATCTTTTGATGATGGTTGAAAAAAACCACCAAAATAACAAAAGAAAACTGGTGTGTAAAAGAAATTGCTTTATATGAACAAGAATAATGACATATTTGAAGAATTTCATGTGATGTGGGAAAAAATGTGGTTTATATCTGAATCAAAACAAGATATATAAAAAAGAAGCATGTCAGATTGCCAGGGAGGTTTTGTGGGGAAGAAGTAGTTCAGCAGTTCAGAACAATATTTTGTAAATAATTTGTTTTGCTGCTTGTCCACAAACCTTTTTAATGCATCGTTGGTCTTTTCTTTTATCAGTATTTTGAAATCAATAGACTTTTATAACGAAAATTATAAGCAATTTAAACGGGTTTATCTTTACTCTTCCCTATGAATGTATGACTAGCAGATAAAGTACATAGAGGGTTAATGTATTGCAGCTGCCTAATAGGCAACATTCATCAACCCCTTCCCATCCTTAATCTTTTTGTTAAAACATTCTTTGATACAGATTTAGGATTTCACTGGTTTTCCTTGCAGTAAATCCTTTTATAATTATCCTTGGCTTGACTTGATACCCCTTAAAAATTGCTTGTTTCTATGGACAATGCCTCAAACAGGGAATTGATGCAAATATTTTAAATCAGAGGATTATGCCAAAGGAAAAAAAAAAAAAAAAAAAAAAGGCAGCAGTTTCATGGCTTTTTAAGTATCCATAGCCAAAGCCTGGATAATTGATGCATAATATCTGTACCTCTACTTGTACTGCTGAAGTGAATCAATTGTTGATTATTTGATATGGATGGATGGGATATTGAGGCCCTCTCAGAAGATCTGAATTCCAAATTAGGATTGAAGGCCATTGCTTTGACTTTGGTTTTAAAAATCCATGAGGATTTCTATGTTTCTATATATGTATATTTATACAAATCCCCCAGGATTTGCTAGTTTACTGCAGCTAATGACCACTCGCAGATCTCACGTTGTGTTCAAAGACATATTGGACAACAAACTCATCTGAACTTGTTAAAGTAAATTAAATCATTCTTTGAGTTTTTCAATATCTCCCCTTCAATTTTTTTCTTTAGTATACCTACAAATAAATATAAAATAATCAGTGAATAACACTGGCTTGTCTCATTATTTTATTGCAAATTTTTTTGTATATTTATCTGCTATTCTGGATTATTGTATTTTCTTTCTCTCTCTGAAAAGACACAAATACTGTTCAGTGTCGCACATGTCCTCTAGCTGCTAGGCCACAAAAGAACAAGTTTTCTATAGATTCCGTACTATGTTTTTCAAAATTGTGCTGTTACAACACCCCTGAGAAATCTTAAATATGGTAGAGCATCTCAAAATACATCTCAAAATAGGTCTATACCTGCCTACCTAATTATGAAGAGATAAAGAACTCTCCAGATTACATTAACTATATTTGATTAACTCTCTACCTTTGTTGGTAGCCTAGACAGCCATCTTATACATTGCCATCAACAATGTAGAAATTTAAAGAGGAAAGTTGAATCTTAACCTATGATGCTGGAGATAAGCTGTCTTTTTCTTCACTTTGGTCATTGCTTGATACAGAGAGAAATTGAATGCCAAGTGCAATTGCCTCGTTCACTCAGTAGTTATCACTGATGTGGTGCACTATATGCATACTCTTAGTCCAGGATCCATCTCACATTGAAACAGCAAGACAAGTAAGATGAGTTCACCAAGTGCTTAAAGTACACAAACTAGCAGATTCTGGGATTTTGAGCTCATTACATTAATGATATGCAGAGATTTGCTGTTGATTGTGAGAAAGTGCTGCAGTTATAAGTAACGGGACTTGGACCTCCATTTTGCACAGAGACAATACAACACAATAATGTATTTTTTCAGAGAAATGCATCTCTCCATCTAAAGTATTTCTCAGATTAGATGATCAGATTACTGAAGATAGAGCTTTTCTGAAGCTGTTTGTTGAGATCTTTAATGCGTGTATTTCTTCAACTACCAGAGGTGCTCTGTGAAGTCATGACATGAGCCGGCAGCTCTGCACTAGAGGTCATGACCAAGTGAGGTCATGTTGGTAACAAAGTGCATTACTTGTCTAACAGAAACGTACTTACTCACGCCAGTATTTAAGATCATGCTACTGTTTGAAATAGAACCCATTTCACAAAAGTTGCTCCAAAAAAGCCTGAAAATCATTAATAGTGATAACTATAAATAATTGCAAATAATCAGCTAAACAAATAAACAGAAATCTTACTAACACATAGGTAAATAAAATCTAAAGTGCTAAGTAAATTTTAAAACTGAGGCATCAAGGAGAGGGTTTTGGAACTAATGATACTCCTGTATGTCTTTCTAACTTATTTCCTGCTGTTTTTAGCTGTTCAACATTTCTCATTCCTTGTTTATGCTGTCAGGTTAGTCTGCAAACCGTTTCAGCAGGACATTTTTATTGCTTCGTGCCTTCAGTATGGGTGCAAAATACCGTCAGTACTACAGAGACCAGTATCATTACTGTTAACAGCTCTGTCCATGTGTATTTAGCAATATTAAATCTAATCATCACAAAGCAGAAAACATTCACAGAGTGTGTAGGTTATTCATAGTTAGAAGGGTTTGCTTATTTGTGACTAACTAACATTAGAGCTATATTCCTCTCTTTGGAATTGCTTTTTTTTTAAGAATACAGCTTTGCAAAAAGCAGATAATCAGTGAAGGTCAAACTTGTTACAGGTTAGTGAGAACACAGGAGAGATCAATATATTGAGCGTCAGTTCTCTTATACTGGACTCTTCATTTTTAGAATATACTACAGATTGCATACTGAACTCCCAACATTTCAGATAGATAAAAAAAAAAAGCTAAGGTTTCTGAACTCCTGTTTTATTTCAGTTATTCTCTGTATTTGTGAAGAAGACAAAAAAATAACCACCAAAAAAAAAAAAATTATATTTGTCTGTAGTAATCCACTGTGTACTTACACCTTTTGAGTACTTTGATAAAGCTCTTTCGCAAGTTTGACTTAGCTGTTTTCTTGTTCACCTTTGACAAACTGCCAGCAAAATTGTGAAAAATTCCCAGAATGAGGTATAAAAGCAGCACAATCTTCAAACAGTGAGCAATATCACAATACTACTTTATCTTGTGTCATTTCCTTTGAATTATTTACAGAAAAATTATGTAGAGCTGGATTCATCAAGCAGGAGGTGTCTGCAATATAGATGTCTACATCTGGACTAGTTACCCTGCTGTCAATTTGTAGTTAGTGAAGAGAAACAAGCACTTTTAAGTAAAGTAAATATACTCAAATCTATAAATAGAGAGGAATTGTGCCCTAGATGTGCCTATTTCTCACAAACAAAGCCCACATGGAAGATGTCTTCTTTATTAATATCTTGTTTGCTGTATCTCATTTTAGATATCTTTAAAATATTCGCTGAGTATTAGCAAATAGATGCTTGAGGAAATTATACAAGATCTTCTTCACCTCAACGTTTGAAAAGGGCCAGAACATCAGAAAACATCACACAGGAAGTAAAATAAACTTGAGCTCGAATGCACACTAACATTGCGTGATTAAGGCTTTTTCTTTCTCATCAAGAAAAAGTACTTGCCACATCCTAGTACAGACCTCATCTACCCTTTACCTGCAACTTAAACTTTCCTGGCCTGACACTAGTATGCATCTCATCTAACCTAATGGCAGTGATAGAAGTGTATAGATGTATTTGCAGGCAATTTTGTTGATGACTTACAAGAAAATTGATTTATAGGCAACCGGAGTTTAAGTTATCTTTCTCGGTATTCAGCAAAAAGTGGGAGACAGAACCCCTGCACTTACATAGGTGTCAGGAAGCAGAAATTTGGATCCGAGAAAATGTCAAAAATTAGACTGCTTCCTGAAGCGAAATGGTGTAGGTATAATCATGAAATAGTATTATACAGTCACCAAAGAAGACTCTTTGCTGAGGTATTCCCACAAAAACCAGGGAAAGTGTTGAAGAAAAATCATGTACAAAATTCTTTAAAACAATAATTGCCATGGGAGGTAACAGAGAGGGTGAGAATTTAAGCCTCATTTTATTATTTGCCTGTTCTTATGGTGTTCTAGTGGAGAAAAGCTGTATAAATACTTCCATATTTACTTTCTTCTTTTTTTTTTTTTCTGAAACCAAATTTAAGAAATGAGTACATGTTATCCTCCATATGTGTTTAATATGTCGACCCTTCTAAGTTCATAGCCAAAAACTTTTATGCACTACTAGGAAGCAGAAAAAAAGAACATCGCTTACTCTTTTCTGAATTCTTTTTTGTGTTTTCTTCCTTCTCAAAGGTGAAGGAAAATATTAATCTATTATCAAATCCTGTCAACAGTAAAATAGTCCTGTCTGAACTTATATTAAGCTGAAACAAATTAAGTGATACACAATACACAAAAGTGTCTGTCAAGTAGGATCACATGCTAAAATTTCCCACTCAGAATCTCATTTACAATATTTAATTTTCTTTTCTTTTTACATTACAACAGATATACTTTAAATTTGTGTTATGATAGCCCAAAAAGCCACTTGACTGGAAATAAAGAACAGTTGATCAACACAGACCATTTCAATGGGAGAAAAGCAAAGAGAGAGAGAGCTGATTTTTTTTTTTTTTTTTTTATTTTTTTACTGAATTCTGTATTAATCAGAGTGATCTAATATTTGTTTTTTTATTTTTTTACATCTATCCTCACATTCATTTCTGAGTCTCTTGGGGATATTCTCTATTTTATTCAAAATGCAGTAGGTGTACTTATGTCAGTGCTGAGCATCCTTTTTGCTTGGTTAATTAGTTACAAGTCTGCAAAGATATAGACCTATTTTAAACATTTAATTTCCTTTATATTTTTAATTGTAACAAGGACAAGAACTCATTAAAACCATGTGCGCTTAATGTATTTTCCTCAGGTATTTTGTTTCTGTCAATTCTGCTCTTCTATGAATTCACTTTGTGGATTGAATCAGGGAGCTTAAGGAAGAACTTTCTTCCTGATCAATGCATGGAGCTTTGATTTTGCAAAGATTCACTTGTACGTGGACTCCTTTTTGGTTACAGTTGTTATTACCAAATGCTTCCAATTGTCATGCTGATATGATCAATTTATGGCAAAAAAAATGCTGGGTTGAACACATCTAGGAGTATGAGCAGTGCATTTCAAGAGAACAGAGGTTCAGACAAAGTAGTGAAGGTAAGTCCTAGGATTATAGAAAATTTAACTGAAAGAAATCACAGATTTGAAACATATCTGTGCCTATTATTAGATGACACAAAAAATACAGAACATTAATCACTGATACCATCTGTTCATTCCTAAAATAAGTTTGCAGTGATAGTAATAGTCCATTTTGATTTCATTCTAAACAGGAAGAATATTAGTCCAGAATGTGTTCTCATAGTTTAATCTTGAAATAATGGTTATTCATCTCCAACTTCAGTTGTTTGTATGTGTCTAATAATGGCCTAATTAAATTAAGAAATCCCTTGAACCAGTGGTGTCAGAAAGTTACAGCTACTTGAAAGCTGTTTGGTGACTCATGTGAAGTAAATTGGTCATGTCATTCTATCTTCTATAATGCAAATGGGATCAACATAAAATTCACATGACATTTGCCCTAATTCTTACTTCTCTTGGCTGAATCTTGAGGGCTTGTACCTCACAGGTAATACAGCACAAGGCACACAGACCTGAGGAAGGTTCAGAGTAATGATTGGTTCACAAAACACGATTTGAAGTTGTGAGTATATTTTCTAGCAAATCCCAGGAAATATAGATCATTATGCTGAGTCCTAGTTGCCAAGCCTTTCCTCTGAAAGGGTATTTCACTGAGGTGTGCTGTACTGACTCATGTTATCTTCTGTTTTCAGACTGAGTTTAACTACACCTGTATCTGCCTTCTGCAGTGAAGACCCTGAGGCTGCAGATTAGAGGTTTAGGTTCTTTGCTGAGGTTCTTTGTATTCCCTGAGAGGTGAATGATGGAGGAATTCAAACCACGCTTGTTTTCCACAGCTAGTACATGGAATATTGGAGAGGGCTTTGGTTTCCAGAGTTTTCCATTATGAATCTGTGATGGTGAAGAAACTCATGAAAAATTAAATTAAATGCTTAAAAGTAGAGTTTTGTACTTAGAATAAAAAACACATAGGAAAGAAAGAAGCTGCTATATGTGCAAAGGGAAAGCAGGTTATGATTACTGCCTCACGAGACGTATGGGAGTACATATACTTCACTCTGGCACATACTTTGTTTACCCAAAATATTTTTTAGCTTGAGGGGTTTCAGAATTTTAATGTAAAATTTCTTGATGTACTTTTTATTATTTAAAAGGAAGATGCTGTCGAGAACATCACAAGCATTGTAAATTATTGTTTATGTGTCAGGATGTAGGTGCCACTGTCAAACCTATTTACAAACATCAGTGTTCCTTTTTAGAACTAGAAAGAAATACTTGGATAATCAGAATATATTACTGAACACGTATGTGGTTGTATCAAGCAGGCAGTACATTAGATGACGCAATGAGCTACCTGGATAGTTAGTTGTACAGGATATAAACTAAATGTAGGACTTAGAATAATGGACTACTCCACATTTCAGCACTTTTAAAAGCTTGATGGTACAGCAGAATATTTGGTTTTGTATTTAAAGAAATCTTATACCTAAAAGAAGGAGTAAATTGTATATGAAATTACTTTAATTTCTGGGTATCATGTATCTTTATGGAAGTGAATGGTGGAAGATAGAGGACTTTTTCTGCAGAGTGATACGGTATAGTTGCTTATTTCTGTAACTGAACTTTCTATATATTCTTAAATATATGGCTTTTCACTAGAGATAGTGAGCAATGTGAAATATATATTTCAGTGAAAGAACAATGAATAAAGTGAAAAAAAAATGTTGTGACAGAAAAAAGTCTTGTCTAGCAGTTTCCAACACTGATTTAAAAGCTAAGTATTCCAAAATTCATCAGCCTTTCACTCTCACATAAAACCTCAACAAAACTATTAACAACAAACTCTACTGCGCTATCGTACAGTAGTTTGCCAATATAGCAATGTCAGGCAGAGCATGAGTTTTTCCAATGGAGATGACATAGCTATCCTGGAAAAGCTTATCCTTTTACAGAAAGGCACAGACTATGCCTAAACATAACTAGGTGTTATAAGCCATGGTAATTTCCACTTTTTTAAACTGATAGATGGAGGAATTAAGGAGTGCATGAATATATGACTATCACAGAAAGGACAAGGTCAAGTCTTAGGCTAGTCTACATGTAAGGAAAAAACTCACTAATGGTAGAAGTGTTTGCTGGCTACTGGGTCTTCTACTAGATAATGGGGGATTGGTCTTATCTTTATTTAGGCCTACTGAATAAAACAGAAAGTTAAGTACAGTGGACGTTAGGACTCGAAAAAAAAAGTGCAAAATATGTTATTTATGTTATCCATAAAATGTACATGAATTGCTGGCTCTGAAACAGTGACTTTTACCATTAATTCATATACAGTAACGTATTATACAATTTTTCAATTTTTTTTTTTTGTCATTCAGCTTTGTAGACGTAAGTCTTGCATTGTCAATTCATTATTTAAAGTGGAACTATTGCTATTCTGAAACTACATGTAGGAGCAACCTGAATTAAATAGGAAGGTAAAAAGTTAAGGTCAGTTTTGAGAATTGTATTTAGCATTCATAGATCTCTTTCCTGCTTTGAAGAATTAACCTGAGTGTTTCACAACGAAGACACAGCCTTAACTTCTGGCTATTTAAACTGATTAAAGACCAGATGTCATAATTCCAGGTTTGGGTGCAAATGATATTTCTCTTTAAGAAGCAATGCATTTTGTCATAGCAATTTGTGTAAAGATGAGAAGTCATGAAATAGGCTGCCAAGTTCTCTCTGGTTCAGTTGTTATGATTCTTGCTTTTGACACAATGTCATGGGTTCAAGCCTCAAAGTGGCATTCTGTAGTGCTCTACTAATAGAAAATCTATCCGTACTTTAGGTGACATTTTAAAATAGGCTCTCTGGCAGCTATCCAAATGTATGCTAAAAGTCATAAGAGGCATTTTCAGATAAGAGCTGAAGATAATAGTACTCTCGTGGGCAGCATCTCTTCTCTCTCTAAAGCTTACTCTGATGCCCAAGATTGTCTGTGAGCTATTGCTGAGCACATCTGTAATGGCTGCTTCATTTTCTGCAATGTCATTTTGTAACAAATAACTCATTATCCTTCAGAGATGTTCAATATGTGGGTGTTAAGGAGCATTTTAAAATCAAATTCTATTCAG
The DNA here is from genome assembly GCA_013396935.1 of Baryphthengus martii. Lineage (NCBI taxonomy): Eukaryota > Metazoa > Chordata > Aves > Coraciiformes > Momotidae > Baryphthengus > Baryphthengus martii. Next base: position 56,592 of record VWZK01012181.1, read on the forward strand.
AAGCTGCTAATCTATGTCACACAGGCTTTTGTCACTTATTATAAATTAACTCCTTGATCCTAGTAACTGTTTCACTCATTATATGCTAAGGTATCATACCCAGACTCTCTGAACATCCCTGTTCAGTGATGAGTTAGCAGGCAACAGAAAATTAGGACAAGGGGAAAAGAAGTTATTTTGACTGATGGCAACTATTGACCTATTCATCTTCAAAATTAAGTTGTTTCTTTTCTTAACACTTTCTGAGTCTACAGATAATTCTCCGATAAAAGATTTTTGAGCAGTAGTGTTTTGGCTGTTGATGAAACGGTATTTTTCATCTTGCATCAAGGGCTTAGTGCACTTTAATATTGTGTTAAGTACTGTCCAGTCAGGAAATAGAATTCAAGTCAAGACCATTATTAAAATCAGACTCTTCTTTGTGTCTCAATCAGCTGAACCTGTGTTAGAGGCTGTGGTGCCACAAAGTTAGTAGGTATTCTTGTGGAGGTGGGGGATGGTCTGTTCTCCCTAGTGGCAAGTGATAGGACAAGGGGAAATGGCCTTAAATTGCACCAGGAGAGGTTCAGGTTGGATATTAGGAAAAATTTCTTTACTGAAAGGGTTGTCAGGCATTGGAACAACCTGCCCAGGGAAGCGGTTGAGTCGCCATCCCTGGAGCTGTTTAAGAGATGAGTGGATGCTGTGTTGGAGGACATGGATTAGTGGTGTTGTTAGGGCTAGGAAATGGTTGGACTCGATGATCTTGAAGATCTCTTCCAGCTGAAAATGTTCTATGATTCTAAGATTCTATGATTCTAATACTGCTTAAGCACCATCTGAAAGTGAAGCTTTCAGTCTTTTAAGTCTCTTTCCACACATTCTTCCATTAAGAGCCCAGACAATTGATAGATACAAGAAATACTTGAAAATTTGTCCACTTCATATGCTTTTGCTTTTTGATACTGAAACTAAAATGCCTTAGACTAATTTTTTACTTTCACAGTCCTTTCTGGCACAACACGCATAGTTCTAATGCACTTCAGCTGGGACTGAGAACTGCACAAGAGAAAGAGACACTGTTGAAGTGGGTTTTGAGTGAGGATGGAGGGGAATAGTCATATGTCAAGGATAACTGATTTGGCATAACATATAGGTAGCTGCTTGATAAGTGTTTTTCTGTGGTATACAAGAGGTCAGCATGTAAGACATTTTCTGACTTATTAAGAAACACTTACAAATAAGAGTAAAAGAATACCTAGCCAAAGTATAGAAAGGTGTTAATTGAAAAAATACACCAACAGAAAATAAATTAGGAAAAGAATGAATGTAGCATGGAATAGCTTTATAACATTTCAAAGGTGAAGACAGTAAGTTTGAATTTTTCACTGAAAAAGGTGAAGAGTCACTGAAATTGGTGGATTTTGATGAATATATTCTGTAAAGGCTGAAAATAAAAAGATCTTAACAAAGGCTCATTACAGAGGATAGTCACCCAGCACTGTGTGTACTCTGACCTCTACTCTTTGTCTGTACCTTGTTGAAATATTCTTCTGTATCTCATTAATATATCTTTCCTTCATTATCTCTTTAACTTACAGGACATGTTAAAGAAATTAGGAAACCATTATGGTTCTTGTGTGGATTTCAATATTACATTCAAATGATCTATAACTTAGGTGATAAATAATTTTGTTACGCATCAGGTTTTATTTGTCTACTGCATGTTTATCTAATAAATACAGAGCAGGTTCAGTGCTATTTTTGAAGTCTAGTGAAGCTCAATTGATATGGAAGAGGCAAATATTTAGGCTTCATCACAAATTCCAAACATTCAGATCATCAGAATTTTGTACAAAACCCCTACATCTGTATTGTGAACATTTCTGCTTCACTTTCTTATGCTTACTTACCTACATGCCCTATGTGAACTATTCTCTTACAGAAGAGCACTTTGTAGACAAGTGAAGTCATTCCAGTGCAGAAGCAGTGCCACCTTCTAAACAGCTTTTTTTTTTTTTCTCCTTAGGATGTGATAGTCAGAATCGAGTGAATAAAGAAATGAATATTCTGTGCATAACATGATGCTAACAAACCCACTTTGCTGAGATTACACATAAATCCACTGAAAGAATGGACCTGCACAGATCTATCATTGATAATTTAACTACATATTACTTAAAAGTGAAGTCTAGCAGTAATACCTACATTTTTATTATATTGTGTTTCAAACAAGCAAATACATTCAGTACATAATGTTATTCCAAAGAATCTTCCAGAATTATAACGAGTCACATTAGGTGGCTTAATGGCAAGGAAGGGTTGTTGCCTAAGCAACTTTATTGACTCCGCCAGCAAAGGTTTGCTGTACTGTCAGAATTAGAGCCACATTGTTCTAGGAATGGTAGAAAAAACAAACTCTTGAGATTTCATAGAATCAACAACTGTATCTTGAGAATTATACGAAATAGGAAAGCCAAATTTAAAATGTAGGAAAGCAAAAATGTGTACTTTCACTTTGATGAAAGAAAATAGCTTTGAACTGTTTCTCTGCAGCCTGAGTGCAGCTGTTATTTGATTGTACCACATGCAACAGCATCAGATGATTAATCTGCAGATATACAATTTAGGTGACAAAATTACGAATCATAGATAATTGACATGACTAAAATATATTGGTCAATAACAGTGGAAGTAATCTCTGATTCTAACTTGAATGGTATGTGTAATAGGCTGTGGTACAAATGGCATATAAATAGTTTCTGACAAAACTAAACTAATGCACTTAGTCTGAGGCAACATGCAGTATAATTTCAGTGACTCAGGCCTGTGATATAATTTAGGACATGTTGATGTCTCTCCCTATCCTACTTAGTTCTGTGATGCTTTAAGAGCTTACTAGACATACAAACAGCCTAACAAAGCTAAGGACAGATTGATAGTGGTAGCTGAGATCACGTCTGGCAGACAATGGACTTTGAAGGCTTATATATTTCTTTAAAATGCCCAACTATCAGACTGTGTATGTCTGATTTCCACTTGCAGAGTAAGCCTGTGAGGGGAACAAGGGCACAGCTCCCCAGTGGACCCCAGATACTTTCTGCCACTCCTGACAGACAGCTTGATTTCTGTTGTTGGACTCCAGGGAGGTGACATGCTGCAGCCGCTGGCAGCATACTGCGCAGTCTAGCTTCTGCTCTGCTAAGTTTCAAGTGTAAGATTACCCTCTATTTTCATTTTTCCTTTTCTCAAGCTTTTCTCTGGGTTTTCGGAAATGAAAGGTCTGAGTAGGTTGTTGCTTAATTTATTTTGTCAATGTGGTTTTTAGATTTAGATTTCCGAAGCTGATTAGGGGATTAAGCTGCACAACTGCCATTAACGTCAACATCCTTTCAGACAATTTGAGAATTAAAGCATGCTTCTTTGGATTTTACAATTTAATGATGGTATACATTATATATACATATTATGGGATTCTATAACAAGCAACATTTGGGAGCAACTTTTTCACAGTTGGTTCTAAAGGAAACTCTTGCTGGGCAACTGATGGAGTAAGTCAAGGTGAAGAAAGGCAGTAGAATTTGTCTTCATATAACAAATTAATTCTACTTCCTGAATTATAGTGATATATACAGAAAAATCTGAAATGAAGTGTTATTAACTTGTATTAATGATAAATAAACAACTGAGAAGCCATATGAGAAATACTTGGTTTTAGAAAAGCTTTGAAAAAATTATGACTGGTAAGAAAAATATTTATAATAAAATATTTTTAAAATTAGTATCCAATTTAACGATTGTAGTCAAAATGAAACAAAGACTGTCACTCATAATGAATCAATAGTTGTTTAACTTATATTTTTTTTTGTATTTTGTCACATTGATCATGATTACAAATGTCAGACTCGAATCTATATTTTCAGATTCCATGAGAAAGGTGCATCAAACAAGCACGGCATGATCTGACAGCACAGTAGTCTTTTGTTCCTAAAGAACAAAAGAATAATTAACTACACTGATGCCTGGAATGTCTGAATTTTCATTTGAGATGTGGTTTCTATTATTTCAATAGCAATTCTTATTTTTTATCCTCTGAACTGGCATTGGATTTGAATGCAAAGACTAAAAATTCTGGTTTGTTTTTCTGGCAATTATTAATACAGATGTATTTGAACTGTTCTCTTCATGTCTTTAATAAATATAATTTCTTTTGAGTCTGTTTAGAGCACTTAATTGTAAATCACTCTATCTGAATTTTATGTCTCCTTCCCAGTTCTCATAAAAAGTAATCTTCAATCATAATGAAATAGTACTTGGGGCAAGAGTTCAACCTAATAATTGCCATTTAGGAAAGTCAATTTGTCATTGACAGTTCATATTTAGGTAGTGATAGGTATCAAGCATTAAGCAGATCTTTCTATGAAATGTTCAGAATACTTTACAAAGCTCATATAAGGAAACAAAATAATAAGAAAGTATTGTGGTTGAATCATAGATATACATATATATAAGGGAAAGTCAGCATTTTGAAGTGTGGCATCCTGTTCAGCTTGTAGGAATGACGTACACAATGTACAGATATGCAAACTTAGCTTAAATTTTGAGTTGCAGGCTTCCAGACTGGAAGCACGGTGCAACTGATCTCTGTAACAGGTTGTTCTTCCTCCAAACAAAGGCTTTCTGAGAGGTGAAAGTGTTGTTGATGTTACCAATATCTGTTATGCACTCAATAAATTAATCTGGAAGTTAGTTTCAATGAGAATGAGGATCTTACATTAATTTGCTTTACCTGAAGTTTTAGATCAATATTCTATGAGCATCTTTAGACACATTTTGTCGTAATTAATTTTTATTTTGTTGGGTCTTTTTTAATCCTATGCTGCTGATCTACAGTGAGCTTCCTCAAATAATTGTAATAGAAATAATCTCATGTTTTCATAGAATAAAATTTCTGAAATGGCAAAGTGGCCATTAAATGTACTAAAATTTAGAGTAATAAAATTGTAAATGCAGCTGTTTCAATTGCTACTACAAAGAGAAGCTTATTTCCATCTCTGGAAATCTCACTTGAATTCTGTGAAGTATGTATTCACCAACACTTTGATTTTCAGTTTCAAAACCAGAAATTAAACCTTTGTTATAAAATTAGGAAATATTACATTTTTCATTAAACCGGAAAGAATTACATTAACAAAAGAACAATTTATTCATTACCTTAATCTGACATTGTGTTTCTGACATCAAAAATATTTTTGTACAAAAAAAAATATTTTTTTATGCTCTGATGTACAAAATATTTTTCTAGACAGTACCACTAAGAGAATAATGGATATTGTATTGTACCGCATTAGATTAGAACAGATTGGGTTATTATAGATTATACAATGTCAAGTTAAACCAAGCTGTAAACGTAAGGCTGCAGTTGAAAATCTTTCTGTGTACTTTTATACCAATTTTATTTTTTTTTCCTCAGAGCAATGTTGCTCATAAACATTAAACCATGCTTTCACAATATTTTGAAGAAGGGAAGCATATAAACAGGGGGCATAATATGAAACCTCTCTTACAGTAATTGCATTTACTCTGGTGTGAATATTATCACAATTACATGAACACACACCCTACCATTTGTATTTTGCTAATAAACCTTACCCTGCATCTTGGATTTACTCTGAATTATTCGAGATGACAACAGTCCCAAGAAGACTGCAGGGTGCTTATCACAGTGCCATGGAGCTCCAGGAAACCATCACCACTGTAAGGGAGGTGGAAATAGCTCTGGAACCAGAAACAAAACCAGCAGGTCAGGCTGCTATAGCTTCCTAAACTGCTAAAACCTCCTGAACACTGACCATGTATCACTAGACCTTCAGAGTCTGTACTTGAACTTTCTTGTCAAATCACCCCTGATACTCTCTATCTCCCAATACCTTCCACCACTCCTGACCTCACACATGCCTGCTCTGTTTCAAATTTGGAGGGTTGATTTTGAGAAGAGTTTCACCCAAGACCTTTTATTCTACCACCATCTTGGTGGTATGGGAAAATTAGACAAGAGCAGAGTTCTTCTGTGATGTTCAACTGGTTTTAAGCTGTGTTTGAAACTGCATGGTGAGATTGAGACACATGGAACAAGCTTAGTTTTACCAGGTTGTGGTCATCAAGGGATAAACATTTTTGTTGTATTTTTATTTAAAATTTGTGCATTAAAATGTGCATTTCTGTATATGTCTACTATACTTACTATCCTAGCCTATTTAATAGAACAATATTAAATATTAATATATTAAATATTTATTGAACCGATTCGGGATCCCCTAAAAAAGACTGTGATTGACAAAATAAAATGGACACTACTTAAAAAATACAAATTCTAATGGAAAATGTAGGTCAATAAAATAAATCATAGGGCTTGATTTATAGACTAAATACTTCTCTTTTTTTAGCTTCTTTTTTCCTTTATCATTTTGGAAAAAAAAAAGGTAATAGTGATTGTTTAAGTATTTTCCTGCATTTCGTCATCTGCTAAAACAAGTGATCATTCATATCAGAAAAGTCCTGACAGATTTTCGCAGTGTTCTTGTTACAGTATATTAAACTGACATCTAATTCTTTTGAAGCTTCCTGTGGTTTTCAGAGTACATGAATATTATCCTCTATGAAAATCACTCACAGAAAGAATAAAAATCAGAGTTCTGGTACATACAGTTCCAAGTTACACAGCTGTAAATCCAATTGTGCTGTATGATGTGATCTGTCCTTAAAATCTGCAAAAATTCTGGCTTGCTCTAGACATCTAAACAAACCTTGCATCATGGAACAAACAGTATCTACTCCTAGTTCTATGGGAACCAGTGCTGTGTGACCTTTGTCAAATGTAACTTCCCAGTTATACTAGTCTCTCCAGGTAGATTTTAAAATAGACATTATTCTGTGCATCCCATTATAGCATCTGCCCTTCTGAGGAACACAAAGCAAAACAAAATGTTTTCCTTTTCCCTCTTAGGAGTCTCAGGTGGCACATCAGGCTGCATCTAGACCAGTACACAAAAAAAAAAAAAAGGCCTAAGCCTAAGCTGCTTCTCTGTCCAGGGATTCCCATGCCACAGCCTGCCATTGTATGTCTCAACCTCTCATCTCCCCACCTTCCTCAAAGCAGGATGGCTTCATCCTTTCCGCTTCCTAGGAACAGTGTTTTTTCTTTGCTGTTCCCTGAGCAGTGCCTGGTTGTCGTTTGCGAGAATGCTAACTGACATAGACTGAAGTACTGCTGGGGATGTGCAAGTAATTAAAGAGTATGAACTACCAGAAAGCCAGGTCCTAGACAAAGAGTTCACCACTCCATAGATAGCTTATTTTACTTAAAACCCCTGAACTCCTTCTGATTGGCTAAAAGCTTTGGCCTACTTTACACTAAAAGCTTTTTCTTTCGAATTTTCTTCTTTTTTTTTTTTTCCCCCTGGGTGCAGTAGCCTTGCCAAAACTGCTTCTGTTCTCCCAACATCTGTTTGTTTCCTCTATCCCCTGAGTTCTAATTCTCCAGAAATCCTGAGTAAAAATAGCCTAACCTTCTTGTTGCTCTCCCCTGGTGTTTCTTTCATTCCTCTTTCAATCTCGTCAGAGTTTTTTGTCATCCTGTGGATACGTAACATCTACGGGAGTAAAAGTATCTGCAGTGACAGGCTGTATCCCAAAACTAGACTAGATCATAATAAGCAGCAGATTGTGGAATTGTACAAGAAAGTATTTTGGAACTACTGCTTCCTTTGTTCCTACACAACATGAGTAAGGCCCATGAATGGTGAGTCATTTGAATTACCCTGAGGCAGTACAGTATTACTGCTCAAAATTTTCCTTATGGGCAAAGTGGAAGCATACCTTATACACAAGAAAAACCAAGAATTTACTGTTAGTATAACAGAAATCTGGAGAGTGTAATCATTATTAGCGCAGATTTAATTGCAACAGAAAAAAAAAAAGAATCACAATGCAGTTTACATGTTCAGTTACCTCTCCTTTTCCTGATTTTATGCCCATTCTCTCCTTGTTCCTCTGCGTTGTATGGTTGGTGGTTTCACTTTGGTGGTGGAGGTCAGGCAGAATTATCATGAGCAACTGGAGTCCTTCACTGGGAGGAACATGATGCTCATGTTGATGGTTTCTTCTTCCTCCCTCAAGAATATACTTGGGGTCATTTTTAGACATTGGTTAACATGCTTCTGCACCTTTGCTTTGCCATATCTCCAATGCCAAGCCCGTGCTCCATCCAATGCCTGCACTTTCATACCCTGCAACCTGTGTCTCTTCTTCTCTAGTATCAATCCCTTATCTCTTCACACTGCACATTGAGTCATAAACATGTTAGTCATAAATAACCTCTTCTACATACAATAACTACTTTTACTGCAATCTTTATAAAGCATTACTTGTACCACACAAAGATAAAACAAAGGAAAACAAATTAAACACAGGCCAACTAGAGAAATTAGTCACAACTAAGCTGACTAAAACAAAGGTTGAACTTTGGAGAAGTTCAAGTAAAGCAAGTCTGACTAGCCTCAGTCCTGAAGCCTTGCAAATTCAGCACAAATTTATGGCCTGTTAATAGTAAAGGGAATGTTGTATTACAGGGCTACATGCTTATAACGGTTCTATCAAATCAGGATTTACATACTGATGGTGAACAATTCTTTTTTGGGGGAGTAATAAACCATATCAGAGTAAAACTGAATATTTAACCGCAAAGTAAGATCCATGGCTAAAATATCAACTTCTAGCTGTAGTAAGTGATTAAGGAGTGGGACAGTATGTAACTAAAAGCGTGAAGGTACTTAATGTGAAATCCTTCCTGTCGCTGAGCTGGGCAGACAGCCATCAGAAGAGACTTCACAGTTACAAAGCAATTGTTCAATTGCTTCTGATTTTGTCACGCTTTTTTTGCCAAATCGGGACAATACACCGTTAAGGAACACTTCTGGCTTTGCCAGGATTGTATCATAGAGCTACTCTTCCCTTTATCTCCTGATGTCCCTGCCACTGACTCAAAATATATGTCCTGATAGGAAGGACATGGTGATTTTTTTCTTGTTTTTTTTTCTTTTTGTTTTTTTTCTTTTTTTTTTTCCAGTTGGAATACCTGGCTAAGTAAGACTTCCTGACACAATTGCGTAAGCTATCCTACATAACAATTATCTGCAGGACACACTAGTCATGACTGACTGCACACAGATGGTCACCTCACTGCTCTTATCTTCAGATCTGGGTGCCATTACTATTATTATCTCTATAGACTCATGCAAGGATGGTGAAAAAGAGGTATAACAACAACACGTCTCAATCACTTTTATCTGTTTCCTTCATCTTTGAGTGCACGTATCCATCTATGTACAATGGACTTAATAAGGGTCTTTTTCTGCCAGTACCTGATACACTGACTGATTGAAAAGTTTCCTATTTATCTTAGATGACTTTTCATCAACTCTTTGATGCATCTTAACTTCTCATAGTCTGTAACTCCTTGTATCTATATTGCTTAGCTGAGATAAATGGGTATAATTTTCCTGTAAGTTTGAGATATTTTTAATAGATTATGCAGAATTCACAAAGCTACTCACCATGCTTCTGAGCTGAAAGTATGTTTTTCTCTATTATTATGTGTTATTATCTGTGATTTCTTAAAAAAAAAAAAAAATCCACAACAAAAACCTCACAACAAAACCCAACAACAAAAAAACCCCAACACCCTACAATTTAAACCACTAAAACTTCAATAATAGACCTTAGAGCTTTACCATGAGAAAAGCACATCTTTGGAAAAATAAGTGTATTTTGATCTTGAAACGATGGGGAACCTTCCACTCTTTTCAAAGTGAAACTGTCTGTTCCAGTCAATCAGTACTGCCATTTCTTATTTCTCCTTTCATATACCTTAGAGCAGTGTTCTCAGACCAAACTGCTTCCCCAAGGATGCTTCCACAGTGTATTGCCTAAATATGCTTGGAACATGGATTAAAAATATGAAGCATCATTTACCTCTACACAGAAAGAATAGAAAGCAGTGAAAATAAAGCTGGAAAGCACCTCTTAAAAAGTTCCTATTTATCCTATTAACTAAATACAGGATCAATTTTCTCTCTGTTCTGGAATATGGCATTCCAAAATCCAGAAGCATAATAAGGATTTGCTCCAGCTTTTAGTGGCCCTTTCTGCAAAGTTTAAGGAGTTTTCATGAATATCTTTAAAGATTGTCATGTAAGTATGTACTTTACAGTCATCAATCATATGACTGACATGCTAAAGTTTGGTATAGTAAGCTTCTGGATCTTCATTCTTGTTGAAAGTGTCCTCACCATCCACGAGCTGTTCAGAACCATGTCTGATATTGTATTGTTGATGGGATGTCATCAACAATAAACTCATTTTAAACACCCCAGTCTGCTTTTCACACTACAAGATATTTATGTATTCACTCCCAGTAACGTGGAGGACAAACTCCAATGTATTTTCTAGGTTTCAGGCTTCTGACAAGTGCTTCTTTTACATCAATATGCAATGGCAGATCTTGTTCTGAATTTGTGTCCACAATTTTGCTTGTAATTTTCTAGTATCAAAACATTCTCTCCATAGAGAAAAATGCTAAAGAGCAAAATAGCAGATATTAAGAAACTCTTAAACACTGGCTTATTAAAATGAAAATTGCATCCAAAAATATTTTTGATACAGATGTAAATTGAACATTTATGAGAACTAGCCAGAAATATGTTAGTTTTTATTCTTTGGATATATATTACGAGGCCTAACAATATATATATAAAAAGACTTCATGTCAAGAGAACACAACAGCAACAGCATTTTGCTGTCACATTCAATGCTAATAGTACTACCCAACATCTTCACTGTATCTTTATTTTCTCAATATAAAACTTTGCCTAAAGCCTGAAAAAATAAAATGTCATGCATGTCCTTATCCCATCAATAGTAACCTATATCTCTTATCATAAAACTATTAAATGTGGAGATAAAATAAAATCTATACACAATCCCTGCTCTAAGGTGCCTAACCATATAGTGGGATTCTCTGGTGCCAGTACACAGCCATCGAGAATTCACCTTATGCCTCTACAAATGTTTCATAAGACCTTCACCTTTCCGGCAGCTCTCCAGCTGTAATCTTTATAATTTTTCATCCATGTAACTTCTTGCTTCAGACTTTAAATTTTACCATAATTCGCATGCCAGGAGTGATACTTGCATCACAATTTAAGAGCTTCTGGAGAGCTCCTCAGGTTTGAATGAGCGTGACATTTGTCACCACTGACTTTCCATTGGTTTTTGCGTTGCTTCACATGCTGGGTTCTAGAGAGCCTTTGTGTATGTTCCCTCAGTTATTTTCTCAGAGCCTTGGAAATGTCCCATGATCCTGCACTTCTGGTTGCTGCATAGAATCACAGAATCACAGAATTATTGAGGCTGGAATAGACCTCTGAGATCATCACGTCCAGCCTCTGACCTAACACCACAACATCAACTAGACCATGTCACTAAGTGCCACGTCCAATCTTTCGTCAAACACCTTCAGGGCTGGCAACTCCACCACTTCCCTGGGCAGTCCATTCCAGTGTTTAATCAGCCTTTCCATGAGGAATTGCTTCCTAATATCCCACCTAAACCTTACTACATAACATCACCAATCTTCTCCTCTCAACAGAGTGGTTCATTCAGGGCTCCAAGTACAGCCTGTAGGCAAGTCCACGTCTTGCACACAAGCTTCCACCAATGTGCTGTACATGGCACTGGCGTAAGCAAACTCAACGCTGAATCCAGACAAGAGCCTGTGGTGCTGCCCCAGAACTGACAAACACACCAAAGGTTGGAAAACTTAGACTGTCTGCTCCTTCATCATATTTTTTCAATATTTTCCTCTATTTCTGACTTGAATGTTGAGAGAACTGTAAAATTCCTCAGAGGCTGTTGAGAAGTTTGGAGTGTTAGTGTTTGGAATGTTTATAATTCTAGTATAAAACTCAGAATCAACAAAAACTTTCCCCCCCTACCCTGTTTACTTTATGCAAATACAGCATTTGTCTTGCAAATGGATGGAATCCGAATGACAGACACCAATTTTTTTATTGTATTCTAATATTACATATTGATGTCTTAAAATATGTATAAGGCATCAGTTCGATATTTTCTTTATCAGTAGTCCTTATGTTTCCTAACGCAATTCTAATTGACTGATATTCATAAAATTGAAAATGTAGAGGTAGAAAATACTTAAGTTGTGTGGTCAATCTACCTTCCTACTAGTGTATGTTTGTGCACTGTATAGTGACTTGCAAGCTAGTTTGAAAAGATTCAGACAAGATTTCAACCACCACTGTGGTGAATACTGATAGATATGCAAGCAGTAAGCTAATAACTCCTTTTCTGAGTTCCCTCCAATCTGCTTCTTCTCCCTAAATCCTGGTATATATCTATTTTCTTTTTTTTTTTTTTTTCCTATTTATACCTTCAAAGTAGTTATAGACTTCAGCTGTTGCTTAGGTAACGTATACAATTTCACCTGTTTATTTTCTCTTTATAAGTCAAATAACGCAGTTTCTGCTGGCTTTTACACTTAAGAACAAAACGCACTTGCAGTTTAAGCTTAATGCTCTCTGCCTCACAATTATGGCATTCTGAGAGAAAATGTGTGGCAGGCTGCCGTAAGTCAGTGAGTGATGATCTGATAAGAAAACAAATACTTCTGATTGTTTCTGCATTTGCTCTTTATAAAGAAGTCTCAGGGACATGAATCTCTAATCACTGCTGAAAAGTGTCTGGCATTGTATCAGCTTGAAAATTTGTAAATCTTCCTCCATACTCAGCACTGGTGAGGCCTCACCTCTAGTACTGGGTGCAATTCTCAAGAAAGATCTTGAGGTGCTGGAGCAGGTCCAGAGGAGAGCGACGAGGATGGTGAAGGGACTGGAGGGAAAGTCTTCTGAGGAGAGACTGAGGGAGCTGGGGTTGTTTAGCCTGGAGAAGAGGAGACTCGGCGGGGGGGGACCTCATCACTCTCTACAACTACGTGAAGGGAAGTTGTAGACAGGAGGGGGTCGGGCTCTTCTCCCAGGCGACTAGTGACAGGACAAGAAGGTATTGCCTGAAGTCGCACCAGGGGAGGTTTAGGCTGGGTGTTAGGAAGCTCTTCCTCATGGAAAGAGTCCCCATCCCTGGAGGTGTTTAAGATAAGACTGGAAATGGCACTTAGTGCCATGGTCTAGCTGAGGTGGTGGGGTTAGGTCATAGGCTGGACTTGATGATCCCAGAGGTCTATTCCAGCCTCAATATTTCTGTGATTCTGTGAAAATTTTCCTGGAAATTTTAACTGAGAAAAATTATGAGCTTTTCTCTGCTTCTGTTCGCAATGTAGCGATAACATGTAATGGGCAAAGCTGTTACAGCGTTTATAATTTGTGGCACCTTTAACTATGAAGTTTAATTGTACTCTGGTTATATTTTTACCTCTGAATTTTTTCATTTTTACAGAGATATTTTACAATTTTTACAGAGATATTAGAGTGACAGTAAATTTGAAAGGTTTGACAAATAGTTAAATATTGTAAAAGTCCATTCATTTGACTATAAAGAACATGTGAGATCACATTAATATAAAATAAAGATTTTTATTTTGTATGCAACCATGTACTGACTCTGGAAGCCAGTAACACCTGGTTTGCACATTTTATTTTATGACCTGAGCAAGATTTGTGTGGAAATTTTATGCATATTTATAGAGTTAAGAACCCAGCAAGTTTCCTCTGGAAAATCAGTGATTTCCCAGTAGTGAAAGTTGTGCTGCTCTAACATGAAGGTGGCCAGTATGAAAAAGGAATAATAATTACATGCAGGGATCATGTTCAATGAAGAACAATGATGGAATTCGCATTAGCTATTCCAAAAGAAATATTTTTTCTGTTTATAAAAACTTGCAGCTCTCCACTGTGCAATAACCCTTATTACACTGAAGACATGCATTGCAAGATTATTGTTTCCTCATGTGTGTGAAGGGATGGAATGAGTCATAAGATACTCCCATACTGACCAGAAGAAGAATAACTGCAAAAGGTCAGTCACTTCTTTAAAAAATAATTTTAACATCCTTTCACAAAACAATATAAGAAGTTTCAAGACAAATTCTCCCTTTGGTGAGATAGTTGGTCCTTTACCATGCTTCTTGAGGATTGCAGTGACATTCTCCTTATCTTCTACGACACTTAGGAATGACTTAAACTGACTTCTCTCATCATTTCCACTCTATCTCAGTCATCAGTTATTCTCCACAAATGGCTATAAATCCATTGACCTTCCAGGAGATTTTCTGAGTTTATATAAAAGGGTAAAAGTATGATACTCTGTTTCCCTGGTAAAAACAAGTTACAGAAACTCAAAGCACCTGTGGTTCAAAGTCTACAGATAAGAGACGAGGGAATATTTAATATAGCTCAGCCCATTTAAGTCTTGTGATACATCCGAAAGAGTATTTACACATTTGTCCAGATGAAAGAGAACCTGACAACATAAGGTTTATCCCACCACAGTAAAGAAATGTTGATGATGCCGGTATATATTTCTGTGTAGGAGATGAATTCCAGGGCAAAACATAGGAACACACAAAAGGGTCGGATGAACTCAAGGATTTTCTGCTCAAATAGCCTCTGATCAGAAATGGCAGAGCAGGGCAAAAATTTTGTAAGATTTCCCCAGAATGCCCTATCAGCTTCTGCCAACCTGCAGTTGAGTGAAGATGGCCATATAAATCCTCTGCATGCTAGAGCGACAGCACATAGCTTCACCTTTAATTTAAGAACTGGAAATGAATTCAGGAAAAATTACATGCCAGTATCCTGCAAAAAGAAAATGAGAAAAAAATTGCAGTAGGAGGAGAAATACACAATAGGAACATAACTTTGGTGTGTTCTAAATATTTGTTAATATTTTATTGTTATTGTGGTGGTGTTGATCTGAAACTTTTATTAAGGTTTCAGCTGTGAAGTCTATTTCCCAAATGCCAAACTCTTGTCCAGCAAGGGATTAAGCAGTAAAAAGAAAACACTAAAAATAAGATTGACAGTTTGTCTGCCAAAAAGAAAACGTGAAGCAATGTGCAAGCAAAACTACAATTAAAGTGCAAAAATGAAGGATAGGGAAGGCACTAAGCCTCCAAAAGTGCAATGTGGCATCTAATAAAATTGAAATGTACCAGCTTTTGTCTCTTCCATAGAGATGACGGGTCAGCCTGGTACATTTCTGATATGAAATTTCACCATAGGTTGCATTGAATGGTTTGATTTATACTTTTAGTTGCCTGGAAACTACAAAAAAAACTAGTGTGGAGAGGAAAGGTTTAAACCAACCCAAACTGGGGCTGAGGAAGTATGTGTCTTTCTTGCTGAAGAGTCAACAAGTAGATCTTTCTGCTCTTGATGGCTTTGCTACATCTCTAATCATCACCCTGAAGGTTAACTTTATGCCTCTTTCTTTCTCAATGTGGTCTATACTACAAGTTGTTTCCAGTAACTATAGTTTTTATCATTGCTTCTGCCTGGTAATTTCCACTCACTTCCTTTGTAATTTGTCCGTATAATATAAAGATGATCAACAGCAGTTTAGTAAAATTCAGAGTGAAAATCTACATTGCTATGTACACAATCTATGATAGTAAATTGTGGTGATATTGGGCTTGTGTTTTATGATCCTATTCTTTCCTGTTTCTAATAAAGATGAGGCATTTGATTTTAGGTATATTGATACAAGAGTGAGGTAGGATTTTCCGGGAGAAGATCCAAGGAAAAACCGAGATACAGAGATTCCCTTGTGCACAAGATTTTGCACATTTGCACTAAAGAGAAATTATCTGGCAACACAACTATTTGTATTTCAGTGACGACAGCTGTCAAATACATGATGCAGACTTGGAGTTAACATTGACTTAAATAAATTTCTTTTTTCAAACACAAACGGTTTGAATGTTTTAAAGCTTTTCTTTAAAACATAGGATTTGTTAACAGACAGAAAATGAAAGGCCACATCCACATGAAATACTGGGTATCTACTGAATTTATAGATATAACAGATCAATTTGTATGCCTTTACATAACCACTTAGCATGCACTTAGATGTAAGCATACAAGTAGGCAAGGAATGTGTCTTGCTCATGTAGCTTGCTGTTTAAACACAATATATGAATAAAAATTCAAACCAAATTAATTGAGAGGTTCTTCTACATCGTACTGTTATTGTTTGCTCATAAAAAATAATATTATGAATAGATGCTTTTGCCTAGCAAAATACACGTTTATGATAATTCAGAGTTGATTTTTTTCCACTCTGAAGAGTACTAGAAAAATAATACCAATTTTTTCTTTCTGACCACTTTCAATAATCTTTTCCCTGTTTTCTTCTAAGTTTTGTGCAGTTGATTTATGACAGAAATTGTGAACCATGAACAAATATCATCAGCTATTAATGGAAATAAGATTTCAAATTCCTAAGCTTTATGTTTAAATAAGTTTTAACTGAATTAATTTAATTCAAAAATATAAACATATCACAAGTCATGTGCTAAATGAAAACCATTAGAAATGCATCTAATAAGTAGTATTATTTATAACCTCATTACTAGAGTAGTCATCCATCAATAATTTAAAAATAGTATTTAATATTTTTTTTCTTGTTTTCACACTATTTGAGTTTATAGAGAAGGATATGTTCATTGAAGAAAGATACAGTATTGGCTAAAATGGCATAAATAAGCAGAATGGACAGAGAAGTGTTGTAATACTGATGTTCAGTACCAAAGAGCATCTGATATTCCTTGAATTTTGATAAAGAGAAATCAATAGATGTCTGACAGCTTTCTTAGTTCAACACTCATTGAACTACCCGAAGTGATGCTATTTTTCTCTTGGTTTTGGAAACAGAAAAGGTCATTTTGAGGCTTTCCTCACACAGAAATTCATAAAGAGACAGAATGAACTGATTTAGTTGAAAAGAAAGAGGAAAATCATTAATGGTGTAACTAAAACTTCCCTATTCAAATGAGAAACATTGCAAAGTACTGTAATGCTAAGACAGTTGGGCAGAGAGACCTGTGAGAAGTCTTGCATTCTCTTCCTTCAGCCCGTACATAGACACTGTGGATGAACTCATAGCTCAAAAAATCTGGGGAGGATTGACTCCAGGTCTGACTAAAGGTTACCTGGAATAAGCGGTCAAATGAGGTCTGCTGGTGAACAAAATATAATCTTATCAGTGAATATAAAATTTTCTTAGAAAATTCTTTGTTTCTGTGTTAATTTCTTTTATATATTGTAATTGGATTCTTATTTTCAGAGGTGAAGTTCTATTCATTTTGTCATTGCAGACTTCTGTTAAACATCAGTTGTGAGAGAAAGGGGCTATGTTTTGTTGACAAAAAAAGCGTACATAAAGACACTGTAAGTATTTTGTTCAATTGAGATTATCTCTCCAAAAGATTGGTTTAAGGCTAAGTTTGAACTTCTGTGTCCACCATTAAAACGCTGGGGAAAACAACACAAAAGCATTCAAGATTTTTTTCCAGTCAGGCAATCTGTCATCACTGTGAGCGTTGCTGTCTGCTCTGCGGTTTTCCGCTGCCAGTCCTGTGCGCGGTTGCCATCTGCCAGTCCTCACTAATTGCTATCCAGTTTATACTACTAGTCACATTTCTTTCAGGTAACTATCTGTCAAGCTTGCCGTTGGTGAAATTATCAGTTTTGAAAATATCTTAGAGAGAAGAACTGAAATCTCCTGAATTCAGGCTTCTGGAATAATGTGGGTTTCCTGGTAATCCACAGTATGTGAAGAAGGAGTTACGAGGTTACTACGATTTCAAGGTACATGAACATGTTAGAATCTTATAGCGTGAAATAAAAATGAGCTCCTGACTCTTGCTCTGCTTATGCATGTTATGTTTTCTTCCCTGAACAAACTAGATGACTCCAGTATATGTGGAAACCCTCAAAGGTCAGCAGTACATACTTGGGTACTTGTCTTATCCAGCAAGAGCGATCATTGTGTGAATTTTTGTCAGGAGCTGATTTGTGGGTTTAAGAGCTCCTGTGTTGTTGCAATTCCAGATTGAGAGAACATCCCTGTAGGAACTACTGCCAATTTGCAAAAGCATGAGGAAGCCCGTAGATTTCTTTCATTAATCCCAAAAGCCAGATAGACTCTTGACAGCTCACCTGTCAGGTACTCTTAGTTTCTGAATCTGTGCATCAATTGCACAGCAGAATTTTCTGTTTCAATTATGCTTCTGAATTTGACAATTTGGGGTCAACTAAAGTAATTTTATGGTCACATGTCTCTACTTTTTATACCCAGTGGCTGCAAATGGGAAAGACTGTTTTATTTCCCATGTAATATTTTGACCAGTTTTTAGCAATAAGCACACATTTTATATTTCTCCTGTGTAAGAGGCCTATCAATACATTTGCACATGCTTTATCAGGAGTGGTTTGCATGTAAGAAGCTCAGTTTCAGATAGACAATTCAAAAGCTCTAAACTAGCAATCAAAATTTCTGCATAACAAGCTCTTTAGCTTTCATGCATGGGTGGTATAATATGAGTTTATATGCAATTATTTTGCTTTAAACCAGAATCAAATTCAACTTACACTTCCCACTACAAACTATTTTTGCCAATATGCCCTAAAATTTATCCAACTAGAAGTTAAAGAGTTAGATGCAGAGCTTGACACCTCAGCCTCTAGTGCGGAAGCTCTTTAACATCTCTATCATGTTTAAGTCAACAGACCCTAGTAACTCATGATCCTTTCTCATTTTAATTGCTGCAGGAATTAAATATTTTCTTCTCTTCTATACAAAAACTGTGTGGGTTAAGTAAAACTGCTACTGAGTAGGTAGACACTAAGAACTATATGAAGTCTTTACTTGTGTAGCAAAGCCAGTTTAGTTTTCATCCAAACTTGGTAGCTGATTTGGAAGATTAATAAATAAATAAATTAAACTAAGTAAATAAATAAAATAAAATAAAGTAGGTTATTTGCAGGGCAAGGTCTGGAAATACATTGACATCCACTTTTCCTGCACCCGATCACTGAAATGGAATCAGATATGTTTGGTATTCTGTGGTACCTAGAGATGAACATTCATCTCTGAAATCTCAGACAGAAAATAACAGCTTGATTCCATTTCACTCTTACCAGTTTAGGTCAACAAAGACTTACATCTAACTTTGCACAGTAACCCCAGCACTTTCCAGAGATCACTAGGCTAAAAACTCCAACCTTACTTTCCTATCACTTAATTAAGAAAAGTAAATAGGTCATCAGTTCACTTAAATATTACTGGAAACCTTCCTTCAGCCACTCTTAATCTCTGCATATATTGTGAGTAGATTAATTAATGACAAAACGTCTAAAATAAAGTATTTGCATAAGTCTTTGTAGGACCAAGGCTGGTAATAATGGCCATATATAAGACATCATTCCACAATTTAACTTAAGATGTTTAATTTTTTAGCAAAAATAAAAGCTTTATAGCACCATTCAAATGTCATTCTTCAGGTGGTATGGAAAATGAGCCCAACAACTTCTGAGGGGCAAAAGACTACGCTAACAAATTATGTTCCTGTTGACCTGAAGCTATCGAAAAGGTAAAGAATTTATTATTTCTTTTGGCAAGTGCTGCAACAATTACGAGCCTGCTCGATCAAAAAATATTTTCACAAAATTTGAATCTCTCCAGGTTTAATTTTGTCCCGGTTTGAGACGAATTCAGAG
>VWZK01012184.1:0-16276 GCA_013396935.1 Baryphthengus martii
AAAGAAAGAAAGAGAAAAGTGTAAGAAAGAAAAGTGTAAGAGAGAAAGCGCATGCCAGTGTTTTCTTCCCTCCTGAATTTTTAGAAATGCTTCAGGAAAAACTAGTGTACATAATTAGAGATCCTTTTTCCACCTTGCAAGGCAAAACCTTGCTCACCATAATATTTATGATCAACTTGACAGACTGTAACATGGTCCTTTGGGATCAGCACAAAGAAACACCCTATTCTGGGGAACTGAAGGCACTGACTGCTGCCTGGGTGTGGGCCTGTAAGCAGCTGGGAAATCCTGCTCCTTTGAAATATGTTAGACTTTGGTTTTAGCTGGACCAAGTATTTCAAGCTCAAATTTTGAAAATTATTTCACACAGATGCCTGGAATTTTCTGTAAGAACACTGACAAATTCTGGTGAATCAATGTGACCATCATCACATTTCAATTTAGTCATCTTGCAGAATCAGACTCGTGACTTCAGTTTCCACAACACTGCAGCTTCTCGTTGTCATTATTCAGATATAGGTGTGTTTGAAAACATTTCTTATGGTTATACCTAGTGTATAGTGCCTGTCTTTATAATACTTTCATGTGAGTTCAGTACGTGAGTTGGAGTAACTGGAAAGTAGATGTGAAAAGACAGGTGAATACACCAGCCTCATACTGCAGCTGAGTTAATGATCTTGTCCACCTGACTGAGTTCTAGGGGCTGGTGGTATTTTATCCTTAAATTTTCCTGCAGGGACTAATGAGGGATGGGTGTAAATAAGAACTGGTCCTTACACGACAAAAAATAAAAGTCAAAGGTTTCTACAAAGTCAAAAATCTTTTCGGGCTGGATCAGTTGTTATCAAAAAGAAGATATCCCCTATCCAATGAAGTAACCTGTAAAAAAAAAAAAAAATAGCCAGCAATATTGTCTGTTAACCTCATAAAACTAAAATATTTTTCTTTGTTCCACACATTCTAGAATTTAACCAATTCCTCTGACCAGATCCTCCTTTGTCCACTTTAAAATTATTTTCCTTTCCTTTCCTACATTCTGCATTTTTCTGCATCTTGCTCAGATGCTTCTGTTTTATAATGATGTTCAGTGTTCTTTAGTATGTCCCATATCTTTGTTGCATTTTTGCGCTTACCTTTTCCTTCTAAATGGCAATTTTATGTAGCAGCTCATAGAAGTTGCAAATCCCTTGCGTATATTGGGAACAACAGTCAAGGTTGGTGTTGTGTTTCCTTACACTCATTCCTTTTAAACATCAGATCACTACTTTCAACATTAATTTTAACTTCCACTAGATCATTCTGACTTTCTTATCAGAATAATATCTTGCTATGCATGAAATACTGTTTTAGAAGTGTGAATCTGGTTTCTTCGTCTACATAGTATGAATTTACTAATCTCCCAGGCAAACTGTACTGAGAGCTACAGAAATCCTGTATCTCCAGTGTGTAAGATCTGAAGTTAGAATGTAAAAATCACTCTGAACTTGGAATATCCCCAAAGGTAGCCAGATCAGTCACTGGAAACAAAGGAAAAACTGTGTGAGAAAGGGAGACTATAAAAGAATAAAAAGGTATATCAAAGGAGATAAAAACGACTGTAATTTTGGGTGGCACAAAATTATTAATTACAGATTTACTAATAAACTTGCATTCATTTATTTCATTTAGGGTAGTCTGAGTCCAAGGTCACATTCTTCAGTTGAGAATGAAGTCAGATGTGGTTGAAAGAGGGACAGGAAAGTGAGGAGAGGAAGTGAAAGATGTTAGCACATAAGAGAGCTAGGAAATACACTTAGTCTTTTGCATACTTTTATCAGACTCTTGGCTACTTTTATCAAAGTCTAAGCCTCCTTCAATATTGCTTATTTACAGTTTGTCATGGAAGACAACCACCCTACCCTCAAAGCCAGCATTGTATATCCTGCCCCTCTTACTGGTGCTTCTCTTAACTGGAAAAATGCTAGCGATTTATTCCACTGTCTAAAATGAACCATAAAAAAGGGTTAACAAGACACTCATGCAAACAATAATGAATAGAAATAAAAAATAGGGGAAAGAGAAATTTGCCTTTCAGGCTTTCAAGGGGCTTACAAAAGAGAATGTATGAAACTTCTTTTAGTTTTTCCACACTTGAAGAAAACATTTTAGCTAAAATATCACCCTTGATCTTGTTTTCTATTTCCAGTGTAAATTGTAACTTTCTTTTTACTGTAACGGTTTTCAATACCACTGATGTTGACAAAGATGAGAGCAATTTCTGATGCTGTTAAAATAAGCTGGCTTGTGAAAGCTTTAACTCATTTTTGAGCTCTTTACTTTTTTATTACAGCTTTTCTCTCTCTCTTGCTTTTTTTCCCACTATTTTGAAACTAATATGGTATAGGAAGTCAAATATTTAGAAAGGCTAATTTTGGAGAGCATGCAGCATGTAAACTCAATACAAGGACAATAATGGCAGTGTGCTTAGCATTCACTTTAATTTTCCTGTGGTGTTAACTTGGCACCTGAGGCAACTTTCCCCTCTTGAGAAGTGTCAAAATATATCATTCATTAGTATCAAACTTAAAATAAATTCATTAATATTAGAAAGAGATGACTCAATACTTTAGATGATTAACATGGAGCACTAGCTATAGCTTGTTATGATGCACAGCACACAGCTCATACATGGTATTTAAACAAGAAGCAAAACAAGGAAAAAAGCTTTAATTTTTTTTTCTTCAGTGCTGTGATTTAAGCTAATCCTTCAGATGGTTTCTTTCATTCCTGCCATTGAGGATTGAGATGATGGACAGATTTGCCCTCTTCAGGTTATCTCACAACCCCCTTCTTTTTCCCCTTCCTTGTCCAAAATGCATGGCACTGAAATATTAGTCCCCATTCAGTATATGCAGGGATGCAAAAAAATGACAACAAAATATCTGCAAGATGTGAGAGCTTCCAGGAAGAGGATTATGGATGCTAAGTATCTTATACTATTGTACCTAGTGACAAAATGCTGGGTTTTGCCCTTACTGAGCAACATTTGTCAGCATACTTTCTCCTATGCTCTTCTGTTTTTCTGGTAGTTTGCGATGCAAAGGATACAATCTCTGGTTAAAATAGAGTCACTATTTCTTCTCTCATAATTTCTATTTTCTCTCCATTCTCTTTATTACTCAGAGAATAGCTCCTAGTCTGTGGACATCTCTTTAATACAAGTTAAAATAATTCTCAAAAGTCATTTTAGTCAGCAAAATAGGCTGGATTAAAATGGATCCAGGTCTGCAGCAGCAGCACAATAAAACTATTTCTATGCCTTTCCTTGGGCCTTACTGGTTTGCCAGCAGGGCTGAGGACCGTTGCTCTTGTTTCTTATTTGCAGTTCCTAAAAAAAACATCACCTGCTATCTGTTCTGTATCTAATGGACTGGTCTAGCAGACCTAGAAATTTCTGAAAAAAAGGAAACCTCCTCAGAAATGAGTGCAGGATACTATGGCCATACAGCACAGCTCAGAAAAAGAAGCGGTAAGATTTTAATGACAGATCTTTTTTTACGGAAACATTTGAGATCTTGGTGTGTTAAGAAATATATGCAAGCATTTGGTGCTGCATGGTTTATAATGCCCTAAAGCAAGTTGTAAGCCTTATCAGCATCTGGGAAGATCAGAACTTTCCGTTTGGGTTTTGATTAATCAAATATATTATGAAATCTTTCCTATCCCTGATTTTTGAGAGAGTCTATTTTTGATATTAATATGTCTCTACAGATTAGATACAGATCAGTTGTTTCATGAAAATAATTCTCTTATCTTTTTTCTCTTGTACAAAAAATTATGTTTTTTAAAATAAAAGCCATCAGATAAATATTTAAACACAGATTTCCTTCATGTGGGTGTCTCTTCCGTGCTATTTCACTTATAAGTCTTTGTACAAATGAAACACTTTGAAATGTAGGACGTTTAAGAGTCTCTAACTTTTGAAACAATCACTAGAGGCCTGCAAACTGCTTCCTAGGAGGAGACAGTCAGCTGTATTTCATTCAGCATCTTTATGGCTGTGTGTTAGAAGCCTGAGTGTTAAACCAGGAATCTCATCCTATTAACCCAGTCATATAACCTTGAGCTATCCAGACTTGCAGATGACAACACACAGTACCTCTAACATGTATATCAGCCAGGATGTGAGGTTTTTATCAGGTACAATTAATGTTTGAAAGTACCTACATTAAACAGCCATATATGCGTAGTTTGACCCAAAAGCATCTACCACTGTAAATTTTCCAGTGTTAGAATAATAACATCAGTCACTTCTACCACTGTATTAAGGGTCTGTCAGTAATTACATTATAATCCTCTTTCATCCCTTTGGATAGGGCTAATGAACTTCCTTTTTTTTTTTTTTTATTTCACTAAACTGGAGAAAATTGATGTTTTAATGTTATAAATGTGCATATCAAAAAGGACTATCAAAATGAGTGCTCTCAAGTATTTTTCTACTCTCTCGTGCTGTTCACGATAGCTCAATAATTTATTTGGTTTTTTTTTAAAAAGTATTTACACACAAATTACTTCTTAGATAAAAATAGGCATTCAAGATTTAATATTTTAACTTGAAGAAGGACATAGTTTTCCTCTTCAGAAAGTCGATTTATTACACAAATGAAATCTTCTTCAAGCAAAATGACAAAGCTCTTTACCACACAAGCTAGAGGTCCAATCCTGCCAGCTGCTGAGCAGTCTGAGCTCCAGTTGAAGCTGACTGGCAGGAGCCCAGCACCTTCCAGGATCAAGGCCATAACGCATAAGCACACCAACTACTTTGATACCAGCGACCTTAAATGTTTTGGACCATGGTGTCAATGATCCATGAACTAAGACAGATTTACTGTACACAAGTGACAGTGGTGGTTTAAGAAGAACAAGTAGGGAAGTTGTGTCTGCCTTTATTTCAACTCTCCTTGCTAGCAATGCGTACCTTAAGCCCAGAGTTTATCAATGTATGGCAAGTTTTGGGTTTTTCTGTTGAGATCTTTTTTGTTTCTCTGTGTGTAATCTAGCTTTACAAAATTTCTTCCTTGGTAAGTGATAAGTTTGCTGAGTAAACAATCAGTAGCTTAGGAAGCATGATAATTGTAGCGATGTGTTTACAAAATCACCATTACACTCCCCACTATGTGAATATTTATTAGAGGTACGTTTAGGACATACACGTGGCCTGGGGTTTCTGGATCAGTTGTGTGCTGTCCCACACCTGTGCATACATAGAGATCAGCAAGCCAGGGGGAGTGGTTGAATGCCGCTGATTCTTGGTCCACAAGCCTGGCATGTGGCCCAGAAAGCACTAGGCATACTGTGCTTTTCTTTTCTTGTTCTGCATTCTTCTTCTTCGTGTTCTGCATCTTAAAAGTGTTTTTGTTTTTAAAAATTCTACGCGGCAGTCATTGTCATTGCCTTTCTGTGAGCAGAGAGCTTCCTAAGTAAATGGAATATTTTTTCTACTTTGCTGCAGTCATGTTAGGGTCCCCCTGATCCTCAGGGGACATGGGAGTGGTGCAAGCAGGCTTTCACATCCAGAACTATGTGATTACTTCTATGGAGAGCTTGAATTCAGCAACATTTCTCTGTTGGGAATGCCTGCTGCTCTGGGCTCTCCCTTATTGAGTGCCGAGAACCCCAGCGGGGCTTTGTGAGGATAGCTGCTCAACGCAAGCCACGTCTGGCCTCCTGCACACCCCATTGCTGAGTCCTGCCCCCTTACTGCTATCCTGCTGTCTCTCTCTCCTACATATAAATACTGCACACACATACACACACACACATGCACATAGAGATATGCAGTGCCATGTAAGTAAGTGGATAGCCTGGAGGTAAATTACTGCTCTTAGAGCATTTTTTAAGGTATTGTTAATGATTTCCAGTATTACATTCCACGATTACATATTGTAAACTTATGTTTATGCAGGCAACAAATGTACAAATGCATATTCTTTTTCTGTACTCTGAAAGAAAATCAGAGAATATTGTAGCAGAGTTGACATTCGGATAAACAGCCCCAATTTAAAAATACATAAGATGATGAATAGAGTTTCAGAAATGAACCATAGTTTATCTTGTTAATTCTTACTGTGTCTGAGTAGTGATGAAAGGAACAGTGCCAGAACTCAAGGATATGATGAATAAGAAAGAGCAAAATGACAACCAAAGGCCCCGGTGACCAGAAAACAAGCTACAGTTTGTCCCCCAGAGAGCGGCAGTGATGGGTTGAACTTGCCGTTAGAGAGAAGATTAAGTGTCCTTGGTTCCTCAGTTAGTTAATTATACACTCAAATCTTCCCAGTATATCACATAAGCCAGGCATTTTGCTTTTGAATATCTGTATACTGACTACTTGGATTGCTTATTGGTTATTTCTCTTGACAACTCAAACCTGAACATTAAATCCCATTGGCAACAACTATCTGTCAAGAGCAAAAAAAATAAGATTTGTGTATTTAGTTTTCATTATAGAAGTGCTTGTAGTTGAAAAAATATGTACCTGTCAAGTTTTCGACATCTCGCTGGGGATGCAAGCAATGCTGTTGTGATTTCAAAACCTGGCTGACAAATTCACGTTCCAGTAGTAAAGACAAATCAAGGTTTTTTTTTCCTTTTTTTCTTTTTTTTTTTTCTTTTTGCTTTTTTTTTCACCGCTTTGACAGTCATACATAACAATTTGAGACCTAAGTGGCACTTTGATGCACTATTCCATTATTAAGTGGTATAGTCACTATAGAATAGATGACGGGCCTGTACTCAAGGCATTGTGAATTAAACAGCTTTCAACAATGGGGGAAATTGAATGGCCTAAAGAATTCTGAAACATAAAAAAATAATGATTAAAAATATGTTTCAGAATCAGCAAGGCATATAATTTTAAATAATGACAGGTACTGAAATTCAAACTAAAGAAAACAAAGTATATTTTAGAAGAATCTTTAAAATCCAGAGGAAACATTAAATAATTAGCAAACATCACTAAACCCACAATTAAGAATTTTTAATATGACTCTTTGATGGATCTTAGAAAATTAGCATGACATAAAAAATCCTACCTAAAATTGAAGATAGGAATACATAAAGCCTTTTTCATGTGCCAGTACTTGGACAACATATTAATTGACTAGTTTTGTACTAGCATTTCCTTGTGCCTAAAGGTAGAGATTTCAACTAAAGTAACATTGACTTAAAGTACTTAAATTAATTCTTTCGTCAATAACTATACAGCTAATCAATACACCTGGAATTAAACAACCAGTTTTGGCCAGAAGGCATGTTAATCCTCGGTCTCTTTTTTGTTACCATTCATTAATCATTCAGCCACTCCCAATAAAAGATTCCCCTGTTTAAATCAGAAAGTTTGATACACCAAACAGCCCACAGTGGCAAGTAGAATAGGGAAAACCATAGAAAGGTTTCCAAAATGGCTTTTTTACTGAGAAAAATAAAAATTCAAAAGCTATGTTGATAACAATTCATGCTATATTTTTAGTTAATAAAATGTAAGTAGATATTTTTTCCTATTAAGATAAAAAAACAAAAATGTAATACTTGTTATACCCCAGAGCATAATTGGTCATACATTATCTTTTGTTTTTAAGATTATTAAAGGCTAAGAAATTACTTTTCAAACATTGATCCAATGAGATTACTGGGAAAAAAAGACACCAAGCAATGAAAATTCCATTAATCCACAAAGTTCTAAAATATTTGCTACAATACTTATCTTTCTGCAGTTCTGACGACTATATCAAACTGATCTCTATCTCTGAATAGGATGTGGATTACAATTTCAGTGCTTAGTACTCCGAGTCTTTTTTTTTTTCTTTTTTTTTTTTTTTTCCCCCTTCCTTATTCTGCACTAGAAAGACAAAAATGAATTATTCCTTTATCCTTTTCAACTGGTAATCCTACAAAGCATGTAATGCTACATTAGGAATGTAGTGTACTTTATAGGTGGCATAGGGTATGCCTCATATATATGATCAAAAAAAAAAACCAAAACAAACCTTCAGATATGGGCATGATATGTTAAAAGATAAAGCTGATTGGAGCAAGTTACTAAAAAAGACTTCATCAATATCCTAGTTTTTCATTCCAAGGCACTAAGGGAGAAAAATAGAAATGTAATTATGAGAAATAAAATAAGGATTTTCTTAGTTACAATTCCTGGCCCTTCACTGATTGCGGTAAATTATAAATTATGCAGTCAATGTAGGCCAACAAAAGAAGACATCTTCAAATCTCAGTCAAAGGTAATTACTTAAGTCGGCTGAATGTTCCCTTTTCATAGAGTGTGATCTCTCTTTGACAGCTCACACTGACAGATGACCTTCTCAGCGACGTTCTTATCCTTCGGATCATGAGCAGTGTGCCTCTCTCCCTGAATATCTCTATATATTTGTGACACTAAGCTTTCAAATACAGCTATTGACAAATCAGAACATCAGTCTAAGTGCTGGTCTTCCTATCACTCACAATAAAGTAGCTATCACTTGTGGTGTTGTAGAGCAAGCACATCTCTGAAAAATGAGTTCTCACCAAGTGCTAATTTGACACAGCTCGCTTGCCTTCCCATAATTGCTCTGTCATTGTCAGTTGGCAGTTCGGGCTCATTCCTGGAAGCTGTGCCGTACAATTGGATACAATTACTCCCATTTACCACCACTATTATGCCACTGATGTTGCCCAGTCCGCATATTGACATGCCTCATTAAACCTGGATGCAGGCCATTAATGAACATTGTTAGCATTTCTCTTAAACTTTTTGCCTCTAATAAACAGTCAGTGTTCCATGAAGGAGCACTGCCATCCTTGTGATATGATATTTATTATCTTATGGGGGAAGGGGACTCTGCAAATGGAAACTATCCAGATGCTGTGAGAGAGATATATGGCTAGATCAGCGGAGAATAGACCTGATCAAGAGGACCTTTTCCGTCAGGGGCATCCTACCATTAACCAAGTGACCTCTCCTATCCAAGAGAAGACAGGAAGGATAAACACGATAACCTCGGGGCGGCCCAGTTGCCGCAGGTTTCTCAAGGCTGCCCCGGCTCCCGCGGCTCCCCTCAGCCCCCTCCTACCCCCAGGTGGTGCTGCGGGACACGGCAAAGAGCATTTTGCCCTGGGTCCTCAATCCATTATGTCCAGCCACTCCAACGTGCATTTTTATTCAGAGATAATTATGTGTTGATCAGAGAAGTCAGCGGCTGTCACCCATATGGCAGGCACACCTGCAGTGTGACATAGGTGGTAACGATGGCATGCTCTTGAGCTGTCATGACAGGGACAGGGACTTTATTATGTATATGTCACCATTTCTCTTAGGGAAATTATCCTTTTCTGCACAATGACAATAATGAACCTTACAACACTTTCATAAACCCTATTTCCAGGCCCTTTCCTTGACCTTCATTAAAACTCTGCCTAGCAAATTCAGTGCTTCATGAACAAAATGCAAACTTTCCAAGCAAATCTAAGTGAGCTTTTGGAATTTACTTTTAACCACTTTACACCATGTAGCCACTTGGACAATCCAGTACCCTGCAGGGCACATCCTGCTCCTTTAGCAGGGCAGTGACGACATATAGAAAGACTAGGACAAGGACTAACTAGTTTTTAAGTGTTAGAAATCTGGTTGAGTCTTAGAGAGTTTTGCACTGAAAAATAGGCTTATAAAAGACATTTTGTCTCTTTGTGGATTAAAGGGAACGTTTCTGTCCAGAATAGAATAGAGTAGAACAGAACAGAACTGAACAGAACTGAACTAACACTATTTCAGTTGGAAGGGACCTACAACAATCATCTAGTTCCACTGCCTGATGACTTCAGGGCTGACCAAGTTAAAGCATGGTATTAAGCGCATTGTCCAATTGCCTCTTAAACACTGACAGGCTTGGGGCAGTGATGGCCTCTCTAGGCAGCCTGTTCCAGTATGATACAATATAGAATTATATTATCCTGTAATTTCTTTCCCTCACTTTTTGGCTTTTTTCTTCTTCAGTCTTTACACACTTCCTTTTGCTGTTTGGTTCATGGCACAACAGGAAGTCCCTGTGGAACTAAAACCAAAGAACAGACAAAAAGGCATCTTGTACCCAGAGAGAAGGAAGAAATAAAAAAGGGAAGTAAGCTTATGCTATTTCTCTCAGGCATTCACAAAAGCCCTATCTGAGTATCAAAAGGAGAAACTAAAAAACTCCCATAATAACGTCTATTATTTAGGTGGGATTTTTTGCTGTTGTTTTTGGTTGAGTTTTTTTTTATAATGCAGACCATTCTAATTACAGTGCTCTCATTTAAAAATTTAAGATCGAGGCATTAGAAGAATGTAAAGCAAATTGATGTTGTCAGGGTCTTTTTTACAGCTAGCTTTGTTTTTTTTTTAAATCCTCAAAAGTTTGAATATGCAGTTTAAGTTGGCATTTTTCACCTTTGGGTTATCTTTCGTACAGATATTCGTATGTGAGTGCATGTGTATAATACCCCTGCTTGCTGTGGTCGTGCTTAACATATTTCTCTCATTTTGATATATACAAATCTACTTTCTGCAACATTATTCCAATAGCAACACAGTACTTCAGAGCAGAAGTCGTTTTCTTACATGTGAATGCTGTCTATCTGTCTAGAGAGAATTGAGGGACCAGGGAATTTAGCTTTAAATTTACATTTTAACTTTAAATGGCTTTAGCAAAAGTTGCTCGCAGAAAAAAATGTGAAATTTGGGGCAGTTGCAAACTTATGAACTTTCTTAGTCTCTTTTAAATGTAAATATTGTACTGCTGAAAGTGCTTGTGGGACATGTATATGAATTCCGGAATAACATGCCCTTTGGTTCAGTTGTGGTCTAAATAGCCCTGTATTATGCTAAAGTATATAAAAAAATATCTGAAAGCTTTAATTCAATAAGCCCATTTTTAAAATTTAGTAGCTTACTATTTTGTTCATATTGTTTTGTACAATTTTCTCCATGATTACCTCAAATTTCTTTGACAAAGGCTAGAAGATGAATTTGAAGTTCTCAGCTATATTTCTAAGGAGTTACAGTTTATTTAATTAGTTAACCAACATAATTGCAAATAGTCATATCATGATGCTGCTTTTAAAGATGGAAACATACAATACCTCATCAGCCACTAAAGTCCCTAAGCTTCCTATTGGTACCCTGGCCAATGTTTTAAGAGGCTGAAGTATTGCACTCTCAATGGAGACAAGCAGAAAAGTGGAGTATCACAGGAAGCTGAAAGTTCATTTAAATGTAGGTCATCCAAAAACAATTAGCAGAGCTGAAACTGCTCAGGATACAAAATTAACTGTTTTGAGAAATGAAAAAGGACTTTTTAAACAACAGTGGTCAAGTCTTTGTTTACATCCAAAAATGTGCAAGTGAGTTATATGTGTGCTATGTACAAGTAGACTGTCCTCTGTTACACTGCCCAACATACATGCATCACTATCAAATGGATATATACAAGCTCCTCTATCTTCCATTCAAGCATTAATTGAGCCCCATTTAATTAATTAGAAATAATCAGATTGAAGAACAGAATAATACAGTTACTGAAAGTATTAGTTACACATCAGATCGAAGTAGTACATATAGCTTCTTGAGTATCTTGGATATGGTTGTGATATTAAAAACAGGCAGTAAAGCAGTAATATAACACAGCTTTTTTTTTCCAAGCTTTTTTTTTTGAGACAGGAATAGAATATTTGTTATCCAAGAGGCAAAGGTTTTGGTGTTATGATGATGTAATTCTGCCTTTTCTGAGTCTGATCACTGTTCTTCAGTCTTCATGAGGGGAAAAATTCCATAACTATCTATGATGAGGTAAGGTTGAAAGATAACAAAAATTAAAGGAAACAGTGTATTTTTCTACTCTTCCTATCTGAATAGGAATGTATGACATGACAAGAAACATATGGGTCACAGGGTCTCATCCTGCATGTAGCAGACCATGACACAATAAATAATTCAAGAGAACTTTTACTTTTCTTGTGAGCCACACAGTACCCATCTCCTAAACACATATTGAACTGGTGAGTGCAAAAAAGTCCAAATACCTCAGAACTTCAGAGTGTCAAAAGAAAAGAAGAAAAGCAATCACAGAAACCATTACTCTTTTTGATTCCTGCACTAGTAAGGAATTTGTTATGAGATCCATAGTAAAACCATGTGAGAAACTGCTGGATATACAGTTTGATATGCATTCTGTTCTATGGCAGAGTACCTTCATCTGAATAGCTGACAAAGTTCATCAACTTGCATGTATCTATTTGTTATGTTACAGAGGATGCTGATGACTAGCCTGAGAAAAGAAAAGAAAAAGTAAACAAGCCAACGACTAATTGCCAAAGAATAATATTTCTTTCTTAAAAACCCCCCCTGTGTTGTCTCATATATGGAATTTATTTATTTACTTATTTATTTTAATAAAAGAAAGGAAGAATTACTGGTTATGATGCTGTTGTAGTTGTGAAGGCTTCCAAGCAGTCACTGTACTGTTTCTCTGGCATCAATGGCAGCTCCAAACAGTCTAACTTTACAGAGTAAGATAAGTGATAGAAAGGTTATGATGACTGGAAATACAGTCTTCAGACTAGTGCTGACTGATCATACAGGCAATAAACAAATAATAAAAAAGACAACTGCTACAGCTATGTCTCATGGTGCAAGGGGGAGCAGTCTACTACAGGTTATTGTTCTATTGAGGTATTTCCAACACAAATCAACATTAAAACAACAACAATAAAAAAACCCATCAGGAAATCCATGTGCCTTCATTCAGATCATCTCTTTTGTTTATTCTGCTTGGATAATCTCTTGTTTCTTTACGAGATAAAGTCTGTTCAAGGACAGCACTTTCAGTCTCCCGAATAGTGTATCGCACACTTGGTTAGGAACTTCTAAATCAGATAGGAGAAAGTTCTGAGAGAAAACACACTGCCTAGTTATTAGAGGAAAAGAAAAGGAACTGTTCTCAGAAGCGTCATTGAGCAACAAATACAGTGGCAGCTAGGCTTCTGCTCTTCAAAAGCAGATGTAATATGACAGTGGATGCTGAAACGCAGGATTTCAGTTCCTAATGCAAGAGCTGCTATGAGGGGGATATGAGGCTAGACTATCAATCAACAGGGGCTCAGGTAATTAATGAAATTGCAGCAGAGCAAGCTTATGATTAGGGTGAACGAATTACAGAGTTCTGTAAATTTGTGTATTTACAGCTATACATATCCTGGGCTTGCTTCTTCTAGTTCTCCAGATCCAGCAGAAATGTATTCCTAAAAGAAGAAAAAGATTTACCAAAACAAGTTCTACAGCATGCACTTACTTCCTTTGGCTATCCAAACATGTTGTCCTGGTTTGAGTTAGAACAATTCTGTTCAGTTATTTTACTTTTCAGGTAAGTTCTTCTAACTAACTGCACTTTCTGAAGTTAACAGCATGTTTTCACAGGCAGTGCCTGCTTCTGGTAGTGATAATGCTCAATATTCACAGTAACTACCAAAGATTGGTGTGTAGACCAAGGCCACGGCTAGTTCTTGTGTACCACATTATGGGGGTGGAGAAAGTAAAAAGGCTGCACCTGCAGGAAGAAGCAGACAGGACAGATGACTCTAAATTGACCAATGAGCTATTCCATTCCATATGCATCATAGTAGGTATAAAGCTGAGGCATCACCAGGCTCTCAGGTGTTCCTTCCGGCTTCTTCCTCGCTCCTTCAGTGGTCAGCATTTGAGGACTCTGCCCACTTTGCCTTCGATCCTGATCTGAGTGTTCCTGAATCCAGTACTAGAATCCAGCTCCCAAACACAGTTGCTGTCTGCTGCTGGGCCCTGTCTGGGACTTTCCCAGTGCTTGCTCCACAGCATCAGTGGTGATGGTGACGTAATTGCCATCAGGGTGGTTTGGGTTCAATACTGGTTTTGTATATATTTGTATGTATTCCATTTTATTTCATCATTTTCATTTTCATTAAAGCTGTTCTAGTTTCCTTTTCTAATCTATAAGTCTCTCTCTCCCTTATTCCCTTTCTCTTCCCTTTTGCGGGGGGAGGGAGGTTAACAGAGAACATCTATTTTAGATCTAGAGGGCTGTCCTGCCCCTAAACCTCAACACGTGACAAACATAACTCATGTTTTAGTTTGCTACAAGGAGGTTGAATGCTATGATGATGACCCCATTATAATATTCAGGAGAGGAGAGGATAGGATAGGATAGGATAGGATAGGATAGGATAGGATAGGATAGGATAGGATAGGATAGGATAGGATAGGCGGACAAAGATTCAGGTGAAGCCAGTGGGAGGAGTTCTGAGGAAGTTGGATTGAAATGAAGGTGCTAGGTGAGGAAGAACGTGGCTCAATGAAAGATTTTCAGCTGTGCAGAGAACTTCTACATGGAAAAATGGTCTGCATTTGCACTGTAAGGAGAAGGTGTCAGATAACAGGTGAGCAGGCAAGCATATACAGAAATGAGATGGGCTGAGGGTATTCAGTAATGCAAAGATTTGGCATTCAGATGGCCTAGACTGGCAGCTCTTAGGAGAGGATGGATCAGAAAAGGTATCTTGTTTGCTGAAAAACATGAATAATGAAGAAATGAAAATGGCTGTGAGGAAACAAATGTAGACTGAGTGATAACAGCTTGCAAGTAGGAGTGTATGCGACATATGAAAGGAAGAGGGGGAAAAGAAAGTAGCAGGGAAAGAAAATAGTAAAGGGAGAACAACAAAAGTAAAAAGAAAAGCTTTGATCCACCTTCTTTGTTGCTTTAATGTGGATTCCCTTTCTCCATTATGCAAGGGAGAAACTGACAGAAGAAGACTGTTTTCTTCTTTCTCCTTCATCATCCCACTCTAAAATATATCTTTGTGTCCCCTGATATTATGGTAATGAGCATACTATAAAAACTGAAATAGATACATTGTCAAGTTTTGACTCAGATTTTGGCTTTGAAATCCAAGTAACTTTTGAGGAGAAGGATGGCATATTAGGGAATGTTTGCAACCCTACTGCTGAGATGGGGCACCACCTGCCGTACTTCACACATAGGATTGACTTCAGAGATAGTGTCAGAGTACAATGTGGCAATAAAAAAAAATGAATAAAGTGCAGAAAAAAACCCAGTATCTGTCAATAAAATAAAATTTGAAATACGCATTTACACAGTTTTCTGTGAGTAGATGCAAATAGTATTTGTCAATCTTTACTCACTTTTCAATACTTCGGTTGGCAAACAGCCCATAAAATGTGTGAGTGAATGTTACTTTATGGAGAGAAATTTTTCCTCAGAGAAATGAATGCTTTTTGTTCTGGCTTTCATATGTATGTCATGAGATCGATTTCACATTGCTCAAAGTTAGTGATCCATGACACATCTAGTTAGAAACCAAAGACTATTACTTGTATTAAATATGTAATATTCATATATAGGATATTAATGTGTATGTATTGCATATTTAGATGATAAATGCATTAGTATTTTTTGCATTTTAGTACACTTCTTCTGATAAAGCATGTACAACCGCTGTATAGGTAACCTGAGGCCCCCATGAGGATCAATAAGCCTATGAGCACACAAATCCACTGCAACCCTCTGAAAGGATGGGCACCTGTGATTGTTCTGTCAAAGAGTGAAATGGATCTCAGCTTTAACAAGACATGGTGGAAGTATAAGAAACATTATACCCAATAAGTCTTTAATATAAAACCTGGGAATGGTCACATTTGCAAGCTGGAGAGGGACTTTTTATAAGGGCATGTGTTGATAGGACAAGGAGCAATGGTT
Organism: Baryphthengus martii; assembly: GCA_013396935.1. NCBI lineage: Eukaryota > Metazoa > Chordata > Aves > Coraciiformes > Momotidae > Baryphthengus > Baryphthengus martii. Next base: position 15,813 of record VWZK01012184.1, read on the forward strand.
TTAAACTAGAGCAGGGTAGATTTACATTGGACATTAGGAAAAAGTTCTTTACTATAAGGGTGGTAAGGCACTGGAACGGGTTGACCAGAGAAGTTGTGGATACCTCATCCCTGGAAGTGTTTAAGATCAGGTTGGATGAGACTCTGAGCAACCTGGTCTAGTGGGAGGTGTCCCTGCCCATGACAAAGGGCTTGAAACTAGAAGATCTTTAAAGTCCTTTCCAACTCAAGCCATTCTATGATTCTATGATTCTATGATTCTGATTTTCAGTTGCATAATTCTATGATTATTGTAATTTCCCTGTGTAGTTTCTTTATACTCTTGTCCCAAATTTTAGTTGTTCAGTAGTTATGGTTTTAATTTATGTTATTGAGGACAGGACTTGAGGGCCATAATTTTTCAAAAGCCAGAGCTTTTCAGAAAAGAAACACAACACAACACTTCAGTTTGGGATTTTTTTGAGC
>VWZK01012185.1:0-21168 GCA_013396935.1 Baryphthengus martii
AAAAAAAAAAAAGTACCAGAGTGTCAGACCAGGTATGTTTTTGGAAAGGACACTTCTAGCTTAGAAAGAGGTCAGGTAAAAAACAGCAACAACAAAATTTACATATTTTTAGAAGCCGTTAACACTCATTTTATTCTGGGTCTTGCATCTCTTGTTTTTTTTAAATTCTGAATAGGCATGTACATAATAGTTGCAATTCAGGCTAATACTTTTTTGTTACATCTCTAAAGACTACCAGACTACTTTTAAATGCAAAGAGAGAGAGAAGGGGTCCTTTTCACCAGGGGAACAAAAAGCAGAGCCAGTTCAGATTAGTTATGAATCCATTCTGGCAAGAAGTTAGACCATTTCACTCTGGATGTCTCTTTCTAGCTCAAGTAATAAAGACAGATCTGGAAATCCAATTACTGTCTCTTGTCTGAAATCTTCTAAAGACCTTACAAAAGGTCTCAGAGAGACACCCAGAAAGCCTATTTTAAAACTTTTATATTTAAAATTTATGCTTGTATCCTTCCTGTTTAGAGTTCAGAGTTTAAGTGATGTGATTATCAACATAAATGACCTATATGTTAAGGCTGTTAAGCAAATCACTGATTTATTTATTTTTTCTGGCTACAACATCAGAGAAACAATATATATGTTTTCTGCATTCTATTTACTGATCTGGTACAGGCTTGCCTCTCAATCCAAAAGGTGATGGAAACATAGTTGTGTTTACCAAGAAGGAAAAAAAAAGCTGTTAAGAAGAGGGAGAGATAAGCACTATATCACAAAATTAGTTTTGGCCATACATATATCTCTTTTGTCTATATTATTTCTAAGATAAGAGTGAAGGTGTGCGGCAAGAACAGGTGTAGAAATGCAGGTTTTTATAATGGATATGGAAGGCCAGTTTCAGATCACAGCAGGGAAAAGCATCAAGACTGAGGTACTTTTTCAGTAAAAATAAATAGGCAGATCTTAAACACAGAGTATTTGCAGAAGCCATTTCATATACCACCTGGAGAAAAGGTCACTAGACAAATAAATTCAAGGAAATATGCTATGCAGCGAAAATGCTGGAAGAGCAAATGAAGGAGAATTCCCTGCATAAGAAAACATCTCTCACTGATGTTTGCTAAACATCTGCAGGTGCTTTGGTAGAACATTTTGTGCTGGAGAAAATAATTTCTGATTTATGGACTTAGATTTTGTGATGAGGAGATGCAATATAAATCAAATACAAATATGTAAGTTAGTACACGTAAGCTACACATGGCCGTGGCTCTAGTGATTAGAGAATATGTGGGTGTATGTAACCAGCTGGCCACACAATAGCCACTGTTCAGTGCTGCCATCATCTGTGTTTTGTTAATTAAGAAGAACTTACCACTCAGGTATCTTCTTATTAGTTATTTTTTTAGAGGCACTGCATTTTAGACCAGAGACTTTCTAAAGGACGTCCATTTAGTTTTCAAAATGAAATGGGAATAGTGTCAGTGCTGCTTCTCCCAGCTGCAGAAGTTAAACACCTTCATCTCAAATCAGTGACCACAAGTAGAGCCAGTTTAGAATATTCCGTCAAATTTTATCCAGAGTTGGGAAGGCAGGCATACGAGTTCAGGTATTAGGTCTGCTGAGTTGCAGAGGACCTTGTCTCCGAGATCACAAGGAAGTGTCCAGATCCTTAGGACACAGATTCCTGCAAAATCTGGTGCTTCAAAAAACCAGTCTCCCAAAGCCTCAAGCCTAGGACAGGACACTGGCAGTTTGTGAAACAAAAATGAAGACAAATAAAACCAGACACACCAAGAAGGAATAGCTCATTTGTCTATGTAGGGTTATTCACACGGATGCTTGAGTCATAATCACAGACAGACATTAACCAGGCAAAGGAGCCTGTACTGTGTCAGAAAGAAGGAATTGTTGTATTTGACGCACAAAACAGCTCAGTTTTGGAGAATTTTGGCTTTTAAGCAGAAGTTACTGTTCCAGAAGACTCCTGATGACTTATAGGCATGACAAGGTTATTTGCAGCGCTCCCTAGCACCAGCATTCTCACAACTACCCTTCCTTGCTAGAGAGGTTCATTGCAGGATGTATTTTATACAAAGTAGGTCGTCTTACAATTCTGAGTCTTGAGAATTCTCAAATGGCTGAGAAGGTATTAGAAAAATACCAGAAAACGCTAGCAAAATTGTTTGCCATAAAAATTAACAATAAAGAAAAACTTGTTCTGATTTATTTTTAGATCATATTACACAATAGGCAAGATCTTGAGCGCTATTCTCTTCTTGGGCCATATGAAGGGAAAAAAACAAAAAAAATCCTCTATAAACATATCCAGTGTTGTCCACTTTTATGGCCCCAAGAAAGGGTTGTTAAGCAGTGGAACAGGCTGCCCGGGGAGGTAGGGGAGTCACTATCCCTGGAGGTATTTAAAGGACATATATATGAGGTGCTTAGGGATATGGTGGGATTGGCAGCATTAGGTTAATGGTTGGTATCAATGATCTTGAAGGTCTTTTCCAACTGAAACGATTCTGTGATTCTAAGAGGCTTAGTGCTGAATCCTGCCCTGTAATCACTCAACCCATTCTCCCTCTTCTGAATGGTGTGCAGGCTGGCACCCATATAACGGCAATATTCTCAAGCAAGTTACCTCAGAACATTGTCAAACTACTTTTGTATTATTTCTAAACAGTAGTATTAAATATTCTGCTATGTTATGTTTTCCCTGTTACCCCAAGAATGACAAAAAATAATAAAAATACACTTTTGGTTTAGAGAAATAAGAAACATGGCAAACATCAAGAGAGGGGTGTCCAGGAAAGAAGGAAAGGAGATTGATCTTATGTAACAGTAACTGAATCCGAAGGTTGATGTTATTAAGTTGAACATCTTAAAAGAGAGCAAAGATGTGAAAAAGTGGCAGCAGAGGTGATATAATTTGACTACAGAACAAGAGAAAAAGGTAGCCAGGACTGCTGAGAAGTAGGTGGTCCACCTGTAATCCAGGACCTGACCACGAGGCAATGCCATTTCCATGGTGAGTTTGGATAAAAGACACCACGTAGATGCTAATGTGAGGCCCTAACTCATTAATCTTTCAGCTCTAGGTCTCTGTGTAGCATTTTTTATTTACTGACATTCTGGGAGGCAGGAAAAAGTAATCTTTTATAATAAATACTGCAAAAGAGATTTCTTTCTAACTGCAAATTACCTTGGGGATCTGCTTTTGACTCATATTGTGAGCAGAACTGGGAAATGCCAGTATTTTGTAAATTTAATTTCACTCCAGTGACCTGCAACCAGAAATTCCAAAAAAGTTCCCTATTGTAAACTGTGTTTGTGGCATTTGAAAACACCATGTATGGTGAACCAGCTGCACTCCCTCAGTTTTTTGCTCTCTGACTGATCCCACATGTGGGTTTGGGCTTTCAATATGATGCTCAGAGGCAGAAGTGACAGTCTCTTCCTCTTCATGTGCCCACCTACTCCTCATTTTCACAACAGAGAGGCTGAAACTTAATGCAGAGCTACTTCTGACCTGCTGCGGTTCCCAAGTGAAGATGTACCCGAGATGGCATCAATTGGCAACGTAACCTGCCAGCACTGGTGAGACACAGCTTCCTGATTCCCTCTGAAGCTCTTAACAGCTGTGGTCTGGTTTTGTGGCTCTGCAGCACTTGAACACAGCCTGGCCAGATCTGCTTCAGACCTCTGGGCCATGGAAAATCAAATTGCTCTTGCCAATCCGCCTGCCTGGCAAGCCCTGAAGGAACTCAATTAACTCTACCTGTTTGATTAAAGTTCAGTAAAGTGTATATAGTTTTATCACAAAAAAGTTCAGAAAATTGCTTAGTTTACTTGAAAAAATACCAATACATCTTAAAAGTACCTCTTCAAAATACTGGATAAAAGAAAATTTAATTTTAGAATCATCCCCTCAGCTTCTTTCAGTTGTTCCTGAAACACCTTTTCAGCAGCATAAGCAGCAAGCAGATAGTTAGGCAGATGAGTTCATTATTGGCTTATTTTTTTTAATAATGACTGTATCATGCAGTGGTTATGACGCTACTTTTCCAAACTTTCATCTAACTCAGTTTTGCTTTTTATTAAATTGTGAGCACTTTAGGGCCAACATTTTTTTCCTTCTTCTGTATTTGTAGTTATATCATATTATTATTAGGTTAAAAACCACATATATACTGTTATGTTCAATTTTGGGATTTTTATACTCCCCCAAACAGGAAGCATCCAGATGTATCTTCCTGAACAGCAATATGGAGCTCCTGGAATACTAACTATGTGTAGCTTATTTCAGGATTCAAAGATATGGTTGTAACTACCCTGATTAAATCCATCCACAAGTGGAACAATCTGGTGAGTGGTAAGATTATAAATATATAATTATTCACCCTGCACTGTCTTAAACTAACTTTGGAGATGCTTTTCAATCAGATTTTTAAGTAATATTTCCCTTAAGTGATCTCTATTTCCTTAATGACTTCGGTTAAGTGTTAGAGAAATTTTCTGATGGTGGAGCTGGGGGAATTATGAAGAAAGGAGAGAATAGGTTATTATACATGAAGAATGATTGTGAGGATTAGAAAACAGTGAAATGGAAAATAGTATGAAACTTGAATAAAAAATATTAATAAGACCTTCTGCTATGAGCCTATTAGGATTAGGCCTATTAGGATTTGCAACACAGAAGAGATCTGAATATATTAGTGGCATTGAGGACTAGAAGTTTGTAAGGTTTCCAACTAGATTTAGAATTTCAAACAGTGGTGGAGAAGTATTAAAGGGAAAATCTCATCTGGAATACTATGGGAAATGTTCCAAAAAAAATTCTAAAATTCAGCCTTCACGTAAGGGAGGCCTTGATCATGCAGGAAGTCTCTTCTATGCTTCCCAGAAAATTTTAGTGAACAATTTCATTATTTAATCTTCACTAAAAGCCTGTCCAGAAGAGCAGGGAAAGAGACATTTGGCCTTCTGACTTAAGCTAGAGAGCAGGGAATACTGGTATTAAAATAACTCCTCATTTCCCTTGTGCATCAATTTCCTCATCAGAGAAACAACAGAGTTATTTTCCCAGTTTTGTAAACATAATGAAGCTAATTAAATACTCATCAGTCCAAATGATGAATTAAGCACACTTTGCTCCACCTCTGTCCAATATCATGACTCATAACTCTGCCTTATACTACAACGGAAGAAAACAAAAACATTCTGCAGAAAAAGACCTGGGGCTGTTGGTTGACAGCCGGCTGAACATGAGCCAGCAGTGTGCCCAGGTGGCCAAGGCCAACAGCATCCTGGCCTGGAGCAGGAATAGTGTGGCCAGCAGGAGGAGGAAAGTGATCATCCCCCTGCACTGGTGAGGCTGCATCTCAAATTCTGCATTCAGTTTTGGGCCCCTCACTACAAGAAGGGCATTGAGGTGCTGGAGTGTGTCCAAAGAAGAGCAACAAAGCTGGTGAAGGATCTAGAGAACAAGAGGAGCAGCTGAGGGAACTGGAGTTGTTTGTCCTGAAGAAAAGGAAGCTGAGGGGAGACCTTACTGCTCACCACAACTACCTGAAAGGAGGTTGTAGTGAGGCAGGGGTCAGTCTGATTTCCCATGTAGCAAGTGGAAACAAGAGGAAACAGCCTCAAGTTGCATCAGGGGAAGTTGAGATTGGACATCAGGAAAAAATTCTTCACTGCAAGTGTTGTAAAACACTAGAACAGGCTGCCCAGGGAAGTGATGGAGTCACTGTCCTGAGAGGCATTTAAAAGATGTGCAATTGTGGAGCTTAATGACATGGTTTAGTGATGATCTGGAAGTGCTCGTTAATGGTTGACTTGATGATCTTCAAGGACTCTTCCAACCAGAACAATTCTATGATTCTGTGACTGAGCTTTAATCTAAGCACTGGCACCTAAACTTACTATTGTCTCCTTTTATGAGTCCTTCCAGTGCTTCAGTTGCCCAGAGCACTGTTTCTGTCCAGAACCACTCCGGACAGGACAGATTGCTGGGCTCCCAGGGGAACAGTCAGGAGATTAAGTGTTTCTCCAGCAAAACTGGAAGGGGTCCAGCACATAGGATGGTTTCAGGGAATTAATTCCCTGTCCACACCTACAATAAAAATCCTTTCCAACATGAAGCTACAGAAACTACAGAAATAACCAAAGCCTTTCTTGTTGAATACATGTCACTGTGCAAAGGATGCAAGATTACATGAGAAAAAGAATCCAGAAACATATTTCTACTACTTAGTGCACTGAGGAGAGAAAACAGAGTTGGGAAATCCTAGTTTAATGTTTGTAGTTTCCACTAAACTCTACCAAGAAACACAGAAGTAGGGATTTAGCATTCCCTTGTCTACACTGAACAATGGTAATGAGGCTGAAGGAGCCAATGCTTTCTTTCATCCAGTGAAACCAGGATTTGCTGCTAAACACTACTATCAATTTAATAGGTCATGTAGAGAAAGTCTCTTTCTCATCACCTCTCAGAGAAGATGTGATTAGGCCACTATCAGCTTGTGAAGATAATTAAACCCAGATATTCTGTTTACTAAGTACTCAAACCACTAAGCGTCTCTGTTTTGCCCATTACATGGCCCAGCAAAAAGGACACAGCCATCAGCAGAAAACATGCACAGAAACTCACACAGGTTTACTTATTGATTTCTATGGAACCCGGAAACACTACAGTACAGCCAACCACAGCGGGGGGAACAAAGGAAACAATAAACCCACTCACTACAAGTGACACAACAGAAAAAAAGGCAAACTGGGCCAAAAAATACCACAGCATAAGGAGACATCAACCACACCCCATGTCCCAACAAAACCAGGCACAAAACAACCACAAAAATACCAGAAAGATACCTTACCCAATCCATTACCCTCATTGTCCTTGACTCTTTCATTGACTCCACAAAACTCCTTCTCACAAACCCCTCCAGCAACAGCTCCCAACAGCAGCACCAGCTCCTCAACAAGGAGCTCTACTGGCCTTTTATCTCCACCCTCTAATCCCCACCTAACTGGCAGCTGTTCCACATTTCTACTTTAGTTCTCAGCATTGCAGGGTGTGCTTGGCCTGGCCTCCCCTCCTGGATGGTCCTCTTACAACAGAGGGGGCCATCCCTCACATCAAGGTCTGGCGTCGTACGTGTCCCCACTGCTCAACACCTACTGGGCTGCAGCCAGCAGCAGAGCTGAAAGATCTTCTTGGTGGCAGCCTTAGCCCTTTTTTATCTGGTTGTGAAATTCATCCAGAGGTTAAGTTCACTTTAGGGCTCGGGGTTCAGACCCCAGCACTTCAGGCTCCCTACAGGGCAGGCAGGGCAGGCACAACCTTTATGGGTGATTCACACAGTAGGAGAACACCCCCTGATATACCAGGGAGGTATCTAATATATGGAGACAAAGAGCCTGAAAGTTGAATGATACAGCGCCTGTTTTCTTCAACCCTCAACTTGAAAGTATGATAGGATAATCTCCTGAATGAATGGCCAATTCATGAATCATATATATGACCTTTATAGAGATCCTTTTGGAAATTTTCCAGTCATTGGACAGACTTTTCATTCCCAAATACCACAAAAGATTAAGGTGATTGAGAAATCCTCTCTGCAAAGAGGGAACTTATTTTTAGAATAGCCTTCAGATGTCAGCTTTAATAAGTACATGATGCCTGGGCTCCATGGTCACATTGTGATGCACCTTAAAATGACCTGTTAATCAGAGAAAGCATTATTTTTAGTAGAAGATTTGTAACAGAATTGAATATTGCAGCACCTTACTTAAATGTCTTGTCATCTGGTGGTCTTTACAGCCCCGAGCTAAGTGCAAAAGCTCCCCTGCATGATACGTAAGAAGAACTGCTACATAAAATTTGGATTCTGAACAATGGATGTTCTGAGAAATAAATTGCCAGAGCTAGCTAGGAGGTAAATACACAGAGTCCTGTCAGATTTCCTCTCTGCCTGTATATAGCATGTCAGATAGGTGTGTTTACAGCTGAAAATAAAAAGAAAGTCTTCTCAGGGTGTAGAATCTCTTTGTTTAACTGCACATACTTTTAAATAATAGGCAAAAGAGCAGTTGCCTCTACTTTCTACTCAGTAACTCGGTGGTTACTGCCACCATACACTGCATGGACACCCCGGTTCACCATGTTTCTTAGCCTTACTAAGTTTTGAACTATGCCTCCTACTACAGATAATAATAGTTTAATTAATTTAAATACTAGACAAAGCTTTTTAGACAATGGAGAGTTTTTTCTCATGAAGGTGGTCTTGAGAGATGGACTGAAATCTGAATTCTGGACTAAAGACATTTCAGGTATTGCGACATAAGAAAAAAGCACCAGGACACGGAAGTGCTGGGGTCTGAACCCCAAGCCCTGAAGTGAACTTGACATCTGGATGAATTTCACAACCAGGTCAAAGGGGCTAAGGCTGCCCAGGTGCCTCCTGCTAGAATCAAGGGCAAGACTGGGTTGGCCTCTGTGTTTGCCACCAGGAAGATCTTTCAGCTCTGCTGCTGGCTGCAACCCAGTAGGTATCGAGTGGTGGGGACACATCCATACCAGACCNTTTGTTCCCCACTGTGGTCTGCCATGCTATAGCATTTCTGGGGTCTGTAGAAATCGATAATCAAACCTGTGTGAGTTTCTGTGTATGTTTTCTGCTGATGGCTATGTCCTTTTTGCTGGGCCATGTAACTGGCAAAACAGACACCAATTTTTTTCATTGTCCACTCACTCTTTGAGTCCAAACCAGTAAGATTGACAGCACCAGAGCCAGCCATACAGCCAAAGTCAGGTCTGAAGGATTTCATTGAGGTTGTAGGATAATAGAGGTGGTTCGTCATCAGCCTTCTATTTGCTGGTAAGTCAGCTGTCCCTTTGGGCACTCTTTTGATAAGCAGACGTTTAGTAGGAAGTCTCACTCTCCTGATTTTGCAGAGAACTAATGCATGCTAGGACCATTAATGTGTAACTCCAATTAATTACAATTTGCCAGCTGGTTGGCTGTGAGCCCTCCTCACTGCACATTCGGAGTATATACTGCTTGTAAACGTGCACCGGGACACATCCTGTGATCTTTTCACAGCTGCACATAGATCAATTCTAGCTTTTTAGTAGTGCCAGTGAAAACTAACACTTTCAAGGGTCAGCTTTTCAATGGTCTCATGTAGTATTGTCCCTTTGAGTTCTTATACATCTGCTGAATCAAGAAGCTAAGCACTTATTCTGAGATATTGTTCTTGCTTTCAGCCCTTAAGACTCCAAAGAGCTCTACCTTCTGTTCTTTCTTGATTTTACATTCCAGTCTTTTAATCAACATGCTGTGTTGTGCCACAACATACACCCAAATTTCTAGGAGGCATTTTATATCAACGCTATTTCTTTTAGCAACTGTGTAATCTCACAAAAAGAGTAAAAATCCATCTGCCACAAACAGTGATGAATGATTTAAATTAATGGACAGAAATATAATGATCTTTTGTTTTCTACTAATTTATCGAAGTCAAGCTAACATTTCTTCTGACTTGGATCCTTCTAATCTCCCTTTTAAAGTAAGCAGGGATTTACTGATAAGAACTTCAAATTTAACTTGCCGCAGGACATGATGTGGCAATGACTATGTTATATCCTACTCCCATTAAGGTGGAGCCATAATCACTTACTTTGCCTGGTTTTATAAAACTCCTCTATTAGTCCAAGCTTTATCAAAAATTAGCAGAAGTATTAAAATTCCCTTGAGAAATGTTTCGTGTGTTGGGTGCAGTTCAATAATGCCTGCTTCCTTAGGTGCTTATTTTTAGTAGCTGCTGCTTACAGCCTCCTTGGTTATTTTGGGAATAGAAAATGTATAATCTCCATAGGAGATGTTGTATTAACACAGACTTTTCCAGAATTGTGGAAGCATTTATTTTCAGCTGATGTGAATATCAGGAGAATTTAGTAGGCTGGAATATATGTATTTTGCAGCAGAATTTAGGTAATGGTACACTAACCTTACATTAAATGGACACAATGGATGATTCCAAAATCCTGTTAACAGAGCATCAGGTAGGAAAGCCTTAACTAGAACCAAACAAGTCAGCTACACAGACTAAAAGGTACAGCCCTAAGAGCATGACACTGTTCCCTGGTGAATTACCTCAGTGGATGAACGGTTTCCACCTCGAGCAAAGTGCTGGGCTGACCCTATTCTATTGCTCCCAGAACTTTAGATCATATCTCAGTAAAACGCTTCAAAACCTCATGTTGATGAAGTTTGTCCCAAATAAACTGTTACCTTCCCATTTAGTGCCATGGACCATGTGGGACTGTGGACTTCGCCACAATGGGCCTGTCATTGTAATCTTCAACCTGAGGATCCAGAGGAACGTGCTGTGGGGAGGCATGAGGTTAGGTTGGATTTCAGTTGGGCTGGACCAGATGAAAAAACTCTAGCTGTCTGAGAGGACTGATACCTCCTGAATGCAGCACTGGAAAGATACACAAGCTGATATCCTGAAAGTGGCACGACCACACTAGCACAACTTTGTGTGTAAATCAGTTAGCCCCTGGTTAATCCCCACATGATTTTCTTGAGTGAAACTTGCCATTCTGCTTTCATTTTTTGGTTATTTTTTGCAGCTGTTTCAGCAATTTGTAGTGAATATATGTCAGGAGTCACTTGGTGGTTCTTACGCTTCACTCACTTTTCTTTCTGTCCCTGATATACTAGGGATGAGTGATGGGTGACTACAGAAAAGGGAATGTGTTGCTGGAAGGTTTTTTTCTTCTTTTTTTCCTTCTGGATGTTGCAACCTGCTATATATTAAAATGAACAAGTTCACATCTGCTAAGTGAGGTGTGAATGTTTATTTTATACACTGAATACTTGACAGATTCTCAAGCTTATTAATTTCCAAAATATTATATAGTTTATTACATTGCTTATTTTATTTTATGGTGTCATTACAAGCTAGAACCTGATTTAATAACCTTGAAAACCAAAATGGTATTATTTAGCAGCTGTAAACATTGTTCTGTGAGCAGATTTACCTAAAATAACGCATAATACTGCCCTAAGCTAGTAATGCACTTTGTCCTGCAAAAAAAAAAAATCACCCAGGATTTGATAAAAAACTACAAATCAAAGCTAACAACCTTGGAAAAAGAAATGGAACAGGTTTGCAAAAAAAGCATTTAGAATTTTCCACTGCTTCAGTGTAAAGCAGCTCTTCTTAATACCACAATATTCACATAAGAATTTACTGATACACCAAATCTGACTTCAGTCTGATAACTGCATTAGCAGTTCTGAATTAGTCTGTGTAATGAATATTATTCTTCTCACCTATTCAATTAGCAGTAATCTCTCTAAGTAACTTAAAGCCATATATTAGTCTCAACTAAAACTGCAGATGTTAAAAGTACATTTACAGTAGCTGGGTACTTGTGATACAAGGATATTTGACTGTCTATGGTTTGTAGGAAGAAAGAAGATGGTGACCGAGTGATTTTTCTTTCAGTGGCTAGAACAGTCTTCATTTAATTGAATTGCCCTCACAAACAGCTCTCATTTTTCCAGATCCTCATATTTATAAATACAGTCCCTCTCTATAAAACCAGTAGAAGAGATTGAGGATGACCTTAAAATAATAATGCATGTCCACTACAAAACCAGCACTGACATCAGTTTCTGTCAGCAGAATTCTGCTGCACTACAGCATTTACACAGGGATAAAAAAAGATAGTCTCCTAGCTGTCCTCTACTGTCCTTACCAAAGTAGAATTCCCACTGCTTTCATGAAATAAAAAACACTCATGGAAAAGTTATTACTATAATCACTTGCTAAAACTTAGTACACAAACTTTTCTCAAAATATATGAAACATAACAAGGAAGTTTATATGACAAAATATTTTTGTGGGCAATAATAAATATACAAGCATGCAGTTAATAAGAAGATGGATGAAAAAATAGAAATGTGTGAGTCGTGAACATGGAGGAGGGAGATACAAACTAGATAAAAACAAAAATAATAGGCAATAATTCAGCTTCTGTAGCTTTACCGAGCTCTGAGTGATCATTCTGCTTTAGCATGATTTATTTGGTTATGTCCAGGTGTGGAATGGAAAATAGAGCTTTCATTATTTCCTTCATCTAAAAAGATCAAAATCCGTTCATCAGGCTGTGCACAGGACAGTTGAATTGAATGCAGAGAACCCATCGCTGAACTATCTTTCTCATTAATTTCCAATTACATGACGGACTGAGCACTCTTACTTAGCGTTGTTTTTATTTTTTAATGACTATAATGGAATTAACATTACTCAGTTGAGTGGTTCACAGTATTGAGCAGAAATGTGCTGAGCTACAGAGATCAAGTCGTATCTGCTTTATTTATTTAGGCATGAACAGGCTTACTCATTCCATGTATGTGATAGGACTCCTTGTGCAGAAGAGTTTTTAGGCTTTCATCCAGTAGTGTAGTGGGCAGGATTAGGAATCTGATCCTACAAATCCATTTAGATTAGCACCCTTCGTGTAAATTAAGAACTACCATCTCAAAACTGGTTTACACTTTGAAATTATTGTCCTTGTAATAACATTCGTACTTTGCATTGATGAAGGGCTTCAGCTTCACTCCTACTCACACAATTCATTTGGGGCATTGCTGATGTGCTTTCTGAAGGGGAGCCCAATCCTGTGAGGTACTGAGTTTCACCCCCAAAATACTGACAACTTCAGCACCTTCAGCTCCTGGTTAAATTGCAGGCCATGGACAGGAACCAGCATGCTGAGGGGGCAATAAGGAACAACAAGGTCGCTGTTTATGTCTACAAATCCACTCCAAATATGCAACTAGGCTTAGATTATTATCTAAGAAGAAAATAGTACTTTTTATAAATTTGGACACTAATGGGATGGTATTCTTTTCAAAATGGACTGTGACAGGGCACAACATGTAACAGTATCAGAAACATAATATGAAATAAGGACTTCAAAGACTTACTGTCAACTTGAAAACATTTTATGGGCTGATCTGTGATCCAGATGGTAGTGAAGTTGAAGTTCTTATTTTTTCATAGTGCTGTGGGAACGAGACACTGTAATTCAATGCCAGTGTTTGATCAATAAAGAAAAATTTTGGCAATACTTTGGAATATTGTGCATTCTTAACTGGGTGACGTGAACTCCAGTGATTAATAATGGGATAGCTTTGCAAAGTTACTGGAAAAAGGTTTAAAATTATTTTCCTTTGTAGTATATTTCCATTCAGTGGATTGGCAAGGAAATAACAATGAGAATTTACTGGTATGAATAATGTATCATTTGTACATTCTTTAGAGTGCTGTCCAACTGGCAGTCCTTGACTCCCTTAAGTTTGCTGCAGCATTACCTGGATTTCCAGATACAAAAAATCTGAAGTATGACTTGAAATATTAATACTAAAGTAGGCTTTTGTAGGCTTTTTGTTCTTCTGCAGTGTATCCAAGTAAAAATTTAACTGCACTTCAGTATCTCAGATTATTCTAAAATATTTCGATACTGCATAAATCCTACCTATATTTATGTAGGAGAGAGTAGAAAGAATTTGGTAGAACTAAGCTCCTAAGCCCTTGGCAATAACACTTCCTCTCATGAAAATATTCCTGTAGAATCTATACCTGCTTTTAACACATATTAATGAATGAAGGGATTACACAAGATCTGTTTAAAAATTCTAAAAATATTAGAACTCTTGCCATCTACTAAAGTGACCTGATATTTTTAAAAGACTTTTCCTATTTCTGAGTTTGGAAAAATGCATGAGGTGAAAGTCTCCATGTTCCATCTTAAACCTTATTTCTGCCAAAATAATTCAGATAGTTCTGTGAATGAAGCAACTGATGAGAAACTCAGTGTTTATGATTTTCTATGCCCCCTGTGATAAAGCTTTTTCCAAATTTCTACTGAGTCCAGGTTTTAGAAAGCGATATTAACCTTTGTTGAACATGTGCCTGCTGCCTTTTTTCTTTTTTTTTTTACATAAATTACTCGAATTTAAGAAATTTGGAAAATTACAATTTGCATGTGATCACTAAAGTCTTAAATTTTACAGATCATTTCCTTGGAAGCTCTTCCATTTTTTCTCTGGTAAAGCTCCAGATGGCCTGAATAAAATTTTGGGGTGCTCCTGGAGATGATGCCAAGCCTAGACTGAGCTGATTTGTTAGCACTCCTCCTCTCTGGTTGACTCCATGCAGTGTGGAACAGGGAAGCTGCCTCATTCAGAGGTAGAGAGATTCTGTCAATAAGGAGATAAAAGTACCATAGATTAAAATAAGAGAGATCTGGGAAAAATGTCATAACTGATGGGGCAGATGGTCGGTATGTTTACATTAGGGTTTTAGTTTTGATAACAAAGACACCTTTTGAAGCACATCTCTTACCACTGATTATCATCTCACAGTTGTCTTGCAGAATTTGAACTTTCTTATGGAAGTATATTGAAAGATCTCCAACATACCCATAGTGTGGATGCTGAATCTGTAGCACCAACGGATTCATCCTCTAGCCTGTGTTGAACAAATCAGTGCAGTGAAAGCCTGAGTAAGGTTGAGAAACTCATTCTGTGACATGATAATGGGGGGGGGGAAAAAAACCAACAACCAAAACCAAACCACGGTAAGCAAATTTCAACTGGAGACTGACAAGAAATAAGACAGGGCAAAGTATAAAAGGTGACAAATCCAAGTGGTAGGGAGTATCGGAGGACCGGTTACCAAGGCAGGGAGGTGGATTAGGAAGGCTAGCAATCGACTAAGATTAAGATTAGGAGGCCAAGACTTTAATGAAATCATTAGTGCAGTAGAAGTGGTAACTAACTGAGAAGGGTGAGGGGAAGAGATGAAAGGAAGAGTAGGGAAAAGACAGGACAAGGACAAATGACAGGAAATGTGAGGTGGTGAGTCAGAGTTTGGGAGGACACACACTCCATACATAGCAGAAGCACATTTGCTCCAGTGCCTCATCATTCCCGACTGGTTGTACCTGCTCTTCGGTTCCCAATTACTCCTCTACTCCTGCTAGATTTCTGATGTTCCTCTAACCTATCGACTTGGTTGCATCTTAGATGGATTTCATTCACCAATTCAACTGTAATCTCAGTTTAGCCTTCAGACAATGCTCTTTGAAAGCTGATGATGTCAATAGGATTTCTGGTCTCTTCTACTGAATTTGAACTTAAACAAAGGTGAATAGCTACATAATTGTCTCTGCATGACTCCTGCTCTGAGTGGACTGGGGATCACAAGACTAAAGGTGAAGTGCTGCAGGTATATAAAAAAATCTAGTTCAGTTAAATATCTCCACAAGCCAAAGTTCTTAGTATCAATAATACTCTTCAGGAAACGTAAAATACCCATGACATCAAAATAAGTCAAGAAATGTTATTTTTCTGCTCCAAACTCAATAAAAGTAAACATTTCACTTCAATGTGACTGATCTTTGTATCTCTGTTTGATAGACAGTCTGCATTCAGGTACATCGCAAATACTGGTAGCAAAATTATGCTGCTGTGCCATAAATACCTTTAGCTGAGCTTCATTTCTCCGAAGAGCACTTTCAAAGCCATAGAATATTTATATATAAATAGCCTAGAAATGTTTCAGTATGGAAAAAAAATAATCTTGTAGTGCTGTAAGTGTTTTTTATCAGTATATGAAATAATCTGTTTATAAGTGTTTTGAATAATACAGTTTATCCCTCATATTACTGAATCTGGATACAACTATCTAACTTTGTAACTACCTGATATATTCTATTTTTTTTTTGGAATAGCAGTGGTTAGTAATGCCTGGAAATACTAACCAAAATTTGCATTCTGTTTGCAAATCTGTATCTTGCAGTGCTCAGTGAAAGGGAGACAGGTAGAAAGATCAAATTAAGTACTCATTCAGAATTCAGTATTTAGAGCTGACGTAGAAACGTGCCATCTTCAGTTGTGATCATGACAGGAATTCACACATGCTGATAGAACCTAAGATTTTATTGATCAATAATTGATGGCATCTGATTAATAAAGCAGCCAGAAAGCTTATCTGGCTTCTGACAGAAGCAAAGTCACTGCACACAGCCATGGATAATCAAACATTTGTATGTACCTGAGCAAGCCTGTCACCTGGGTGCAGTCCTTCAGGCACCTACTTGAGCATGAATAGGGGCATCTGAATTGAGGTGTAAGTCCTAGAGATCGTAGGAGTGTTCTACTCTGAAAGCACACAGAAGAAAGTGAACGTCTTCAGAGAACACCCTCATACCCACAACCACTCCTACATGTGCTGTGGGAAAAGGCCTACTTCTAGACTAGGCTGCTGCTGCCCTTTCAGGCCTCGGTGTAGCCCACACTTAAGTTCAACAAACATGTTACAAAGCCCAAGTGACTTTGCTACGTCCCACTTTTTACCTGTTGACTTTGGAAGCCCATCAAGACCCAAATCAGCTACCAAAGGCCAGAAGTGTGTAGAATTCTTTTAAATAGTTTGGGAGACCTCTAGTGGGCCTCCTTCCTTGTCTCCTGCTGTAGCACCCACAGCCTACCTAAAACTAAATTGCATTGGCGTGTAGCTTGGACTACGTATGTGTATGTAGTTGGTAGAATAATTGGAATTATTAAGTGTGAGTGCTCTAAGCAACGCTTCTAAGTGGAAATCACACAAAAGTACGTTCAGGACTTTAGTTGTCAAATATTTGAGTCAATTTGAAAAATGAGTTTTTAAGCTATTAAAAGTTGAGCGGAACAACAACAAGCTTAGAAAAGTTCAAATTCTTATCTTCAGGTGTATTTGTAAGTCACTTTAGGATTTGCAAAATAGAAATGACACTATGTATCGTTGTGATTGAAGTGACCAAACTATGTTTGGAGCTCCTTCTTGTTTGGTTTTGTCCGAGCAGTCCACATTGCCCACATCAACATAATCGAAGCCTCTTTGGACTTCACTCTTCTTCATTATATTTTTTAATGTAGCATAGAAACGGGACCACAAATCTCCAACTTGTTTACAAATTCAGTAGGAATGGACAATAAAGCTGAAATATTGAAATTTAATGCTACTTCATAAACAGGAGCATTTTCTGAGGCAGGAACAATTTTTTGTTCATTTCCATATGCAGCCTCTTCACTTCATAGTAGGAAGATTACAAGTCATGTCTATTGGTACCTCTTTCTATTACTCAGCGGTCATGAGGGCAGAATATTATGTTGTTGCTTTTCTGAAAGACAGCATTTCTACTGCAGTTTCTGGTTTCACGTTTATCACTCATTCATAAAAGACTTTGTACAAAGATAATATATAATAACTAAGACTTCTTTGCAGAGTTAAAAATAACTCCATAATGTGAACATGAGCATTTAAACCTCAACCCTGTTATACCAGCAACTAATTCCTATGTAACTACACTGAAATCAAAAGCACCTTGCACAAAAGCAAACATTGGTCTGTGTGCTTGAATGAGCAGATATTTATTAGTTAAAAATATATGAAAAGAAATAGAAATACATACATAGAAATTTATTCTGGTTTTAGTATGTTCTCACAAGGATTATACAGATACATTCAGAATATATGGGAATATAAAAGTACATATGTATTAATTCCTTTTTTTCCTATTCATAAGAGGAAGCGAAACAAGCCATAGGGAGGGAAGGGAATCAACGTTCTTTTCCTCACAGTGGGTCCTAATCTTGCAAAGATACGTAAATGCCTAGCTCTGACTCATGTGACATATGATTTTCATAGAAGTAATTGTGTTTGTGGAGCTAGACATCTCCAGAAGCGTTTCCCTTTGGTTGTACATCATGCCTAAAACTGGGTTTATAGCTCAGCCTTTTCCTATTTTCCCACAAAATAATGTCTTCCTCACCCTATTCCTCTTCACAAGTTAAATGTTTATCTCATTGTATATCTTATGAGAGAGCTGGGCTGGGAAGGAGGAGGAAATCTTTCTGAAGACAGTATATAGGAAAAGGCAATAGCATGCTTCCTCACAGAACTTCCGTGGGATATGTAGAGCCCCCTGAAGTCAGTCAAGATCTCTTGGTATCGGTTCAAACCATAAAGGGTAGTCTGTGAACACCCGTGTATCTTGCCAATTCCAGCTCGCTTCCAGAGGTGGCTGTAGGGTATCTTTGTTGCTGTAAAGCGGTGAAGGGACAAGAGGTGGAGCGTGTGTAAACTGTCCACCTCTGTCACTGCTGAGATGATGTTCTTTTGGCTTTGGTGAGGGGAATTATTTTTGCTGGTGTAAGTGAAGTTTGCGAAGATTTTGTGATGAAGGCATATTTAATGGTAACTCTTTAAGTTAATAATTATGACAGAAAATATTTTCATTTCAAGGATGTTTATAGTCCAGGAGTACAAAGGCTACACACCACCACAGTAAGTCTCTGAAGTCCTAACAGGCCAAATTTCCATCGCCTTCTCTGGTGGCTAGATCTCAATAACAACAAATTCCTGTGGGATAATCCAGATAATTCAAATTTTATTCAAGTACAAGAAAAACTGCTTCAAAAAGTTCTAAATGAGGATGATGAAAAAAACAGAGTCATAAAAACCAATCTGAAAATACATCAAATCAGCACAGCTATTCTACAGAGCAACGTCTGTGTCTCCAACTATTTGAAGATGCCAATTAATGGAGAAAAGTCTGTTGCCATATTTTAAATACAAAAATACTTGACACACAATTTTACAGACTACATTACAAAACCTTTGGCAAAAAAAGGTTAGGTCTTTGATACATCATCAAAAAGACTACGTAGTGTAAACTAAGAAATTGTGGGATGAGATATGGCACGGTGACTGATACAAAAGACAATTCTCGGCATGGAGAAAAGTTAGGAATGCAAAGCTTTGTGCTTTTAAAAATATTTATTATGGATGTAGAAAAGAATGTGAACATCGTGGTAGCAAAATACAGATGAGTTTTAACGATATCCAGAGAAATCTGTACTGGGAGCTGGAGTCCACCAGAACTCTTAGATGCATCGGCACTGCGGTCCCAAGTGAAATTCAGTATTGGCAACGCAATGTGCGCCGGCAGGAATGATCTGAGCTACACATTCATTAGTTTGTCATAAATGTCAATACTTCTGTGGATCATTGCGTGAGGCCATTCAATAAAAAGATAAAGGCATGCATAAGAAAGACTACATACAATCAAATGCTCTATTGTTCCTACGGATGTTAAGACTGGGCTTTCACTTGGAGTGTCATGTCCTGTTTGTCCCACCCCAAATATAACAGGACAAAAATAGATGGGACTCAGAAAAGCTTAAAAGTATAGGGATTTTCAGATAAAAATAGGTAGTGAAAATGCCTAGTAGGGAAAGGATGTGATAGGGCTGTAACAGAGAAAATGAACAGGGTAGAGAAGTAGTATCATTTATATTTGCCTGTTTCCATATTTCAAACACATATATCTAGCTGAGGAAACTGGAGAGCAATGCCGAAAATAAACATAGATAGCTGGTGATAAATGCCTAGCGTGAATTTCAGAGAAGACTGGATGTTTATAAGGGTAGGGATTACCACACACACTATATTGGATGGGATTAACAACAAAAGTATTTTTGAAAAGAAGCAGAGCCTTAATGATCAACAATGCAACCTGATCTTTCATCACGGGAGGTTTAGAATGAGAGCCTCCTCCCCAGACAGTGTTATTCCATATTCATCCACTATGCGGGTTCTTGCATTTTCCTTTGAAAAGTCAGAGCCAGGATTCCAGAGGAAACCCTGGCGTGACGGAGCCCAGATTTTGAAACCTATGGGAGATGTCGGATGCTTTACTTTTCATGTACTCCGTGTGAGACATTAGGTCTATGTTTTTCAGAGGGAACTTGTCATCAGTTTCCCAAAATACAAAGAATCCTTCAAAATCCTCAGCCAGTGAAGCTTAAGTTACAGTGCAACACTTCATTTATTTGATTAAAAAAACCCCACTGCTTGTAATCATCAAGGTTGAAGACCTGGAAATCTCCACATGTTATTTTTATTCCAATTTAAAAGTAACAGTGAAACCTGAAAAATAATTATTAATAATGGCAATGATAATAAAAGTAAATACATATTCTGCTTTATGCAGTACACTTCTTTCTTCACGCTCTGTAAGGGAAGGATTGCTATTTACAGTATGCTCCGAGTCTGCCTTTCAGAAGACAGCCCATCTTGGCTGGACAGCTTTCAGTTGCTACTAGAAATATGTCACTTATTAGGAACAGAGGGGATGTTTATCACTGTCTCAAGGGTTACTTTGGCTGAGGCAAAGAAACAGCTCAGTTATATAATGGAAAGACCCGGGTCAAAGGATAAGAAATTTATACAGTGTGTGTTGGAGGCTTGAGACTCCAACAGAGCAGGCTCAGTTTCTCCCTTGTGTATCTTGGACAGACAGCGAGTGAGACCACAGCTCCCTGTCTTCCCATCCATCCCCAAAACCACCTCAGAGCTATAAGAGCTCTCAAAAAGTTCTCTCCCAAAACTTATCATTTGAGAGAAAAAGATTTGTCCTTCCTACTGCTCCTTTTGCCCTCCCGGTGTCTCATTAGCGTCCAGTTTTGTTACCCATACCCAACATGTAGTCGCCGTTGGAATCCTCTTCCAAGCAAACTAGAAATACCAGCTCTAGCAGAGAAGTTTGAACACAGCATCCTCTTAATGGGTGCCGAAAATCATCAGCCCTTTCTGTCCTCTCCAGCAGGCTAATCCTTGCCACAGATTCAGTTCTGATTTCTGGTGAAACAGCAAAAAGAAACCCAACCCTGTCTGCTTTATGGATAGCACCTCACTGAGTACCACACAGCATTTCACTGAGAGAGGGACAGCAATAAAAAGTTGAATTTGTGTTGCCACCTGTTCAGGTAAATGCTAGAGGTCTCATTTTAGGGTAGCCAAACCAGCAAGTTCTGTCATAAGAAAAACAATCTGCATCCAGAATCTTTTTAAAACCTCCCCTCCGTATTTTAGTTCCAGGTATCATGGGCATGCTTCAGATTAAATGTTTAACCAAGCATCAAATTTTCAAGCACGAACCCAATTACCATAATAACAACCCAGTAAACAAATCCTGGGGAGGGAACATAACATCCCAGCCTAATTACCAAACTCAAGACACTGGCCCCGGACCACGGT